>CM053582.1:506689349-506727203 GCA_028627135.1 Pseudochirops cupreus
GGGGGAGGGATGGGGAGAAAATATGCAACTCAAAATCTTGTGGAAATGAATGATGCAAACTATAATAAAATTTTTTAAAAATTTATAAATCTCATTTTGCACCCAAAACCTATCACCTCTTGGTCAGGAAGAAGATAGTATGTTTAGTTATTGATCCTCTGCCATCATTGATGGTCATTTAATTCATTATAGTTCTTACAATTTTCAAAGTTATGTGTTTTATGGTGCTGCTGATAATATGTAAATTGTTCTCCTGTTTCTATTCATTTCTTTCTTTACCAGTTTAGGAAAGTCCGCAAAATTGTTCGTTTTTATAATGTTGATATCATAGCATAAATTGTTCCTCTTCGGGTTCTGCTCATTTCATTAAGAAGCTCTGACTCAGGTTTTATGTACATATATATAATTCTTTGCATATTTCTTTGATGTGATTTTTTTCTTATAGCATAATAGTATTTTATCACATTTGTATACAAAAATGTATCCAGTCTTTCCTTAATTAAGGGCAACCCTTTACTTTCCAGTTCTTCGTCGCCACAAAAATAGTTGCTATAAATATATTTATACATAAAAAAAATCAAAAAACAAACAAACAAAAAAAAAGAAGTTATTGGTCAGTTCAGAGTTGAATAAGATGGCTACTGAAGTCTCTCCTAGTTCTTAGAATCAGTGTTTTTGTACCTCTAGACAATTGGGAATTTGAGCAAGGGAAAGACCTATATTAAGAAGATAAAGGGCCTGAAATAGGTTGATGTAGAGTTAACTTAAGTAGAGTTAAGGAGAATATTACTACAGTTATCCTTTCCACATTGCAACTTTCCCCATTCCAGTTTTGATATAAGAAATTAAATGGGGATTTTTGGGAAGTTTTGCTGAAGCTGCAAATGACAAGTGAAGGTCAACAGATGACACAGAAAAAGTTTAGAAATTTAGAAATTCACTATACACACATTTAATTGTATATTATCAATATATTTTATCTCTTAATACCACAATAATTCAGACATCTCTGGTACAAAGGAAGGGCCAAAACATTTTATGTGGATTTTCCAGATCCTCGAGGAGTTGCAAGTAGGGAGAGTACAGGGAGAGAGGGGAGGGTGTCACGACTCTAATTTCCCCCCACCATGTAGAAGGAACAGTTGTAATATTTTGGTAGAAGAATGCATAACATTTGTAAGTGACTGGACGAGTGAATGAGGAAGGGAGAGGGGATTAAAGATAATTCTGTGGTTTTGTGCCCAGATGACTGATAGGATGGTGATGCCACAAACAAATAAGGAGACTGTGAGGAGGAATAGCTTTGGGGCAGGGAAACAAGGGAGAAGATGAGTCTAATTTTAAACATAGTGTGCTCGAGGTGTCAGTGGAATGGGCATTCAAACAGAGATGCCCGGCAGTCAATCAGAAATATAGGACTGAAATTTTGGACAGAGGTTGGGACTAGACATGAAGATTTGAGAGTCATCTGCATTGAGTTGATAATTGAAGCCATGGGAATTGATGATATCACTGTGGGAAAGTGTATAGAGAGCAGAAAAAGGTCTGGGATTTGGGGAATGATATTCATCCACAGAAAGTAGAAATAGGACAGTGAACTAACAAAAGGAACCAATGAGTCCTTAGACATATAGGAGAGAAACCAAATGAGAATAATGTCATAAAAGACAAAGGAGGAGAGAGTGATGTGGAGAATGGGATAATCAGCAGTGTCAAATGCTGGGGAAGGTTCAATGAGGATGAATACCCAAATGAGTGCATTGTCATTTGAAGTCACTGGTGACCTAGGAAACATCAATTTCATCAGAATAGAGGGGTTAGAAACCAGAATGCAAGGGGTCAAGGGGTGAATGGGCAGTAAGAAAGTAGAGATGACAAATATAGATCACCTTTACTAGGAGGTTGGCAACGAAGCAGAGGAAAAATATGGGAGAATATATTTCACAATATTGGATAGTGTCAATTAGAAATGAATCACTGTGCTATGGTGAAGGCTCAGCAGAGGTTAGAGAATGCAGTGAATCTAAGCAGCATATTTCTTAGGATCATTCATAAACTCCTAGATTTAGAGCTAGGAGGGACCTCTGAGGTCCCCCAGCCCAGCTCCTTTCATTTTGTAATTTAAAAAAATAAACCTGAAACAGAAAGAGGTTAAATGACTTGCACGAGGTCACCCAGGCACTAAATGGTTGTCAAGATTTGAACCCCAGACATCTGACTCCAGATCTATCATCTTTTCCACTGTATCATACTACTGCACTTCTTCCAAATGCCTTCAGAAGCAGGAGTAGGAGACAACAGAAAGAAGAGTTGGGGAGACCCAGAATTTGAAGTTGGCATGACATAAACTACGGAGTAACAGGCAGGAAAGGAAGCAAGGCTGTGTTAGGGGCAGTTGGAGGTAGGAGTTTGCTGTTCATAGTTTGGCGAAGAACTCAGAACAAATGAGCTTGTAGACTAGTTCTCTGCTCTGTGCTTTCAGTTCTGGGCATTTTCTCTGGCTGTCAACCATGTCTGGAATGTTCTCCCTACTTATGTCTGCCAAATGTCTCTTCCCTGGCTCCTTTTAAAATACAATGTTCTAATGGAATCCTTTCACAATCATTCTTAATTCTAATGCCTTCCGTCCCTTAATGATTTCCTACTTATCCTGTATGTAGATTATTTGTGCATGTTTGTCTGCCTGCTGTCTCCCCATTAGACTGGAAACTCCTTGAGGGCAGATACTATCTTTTCACTCTTTTTGTATCCCTAGCACTCAGCACTGCAGGGTACTTAATGGATGCTTAATAAATGTTTATTGGCTGGGAATCACTTCTGATGAGGTTGGTATCTCCCATTTGGAGGCCTCTCAAGTTGTTTGGAATGAGGGATGATGGGGTTAATGGTAGTGGTGGTTGGGAAGGTTGTGTAGCAAAGAAGGCCAGAACGTGTGCTTCTCAATTTTCATCCTCCAGATGGAGCCCATCTACTAAACAAAATGGTGGTTGGAAGCATCAGTGGCAATGATGGCTGGGAAGGTTATGTCTGTTGAAGGTGAAATGGTGCTGACAGCCAAAAAGGTCATCTAGTGAAGAAATTTAATCCTGTGTAGCATAAGGCAGGAGTGAATAGGGTCGATGGGTTGGGTGGTGAAAATTTCTTCAGTCCAAATAAGTTTAAGTGACTTTATGATCACTTGTGAACAAAGTACTTTTTAACAGGGCTGATAGAGGACTAAGAAACAGGTCAAATTCACAAAAAAACCATGGATACCAAAATAGCCTAAATCCATACTACCTAAAATAGCTGATGAATTCACTGGGAGATGAAGAATTAAATTAATTTTGTCAAATTAATGCTACCAATCTTGTTTATGTTAAAGGTTCACTCTTTCTTTTAGGTTATTGCCATACCTTTTCCAAAGGACTAAAGAAGATGCTGGCATTTTGATAGGATTTTCTCACTCTCTCACTTTGCATTTCAGATCTCAAAGCACTTGAATGTATTGATATAATTTCTTTATTATTGCTCCAGTCTTTTGTTCAGTTACTACTATGATACAAACAGCAATCAGAGGTACAAGAACTTGACTCATTAGCTTCCATCTGCAATTGGCTGCAGAGAAATGAGGTATTTACAGAAGCAACATTGAGGTGGATGTTTTTGGCTTTCCTAGTATGCAAAATGGATTTTTCTTCTAATTGCATACACTTATCTATTCATATACACAAACAGAAGCAGCTGCAGCTAAAAGCCTCAGACTACTAATTACCAGTGTTTACCACATTTTTTTTGCACTCTTCTAAAGCCAGCAAAATCAGCTAAATACTTTGAGTAGTCAGGGCAAGAAATCCACAAAATTGTAAAATTTGTAAAGTAAAATTTGTCACTGATACCCTCTGTCTCACTTTTTTGGCTCCTTACCATGTCTCATCTATCAAGTAGTGCCAATATTAATATCCTTGGGTCTCATATATATGATACATATAATATGATATATATGACATATGAGTATAGACAATACACATGTGTATTGATCTATATCTCTCTCTTGTATGTACATAGATGTTTACATGTTGTTGCTGTCATTAGAATGTAAACTCCTTAAGGTCAGAATTAAATTTTTGCCTGTCTTTGTATTGTCATACCTTAGAACAAAGCTTGGAATTGATCAAGTACTTAACATATGCTTCCTGACTGACTATCAAAGCTAATTTGCTCAGAATGATCAGATAAACTCATTTACTTTGCAAAGTAAAATGACAAGGTTTCAAGTATTATGCCTCCTGCAGGATTTGCTTTTTAACTGGGGATCAAACCTTAAGCTATTAAAATGACTTTAAGTATTGGTATTAACCAACAAATGGATAGAGAGTCCTGGAAAGGATATTATGCCACTGTGTGTTTTTCCCCCCAATTTATTAACTATTTATTTTTAGCATTCATTTAAAAAAAATTGAGTTTCTAATTCTCTCCCTCCTTTCCTCCTCTTTTCCACCCATTTCGAAGGCAAGAAATGTGATATCAATCATACATGTGAAATCATGCAAAATATTTCCATATTAGCCATGCTACACAAAAAACAAGAAAAAAGTGAAGACTACTATAAAAAAAACAATTATTTTCCTATTTGCATTCAAATTGTATCAATTCTTTCTCTGAAGGCAGAGAGCATTTCTCATCATAAATCTTTCAAAATTATCGTGAATCATTGTATGTCTATGAATAGCTAAGTCATTCACAATTTGTCATCTTGTAATGTTGTTGTTACTAGGTACAATATTCTCCTGGTTCTGTTCACTTCACTTTTCATTAGTTCATGTAGGTCTTCCCAGGTTTTTCTGAAAGTCTCCTACTCATCATTTCTTACAGCACAATAGTATTTCATTGCAATCATAAACCAAAGCTCATTCAGCCATTCCCCAATTGATGAAGATGCCATGCTGGGAATAGGAAAACAAGAGAGTGATAGATCCTACATTTCAGAAATCTCATCACACCAAGATGTCCTCAATTTACTTCTCCCAAGAGACCCTTAGCAGAGCTATAAGCAAATAGCAATATGCTTTCCAATATGGAATTCTGTCAAGAAACAAAATTAGTCTCTTTGACATAACACGGCAAACTCTAAAATCCGGATTGGGCAGCTGAAGACACTGATGATCTGCAGTGGTAAAAGAATTAGAATATCTTCCCTGTCCCTTAATAACCCTAAGGAAATTCAAGAACCTTCTCCCAATAGGCTGAATGTGGTACATTGAGCCTGTGGTAGGAGGAGTTTGCTGAAGCAGAGTACAACAGGAGAAGCTTGCTTAGGGGAGACTTGTTTTTCAGGAAAGCCCACACCTTGTTACTTTGTAATTAGGCAGTGGATCATGAAGGTTGTGAAGTCTCCTGACTTTGGAGAAGGCTATATGTACTCTGATGTGAGGTTTTGCTTTGGGGTTCACTTGTGAGAAGAGTTATGTGATTTGACCAGATGAGACTCTGGGCAGCCATTGAACCCCCTGGCTTTGAAAACTCAGGTAACTAACACTGTGTGTATGTGATGGTCAGACAGCTAGAAGCCCCGTCTGTTGGTTTGTTGAATTGTGTCATTTTTTTCTATCTGTATTTTTTGTCTGCTTGTAATTTCTGTTTATATTTTCTGAAGTTCAGGGTGCTGACTTTTTCCCCTGAGCTAGATAAATGATAAATGTTTGATTAAAGTAAGATTGTTAACCCTTTTTTAGTTGCTTTCCTTTAGAAAAGCAGATCAAAGAACCTGTGCTAGTAGCCATCCTGGGTATGCTAGGGTGCTTGCTGTTACATGGTCCTGATTCTTAATTCAATTCTGTTCCATTCAACTCTCATTATTATTAAAGCCCTCTCTATGTGCCAGGCATTATTCTAGGTACTAGGGACACAAACACATAAATGAAAGTCTTTGCCTTCAAGGAGCTTGCACTCTATGAGGGAGGGTGGGAAAGGGAGGAGGATGGCAACATGTATTTATTATTGTTGTTGAGTTATTCAGTCATGTCTGACTCTTTACAACTTAGTGGAACATAGCACACCATGCCCTTCTATCCCCCACTATTTCTGTCCAAGCTCTATTTCTGGAGCGGTTTGCCATTTCCCTCACTGATGGATCACCTTTACTCAGAACTCTCCACTCTGATTTGTCCATCTTGAGTAATCCTGCATGGCATTGCTTGTAGTTTCACTGAGCTTTGCAGGCCCCTCTACCATGACAAGGCAGTGGTCCAGGAAGGGGAAAACATGTGTACAGTTAAATAAATATAAAGATTTTTTGGGGAAAAGAGGGACATTTAAAACAGTGGCAATCAGAAAGTCTTCTTGTAGCTTGCAGTCCCATGGCCTAAATTTTAAAGGTAAAGAGGAATTCAAAGGGGCAGAAGTGAGGAGGGAGTACAATCCAGGCATGAAGGACAGAATGTAAAAAGTACAGAGTCAGGAGATAGGACACAATGTATAGGGAACAGCAAAGAGGCACATTCCTCTGAACTGTGGGCTGCCAGTGAAGAAATAATATATGATCGCTCTGGAAAGAAAGATTGAAACCAGACTGTGATGGTTTTAAATGTCAAATTGGAAAAATTTGCACTTTATTCTAGAGCCACTGGGGATAAATAAAAACTTCTTGAGCAAAGGAGTGACAGAATCCAACCTGTGCTTTAGGAATGCCCATTTGGCAGTTGCATTGAAGCTGTTTTGGAGAAGTGAAGCTGGATCCAAGGAAAACAATCAGGATATTGTTGTAACAGTCCAGAGAATAAGTGCTGAGGACCGGAACTAGGGTGTTAGCTGTATAAGTAGAGCAAAGGGACAAATGCCAGAGATATTGTGCAGATAAAATTGAGAAAACTTAGGAAGCAGTTGGATATGAAACAGTAAAGGAGAGGAGAGAAGGGAAGGTGACTTAGGTTGTGGACCTAAGTGGTTTAAATAGATAATGTGCATTTGAAGCATTAAACTTCCTTACTATCATGGAAGATGACTTGAGCACAAAGGAAATGATACAAATACACTATCTGTGCAATTATTTCATGATCTGCATTATCACTCTAAGGATCAAATATATAGAAATTCCAATTATTGTTCTAGAAATTGTATTTAGATTAGAGAAGAATGATAAGGAAATGTTAACTTGACATAGACAAAACAACAACAATCCTATAGGGCCATAGAATTTAAAGCTTAAATATCATCTTGTCTCCAAATGAAGGAGACAAGAGTGTCAGTGATTTTCTCAAGGTCACACAGTAAAGTCAGGTCTAGGATTAGAACTCAAATCTTCTTGCCTCCATACCATTCCATGTTGGCTTATAGTCAGTCGAGAATGAGTTTGGACTTGCTTTTCCAGCAGCGGGAACTCTTTTATCTGAACTCTTTTATGATCAATGACTTATACTTCTAGGCATTTGGTCTGGAACTAACTGGGCCACTGATTGAATTCATGACCTGTTTTCATCATCGCCATGCATTAATAGGCACAGTCTCAAAGATGAGCTTAGAGATGTTAATAAGTTTTCCAATTTGGGAAATGAAAATCATTTGATTGTGAATTAAATGTTGATTGTTGAACAATGGTTGTGTGAGCTTTCTTTTATGGACCTTATAAGGAATCATTTAGAGTGGTAATAAGGCTATTTCTTAGGCTATAACTATACAGTGCATTTAATGCTATAAAGATCGATTGTCTCTTGTTTCTTTCATTCTGTTTAAGTGCCTTGTAGAGCCTTATCTTTAATTCATTCTTATCTTGTAACTTCATCCCTGGGTTGCCCCCATATCATATGAGTGTTTTATAGTTGTCTGAGCCAGGGAAAACATTACCTCTTCCTTGTAAAAAGCCCCAGATGATTAATTGCTAAATGACACATATTAGAGAGTTCAAATTTTGAAATGTCTCTACAACATCCAAGTAATAGAGAATGACCACAAACTCAACATCTGTCCCTTTTTTAATGCAGCAATCTGTAGAAGAAGACACAATTTTGAGCAATTAGTTCTTTTTAGTCCCTTGGGTAGGTGATGATGGTGAATTCTGGTTTGTAAATAGCAAATCATCCAAGCGAGTGCCTATTTGTGCTAAGATAATGGGAATGAATACCAATTTCATGGATTTAATTATCTAAAGGGAAGAAAAGCTGATCCAAATTTTCCATGGACCAAGTGCATTTACTAAGCCTCTTTTCAAAACTGTTTTACGTGTTTATATGTTGTAGAAAAATGAACAAAAAAAACCCTGTTGTTCTGTGTCTATGACTTGACACCAAGATAGCCATACATTTGGTTAGGTTCATCAACAACCAGGCCATCAAATGGAAACGAATCATGTCCTTTTTTTTTTTTAAGAGCTGATCAGTGGTTTGACTTATTTCAACAGTTAATATAGGTGATCTGATAAGCCTAGGAAGACAACCTCTGGTCCTTCAAGAGAACAAAACAATTTTATTCAGACAGTGTGAAAATCAATCTGAGCTATTTGGTGAACTTTTTTTTCCTTTATAATATGCCTCATAAGAGACTGGGGTGCTGCAAGACTAGGTAAGTGAAGGCATAGGTGCCACTGTTTGAATGTTCTTCTCACATCTCAAACTGCTGTTAAAAACAGGGCAAAGGAATGGTTGACTGCAATTCCACTGGGAATATTTGGGAGCTTCAGGGAATGGGGTGGGGGGGTGGATGGCCACTATATTTGGCACATAGTAATCGATGTACAGAGCACTACAGTGAAGGAGAAGAGTCAGTGGTTGTGGTGAGCTGTGTTGTAGCTAGTGTGAGTGTGAATGTGAGTGTGAGTACAAATCAGGGAAGAGGCTAAGACAGTAGCAACCTAACTACAGCAATTGCCTTGGGGAGTCTTCACTAGCAGGATTGTCATGATGGGTGGGGGCATTTTCCTACATCAGAGTTTATAGCTTAGATATCAGTCTCCTTATTCCCCCTCCTCCTGCAAATACACACACACACACACACACACACACACACACACACACGAGTATGCCAGTGCAAGTGATCAATAATGACAGCTAGAAATTTAGATTCCCTCTAGTCTAGGACTATCCATCTGAGCTGTAGCACTCAGCTGAACTTGCCCTCATTCCAACTACCAAAGAGGGAGAGGGAAGGAAAAAGATACCAGGCAACTTATGCAGAGAGGGTGCTGAACATGTGCATATCTAGGGTGATGGAGAAGAATGAGGTGGAGCCATAATCAAAGCACCCCAATGAAAGAAAGCTAAAGTGCACAATTAATAGAAAATTAATTTCTATATATATATTTTAATAATAATAATTTCTGTCACTGTTTGCAAAACCAGACAAGTCATTATTTTATTTTTTTTGTAAAAAGCTCTTATTAAGATGTTATTTTGCTAGTAAAAATTCTTTCTTCCTTTAATTTTTAGGTAAACACAACTAAGTCAATGCAAGTATAGTTTATTTAAAGATGGCCCCATGAATGTAACAATGTATTTTGGCTGTAATCTACCATTTTTGTTGGAAGGAGAAGAAAAATCTGGCAATCTAAGGGAAAGAAAGTCTAATGTCCCAAGGGGTGGGCCAGGTCACAACTTATTTTTATGGACCACAATGAGAGTTGTTCTTCTGGCAAGAAATTTCCTCCTGGGCTTCAGGAGGCCAGTCACAGGTGGCAACTTCAGTCACTGGAAAAGAAGTCTTCCCAGAAAAATGCTACAGCTCTTAGCAGGAAGCTAAGGTCCATGTCCAGCTCCAAGTGTGAGGTCTTCTCTTCTGACAAAGAAAGGTGCCCTATAATCTCACTTAATAAATTGGAGGAGTTTATCAAACTAATTAGAAGTTCTCCTGATTACCACAGCCCCTTAACAATATTAACACTGATAGTCAAATATCCACAGATGAAGATAAAATTGGGGAAACTGGAGTAGAGAACATTTTTTTGTTGTTATTCAGTCATATTTCAGTCATATCTGACTCTCTGTGGTTCCATTTGGGGTTTTCTTGGCAGAGATGCCAGTGTGGTTTGCCATTTCCTTCTCCACTCCATTTTACAGATGAGGAAACTGAGGCAAACAAGTTAAGTGACTTGCACAGGGTCACACTGCTATTAAGTGTCAGAGGCCATATTTGAACTCAAAGTCCAGGCCTAGGGCTCTGTGCACTATGGCACCACCTATCCCTGCAGAATATTGGAAGCACTTAAAAGGACACTATTCGTCAAAAATGTGTGGCATTACATTTAAAATTAGTTAGGTAATTAGTGTGGTGAACGTATATTAAAAAAAGAAAAGATAGTAATTAGATGTATAGTCTCCATGAAAACTGAGGCCACATCGTAAATATCTCTATCTCCCTCAGTGCTTAACCAGCATGTTCTGTACATTGGTGGTACAATAAATCATCATTGAATAAATAACACACATACAGGCATTATTTGAGATCTCTTTATTAATGGTCTTATGGAATCCTGCTACATTAATGTAAATCAATGATGATTTAGTTTGGCAAAAGTCTGATATTTAATACAAGCCACTCTGCAGATTACAGCCAATGATGTATGTGCTGAGCAGAAAAGTACTTGATTTAATATTTGCTAAGTGATGGAGCTGGCCTGCTAGAGTCTGACTTTCATGCAATGTTTGAAGCATCTGTGTTATGGCTGTTATTGGATGGAAATGCACAAGGATTCAAACCAAATGTGGACATCTAATGAAAAAACAAACTTTAGGTGGGAAAAATCATGTTTGCTTTTGACTAAGGTTTGACCACTATTGACTATATTACACACGTCATTGATTCGGCTGTGGGAGGATGAAGCTTTCTCATGCACAACCTTTCTGAAAACTACTACCACTACTACTACTACCACTACTACCACTACTATTACTACTACTACCACTACTGCTACCACTACTACTACCATCACTACTACTACCACCACCACTATAACTACTACTGCTACTACTACTATCACTACTACTACTACTACTACTACTACTAGTTAACATTCATGTAGCACTTACTATGTTCTAGGCACCATGAAGGTTTTTGTAATTATTATCTCTTTTGGTCTTCACAACAATCCAAGGAGGTAGGTACTAATTACTGTTCTTATTTTTAAAATGAGGAAACTAAAGCAAACAAGTTAAGTGACTTGACAGGGGTTACCTAGCTAGTAATTACCTGAGGCCAGATTTGAACTCTGATTTTCCTGACTCTAGGACTCTGTCCATGGTGCTACCTACCTTATATGGTGTGACATGGAGAATTATGATTGTCTTAGATGGGGAATCCCTACTGTTATGATATCCACAGCAGGGAATTATAATTTAATAGACCTAAAGGAAGACAGATGCTGGTTCAAATCCTGGCTTTGCTACTTATGACCTATGTGACCTTGGGCAATTCAATTTACCTCCCTAGGACTCAGTAGAGAGGTGGTACACTATGGATGTAACATGAAATAAAGAAAAAAAAAATCCTTATGATTTGTGCTCTTGTGAACCTTTCTGAGACTTAGTCTAGATTCTACTATGTAATCTCTGTGACCCCGGTCAAGTCATGTCCATTCTTCTGTTTTCCCATATATAAAATGAAAGAATTTAGTAATCTGATCACTAAGGTCCCTCCAACTCAAACTGTATATAGCATTACTATATAGCATTATTATATTACTAAGGAATATGTTCACAGAGGTCATTAAATTTGTCAGGCTCTCATAGAGGTATGAAAAAAACATGTGATCCTCAGGTAGGGATGAATAGTAATTTTGAAATAAAAAAGTTATACAATCAAATAAATAATTTATATTTTTAAGAATAAAACACCCACTCAAGTCATTATCAAACAGTATTTATGATCACAAGGAATATAAACCAGAGGCTGGGTAAACTTATTTAACCTTTGATGGAAGAAAAAAAAAACAAATGCTAGTATCCTAACTTTGAAAATAAACTAACCCTCCAAAATACCTTCCTTCTTCCTTTCTTCTCTCTCTCTTTTTGCAACCTTTTTTCTTTATCCCTTTCTTGTTTTCTTCCTTATTTTTGCTTTCTACTCTGTGTAAGGCATTATGTTAGATACTATCAGGAATATATAAAAGAATAAAACATGAACCGTTAATGGCTGTTCAGAAATATTTAAGTAATGTACATATGACCAGAGGAGAGGTGAGTGGTGGGGTGTACTGTACAATCAGACGTCAACAAGATCTGAGTTCAAATCCAGCCTCGGTCTTAATAGCTGTGTCATCCTGGCCAAGTCACTTAACATTGTTTGGCTCAGTCTCCTTAACTGTACAATTGGGCTAACAATAGCACCAAGCTCACAGGGTTGTTTTGAGAATTAAATGAAATATCTATAAAAGCACATAGCACAGCATCCTGCATGTAGTGGGTGCTATATAAATACTTATTCTATTCCCTTCCCCTCCCCATATGCAATAAGTTCTACAACAATTCCATGTGTGTCAACATCAGTCTATTTAGTCATAAAATTGTTAATCACGATAGTTAAAAGGAACTTTGAGTCCACTGGGTCCATGCTACTAATTTCAGATGGGTAAAGTATTACTGTCCCCATGTTAGAGAAAATGTAACTGCACCCCTTGAAGGAACCTGTCCAAGGTCACACAGCCACTGGACTTGGTCAAGGAATTGGGTCCAGAGGCCACATTTCCTGCTTTCCAGTGTAAGGCCCTGTTTGTTACACCAGACTGCTCCCTTAAGGGGTGTAATGTTTCTTTGTGAGAATATAGTCCAGTTTGGGGGCAGGTAGGTGGTGCAGTGAATAGAGCACTGACCCTGAAGTCAGGAGGACCTGAGTTCAAATCCAGCTTCAGATACTTCACACTTACTGGTTGTGTGACCCTGAGCAAGTCACTTAACATCAACTGCTTTGTCAAAAAAAAAAAAAAGGACTATACTCTAGTTTTCCTGAAGTGGCTCAATGTCTCATTTTGGGAAGCCAAGTGGAGAAATAATGTTCTCAGTTTGTTTATCCAAAGGCATCAGATCAACTATGCCCCGTACACAATAATTTTCCTTATGCTGTCTCATTTTAACATAGGTAAAGAGCTTTGTAAACCTTAAAGCTCTATATAAAAGCATACTCCCATGATTTTTATTCAGAGACAGTCGGATACTGTAGATGGAGAGCCAGTCAGGGAAAACCTGAGTTCAAGGGCTACTTCTGGGTGACTCTGGACAAATCATTTAACTTCTCCACACACCAGGCAGCTCTCTATGGTCAGTCTTTAAAATAATGTCAAAATTGGCCATTCAGTTCTCCTTCCCCTTCAATTCAATTTAACTCAACAAGAAATTATTGAGTATAAGTTACTGGGGAAACAGAAAAATGCAGTAATAATCCTTGTAAGGTCCAGAATTCCCTTGCCTGGGGAATAATCGTGGGTGTGTTCTTTTGATACCAAAGAAAGAGGCCATGGAATTCTAGAATGATTGTAGGTAGTAGTTTAATCAATTATTGTGACTATTTACAAAACGGGGCAATCTTCAGTCTGGGGCAGCAGCCAGACAATTCAGTGGATCCCTCAAAAGAACCCCAAAATTACTTGTGGTAATTACAGAAAACAAAGAGAGGAGAAATTATTGAGTGCATCACTACTGATTGGTGGATATTTTTGGTTTTCTGCTTAATAATGAGCTTGGGAGTTAAAACAATGTTATACCCAAACATAATTTTGTGTATCAATCATGTACTGTTCACATTATAGGTCACAATATTCTTGTTATGGCTTTCGTAGATCATAGTATCTTAAGTTATGACTCAGTGTCTAAAATATTATTAAGAACCTAAGTTATAATTCCAAACAGGTCACCATGTTCAGGCTTCTTCCTTTCACAGAGTTTAAGCTTTTATGGCTTTTTACTTATTACTATTTTTTATGACTTTTTCTCAATTGGGACCCCACAGTCCTTTACTTCAAAGAACTTACATTCTTTTGGGGAAAGTAGTAATAATCCAATACCATCAGTGTATAGGTAGTGGTAAATGCTTGATTTAAAGAAGGGGCGCATCTTTTTTTAAAGGGCTGTTTCATTAAATGATTGATAGTGAACCTCAAAATAGCTTAGCTCCCCTATTCTGCTATGGATTGCTAATTTGCAACAGAATGAACCTTAGGCTTTTGCTGGCCCCTTCTTAACATAATATCTCATTTTTTAATATTATGATTGATATTATCATAATTCTTTTAATCCCAATTTTAAAATTTTGGACTAAAGTTCAAAACTGTTATAAAGTCAGCTGAATACTTTTGAAATAATCTCCATATTTTAATTACTCTTCTTGTGAATTAGTTTTATTCCTTATGCAAGTAACACATTTATTCTATGTTTTTTGTATTATATTTGCTGTCAATTCCACTTAGAGGTAAGTGTGCGAGGAGTAGTTTGTTACTAGCATTGTATAATGTGATAAATGGAGAAGGAAAAGCTTGGCTGTTTGCAAGTAACTAAAGAGGATCATTCACTTTAATTAAAAAATAGTATTGATTTCTTCTGTTTTTATATACTCTTCATTTTCAAATACATACCCAACCTTACTTTCTCAGAATGCTATCTATTACAATACAGAATAAGAAAGAAAAAATCAAGCTTAACAGAACTAACCAACACTCAGTATATGAGATGTTCCATCCCCATAATTCACCAAACTCTTCAAATAAGGGAAAAATGTTCACTTTCTCATCTGTTCTTCAGGTCGGGCCCAGGCATTAGAATTATAGTGTTTAAAGTAAATGGTTTTATAATATTATCTTTTAATAAGTAAACAACACAACACTTAAGAAACTATAACTGTATTAACTTTGTGTTCCTGAAAACACTATCTGAGAGGAAAAAATTATGAACAGATAATGAAATCAACAGGGACTTGATCAGTAATCAGCATAGTGAAAATAAAAGATGACAGATAGACATCCCTCATGGAGTACCCATGGAATAATATGGAAAGACCTAAAGAAAGATTTGCAGCCATGCAGAAGTTACAGGAGGGCATGGACCAGAGGATGAGCAAGTCTGGATAATATGATCTGCTGTGATCAAACACCAGCCTAGATCGGATCACAGATCCATTGAAACATAAAAACAAGAAGCAGAATGACTTAATTTAGCCTTCATTGAGATTGGTATCTCCCATGTATACTTCCACCCACTCCTCTCCTCGAAGAATTCATATAGTTTTAATTATTTTTAAAATAAAAATCTTTTTACCCTTCTAACTTTCCTTTCTCTAAAAAAAGAAAAGCAAGTAAACCAAAACCCCTGTTACAAACACACGAAACTGAACAATACTAATTCTAATACTGGCCATGTCCAAAACCAAAATAAAATGTCTCAATTGGCCCTCTGAGGCCATCACCTCTCTGTAATGAGGTTCTCTCATACATGCTTAATCAAGTGAGATGTTTGCATGTATACAAAGAACTTTATACATCTTAAAGCACAATGTAAATATGTACCATTTTACAATCAATAATAAAGTTAGATGTTCTAATTCTTAGTTTCCTCTTCCACAGTTTTCAAAAGGAAAGAGGCAATTCTTTTTGTCTCCCCAATTTGCCATACCTCGCCTCATTTCATCTGTTCATTTTTAGACTCTGAATCTGAAACTTAGACTCATTTGCCCTTTTAGGCAGTTTAAATTTTAAAATTGGGAGCAATCTTCTGCTTCATTTATCATTCCCCTCCTGCTAAACTGTCATTTCTCTTTTTGCCTCTCATTTTTGCTTTCCCACAAGGGAAGGATATATTGAGTCATAGGGATGCTGTAGCCAAGTCTGTGAATGGTAGGGTACGGTAGGAGAATCTTGGTATTCAAAAGTATTGAACCACTCTATGAATCCCCTTGACTCCATCTCAGATGAGAGGTCATCAAACCTTTGCTTGAATATATTCTGATTCAGATATGGAGATAGAATTCACTGCTCCCAAACTCCCACTCTAATTGGGATCAAGTTTTTCCTTACCCTGAGCTATCAATCTTCCTGAAACTTCAGACCTTTAGCTTCCATTCTGTCTTCTGGAGACAAAACAGAATGAATCTAATTAATATCTTTTACATGCCCATGGTAACTGATTGACATGACCATGGGAGCTGTTTGACACAATAGACTCAAGCACCTGGAGGACAGAGATTGTATCTTATTTGTCATTGTAGCTCATCCAATGTAGATTGGATCTGGCGTAGTGGATAGCATGATGCTAGGCTCTAAGTTCAAATCCCACATGTCCCATCTATTAGCTATGTGACCCTAAACAAGTCTCTGAGCTTTAGGTAATTCCCTAATACTTATCTACTAAGTCATTGATAGTTTGTAATGGTAATTGATTTGATCACCAGAGTGTTGCTTATTCTGAAAAAAAATTAGAATCTTTCCTTATTCACAATCTCCCTTAGCACCTAAGACAGGACTCTAGATATGGTTAAACACACTCTTAGAATCTTTCCTTATTCACAATCTCCCTTAGCACCTAAGACAGGACTCTAGATATGGTTAAACACACTCTTTAGGAAAAAAGTCTCTCTCCCTCCCTCTTTTCCTCTTCCTTTTGCCTGTCTTTCTCTTCTTTTCTCTTTCTTTCTCCTTCTGTCTTTTTATACACACACACACACACACACACACACACACACACTGATTAAAACTTAATGGAAACGTACTGAAGTTTAAATATTATACAGAAGTTCCATGAACTTTCTGATATAGACAGACAGACAGAGAGAGAAAGAGAGAGAGAGAGAGAGAGAGAGAGAGAGAGAGAGAGAGAGAGAGATGCATCCAGAATCTTCCTTACTTTCGATAGAGTACGAACTTCTTGCCAGTAGAGATTGTTTCATTCTCTGTATTCATCTCCCCAGTACCTCTCAGCACAGTGCCCGGTGCCTGGTATGTGCTTAATAAATGCTTGCTGAGTGAACGCTTGTTGAAAATCTTTCATAAAAAGTGCTGTGTGAATTGGCTTTCTGGAAATTGCCCAAGCCATGGCTTACCACTGCCTGGAGGGCTGGCTCTAGGTTTATTTCTTTCTGAGATGCTACAGTTAAGTTACTTTGTCTTTTGCCTTTTGGCAGGTTCCAGATTGCTCACTTTCTAAAGCCATTAAAATATGTCATGTGTTATGTTCTATCTATATTTCATACAAAATTATAGGTAATTAAAGATCATACTGAACGGTGTCCTTTGCTCATGTAAGCCCTGCCTTTCCCTGGAGGACTTACTTAACTTCTGAAAGCTTCAGAGACTCAGCTAACCTATAGTAAACTTTCTTTCCTCCACACTTCTAAAGCATTTGTTACCTATACTATTCATTTGGTGCAAATTTCCTGCTTTGTATTGTTCTCTACATTTTTATGTATTTGTCATGTGCTGCAAATTAATCTGAGTACATTGAGGGCAAGCACTATGTCTTGGTACTCCCAGCTCCCAGGATAGGGGCTGACCTATAATATCCCCATCACCAACATACAGTAGATACTTAAAAAATTATTGATTAAAAAAATTATTGATTAACTGATGCGTACTACATTTGCTGGGTGAGGATGACAAGGAGGACAACATCCCCTTTTTCCATGAAAAAGGAAGTCATTTAAATTTTTAAATAGAATTCTTACTAGTCAAGCAATCAACAAATGTTTATTAAGCAAGTACCATATACCAAACACTCTGATAGGTACAGGGGATAACAAAGAATGCCTAGAGGCAAGGAGCTAATATCCTTAAGGGGGTGGAAGGAAATAATAAGCATATGTAATATAATATTATAAATATATAGTCAGTAAATAGAAATATATACAAAGTAAATACACAGCAGTTTGGGGAGGATACTAAGGGGTTGGGGACATGGAAAATCAGGAAAGGCTTCATATAGAATATAATGCCTGAGCTGCATCTTAGAGTAAGGGGGATACTCCATAAAGTAGAGGGAGGGAGGTTCTATATTCCAGATGTGAAATACAGTCAGTGCAAAAGCATGGAGCTGGGAAATGGGATGTAGTGAGTAAGGAACAGAGAGAAGGTCAATTTGGATAGATCAGAGAGTCCAGGAAAGGGAATAACTTCCAACAAAGCTGGAAAGATAGGTTGGGACTGGGTTGTAAAGGGCTTTAACATTCAAACAGGGAAAAATTATATTTTATCTAGTATAAGAAACCACTAAAGGAGGAGTTCCCAAGAACATAGCTTCTTTTTTCCTGTCTCTGTACCTCTGCTCACCTATTCCCTATGCCTTTTCCCTGTACCTGGCATGCCCTTTCCTCCCATATCTACCTGTCTAAATCCAACTAGCTAATGTATTGTTTCCTTTAGTAAGCCTTCAGTGATTCAGTCAAGAATTCTTTGATTCTCTGGACTCCCACAGAACATAACTTATAACTCTCCTTAGGACTCATGACAGTCTGTCTCAGGTTATACTTGTTTGCATTTTTATCTCATCTTCCTTACTAGACTGTAAGTTTCTTAAGAACATGGACTGAACAATGGATTTGAAACAGGGAACTCGGGTTTGAATCATGACTCCATTGCTAACTAGCTACGTGACTTGGGGTAAGTCATTTGCCATATATGGGTTTTAGTTTTCCTTATTTGTAAAATGAGTGAGTTTATCTTCAAAATCCCTTCCAAATCCAATAATTTCATGACAGCATCCTATTTTTCTTTATATACCCACAACTCTTAATATAGGGTCCTCCATGAGCAGACCACAAAAAATGTTTGTTGAACTTAGATTATTATAAGATATATATGTATGTATAATGTGTATTTATATATATGTTATAAATAAATCACCAAAAAGTAAAAACTCACTTTCCACATCTTTTCTTATTTAGCTTCATATCAGAAGCTTTATAAAGTGATTTCCTAGTAACAGTGTTAGAAAGTAAGCGATGAATGCATGATCAACTCCATTGTACAGACGTAGAAGATGAGTCTGGCATTTTATGTTAGATCTGAGATTCAACCCCAGACCTATAGACTCCAAACCTAGATCTTCTGCTGTTGCATAAATATGAATGTTAACATCTTCCTTTAAGGGATCAGCTCCTCTCTCTTTCTTCTCCCTTCCCTCCAATACACACCTCTAGGTTGGAAGCAGCCATTGGAAAGATTTTATTTATCTTAAGTAATGTCTGTTTCCTCACTCCCTTCTGGCTGGTTTGTTATACCTGTCAGCCACAGGGGCAGGCATTGATTTCTTGTTTGTCTCTTCCATACACGTCCTTCCCACCTACACAGCCACATCTAGGAAGCCAGTGCATATATATTGACTAGTGGTAAAGGTATTCATCTTCCCTCTACTGTGGGTATAGAATAGGAGCAGACAAAAGGAGCAATCTTTTCATTTCTAAGGACCAATGGAGAGTTATTAATTTAGCATAAATGCAGAGAGTTTAGCAAGGTTGCTATGCCAGGGGGACACAAGCTCTCTCAGCTCCCACCAGGTTGGAAAGGCTAAGAATGACCAGGACAGACATGGAGTCTGTCTTCTGAGACCAGCCTGGCCAAATTTGTCTAGGATTATCACCAGAAGGCTGTCCACTAGGTAATGGAAAGTTGTTTTGGCCATAGTAGCCCCTGATATAATGTCTATTCAAACGTGGAAGGGTTCTGTTTTGTGGTGGAGAGAACAGTCACACTGATGAAATCATAGGCCATTTTAGAAGTATTGAGGCATTCAGAAAATCAAGGATCTGTTATTAAAGGTAAGCTTGCATTTAATTTTGCTTTGAGAACACACAAATTATAAACTATACCATGTATATAGTCTTCTTCTGGAAAAGTAAGAGCTGTTTCTTTATGTTTTGGCAAATGAAAAGCTTTCCAGTTATTTACTTAGCAGAATTGTGTTGTCCTTTCCACACAGGTGTGTAATTGACTGGCAATCCTCCCATCCAACGTATGTATGCCCTCCACTTAAATGTTCCCAGATACGATGTGTTTACTCTAGTGTGGGCAGTCAGAAAGGCATGGCCAAAAATTCCTGCCATAGAAGGTGAGGAGGTGTTCCCTAAGCCCTTTCTATCTGCTCTGTCATTCGGCTGCCACTAGAATTTGGAAGACTTCACCTGTGGACAACCTACTCCTAATTCTTGGGAAAGGGACAAAAAGCTCCAATGCAGGCTTTTCTCTCACAAATTCCCAGTCTCATGGAACCACTAAACTCTCAATGTTTGATCCCTCACATTAGTCTCACAATCTTCCTTCTTTACCCTACAGCTATGAAGTAAACTGAACACTACAGAAGGATTTTAAAACAATAAGAAAGTGATGGGGGATGGAGAGGACACAGTTATGTTTGGGAAAAGAATCTGGCCCCAGCAAGTGAGAATGAAATAGGCAGTCAAAGTATTACACCAATGTTGATAGATTTGTTACTGGCAAGAATGGGAAAGGAAGACCAATAATCATATTGTTGGTAGGTATGCATAATAAAGGCAGGAAGTTAGAATAAAGGATCTAAGGCAGGAATGATTTCCAACCCTTCTCCTCTCCCCAATATACCAACTTTACCTAATTCTTTTGTTCTGGGCCTTAGGATGTGCACAGGGAACCAGAAGCATCACTGGGTTAGGGATAAAGTGGAGATTTGAGAGGAATGGTGTCATCTCAGCCACAGAAAGATACTTTTCAGTACTGTTAGATATAGTCTCTAAAATAATATTAAAGGAGACAGACTAACTAATGCTATGGAGAAACTGATTTAAGCTGTGAACCTAATCTTGGGGGGGGGGAGGACTGAGATATTTTAGGGGATTATGCCACATAGATATTGTGAATGTTTGTATGTTTGTCCTTGTTATAACTTTGATGCAAATCTTCCTCCTTAAAAGCTAATCTGACTGTTAAATAGTTCAATAAAATGGGGGTGCTTGAGCCCCTAAAATTGGGCAACACATTGGTGAGGATTTGAGCCTATGGTAGAAACAGATACACTACCTACAAACCTGCCAAAAAGGTACTGGAGAACCCTGAGAGACAGGTGAAATATAACACATGTAGCCTTCAGGCAGTGGGGCCAGAATAGTCACTGTTATATTTAGACATAAGAATTTCCTTAAGGCAGGTCCCCAGTTGCATGTATTTTCTCTGTTTGTATATTAATTTGGTAGTATGGTAACATATGGGAGAGAATACCCCTGTGGATGTTTGGGAATCTTGTCTTGACATTTAATTTGTTATCCTGTTTCATTAAATGTCTTTTGCTTTCAACTAATGTTTCCTTTCCATTTATGGTTTTGTAAAAACCATGCTGACGGGGGCTCTTGAAAGATGGTTTTGAGTGAGTATTGATTCACAAATGCTTCAAGTCTTTAATAACTTCTGGGGATCCATGTTTGAGGCAGACTGATCTGAGTGGTAGAATGTTAAAAGTCCCAAAAGAAGGCCTAAAAGCACACTAAGCAATTCAATGGAAGATTTGAGAGAAGACAAGAATTAGGCAGGATGAGAAGACATGTGAAAGGTGTAATGAACTATGCCAGATTGGAAATTATTACATTATTTCATGATATTCTGTAGACTAGAAAAGTGTGTGTGTGTGTGTGTGTGTGTGTGTGTGTGTGTGTGTATTGCTGTTGGGAAAATTAATGAAATTACCCTTTGCATCATAAAGCCTTCATGCTCACTGACTCATCTACCAGTGACAATAATGAAAAAATATTTTTCTTGGAGTATAAATATGAAGTGCTCTCTAATGTCCCAGAAGAAGCCCAGCAAGCACTGTTCATCCTTAACGCTGTTGGTAATCAATCTGCTGAACAGCACGGGGCCCGATATTCCAGCATTTCAAAGATACTCTTCTCATTTCCCTATGTTTCTTGACCTTAAAAAAGGCTCATCACTGATTTCCTTGAAGAGTTTTCTATTTATTCTTCCCTACTGCTTTTTCCTGCCATAATCAGACTAAGTGATAGCCTTGATTTAGGATCCCTTGCCTGCTGAGGGGATGTTTATCTCAGCCATGTATAATGTGCCTCCCAGTCTATGGTCTTGGTTTTCATAGCTTCCAATTGATCAGAGTTCTTCCTGGCCACAAATCCCTGGCAGAAGGATAACATCCTAATCAGAGAGAAACTACAGCAAAGATAATTTGCAATTATATGGTACTTTACATTTTATAAAATGCTTTCCTGACAACAAACTTAGGAGGCAGGTCAGTCAGGTTTATTCTCACTTACAAATAAGGGAATTGTTATCTGAAGAGGTATTTGAGTCTGGTCACATAGCTAGTAAGTGGTTCCACCAGGGCTTGAGCCTAAGTCTTTGCATAATAAGTCTATGGATTTCCCCATGACACCAAGATGATTGTATGGTATGGCAGAATGAGTATTGGACTTGGCATTTAGAGTCAGGTCTGACAGCTGTGCGAGCATGAGAAATATATAGTGTCTCCAAGACTCAACTTCTTCATCCATAAAATCATAAAACTATATACTTCCTTCCTCACAGAGTTAGAAAAGTATCTTATAAACTTTAAAGCCTCCTAATGTTAATACTACTGTTATTATTAAACTTAGTAGCAATGGGGATTTTTCTAAAGTGCTTAACAAACAGCTATAGTGCCTTGAACTCTTTTAGGAATATAACAAGGCATTCTATTAAAATGATCTACCCTGGATATTCTAGAAAAAAATGTAACATTCCTAGAAAACAGTGAAATAGATACTTTTTAAACCATATATCTACGATTCATGGAAATTTAAAGCTTCAGGATATCTTAAGAGAAACGAATTCAACTTCTTTTATTTCATTGATGAAAATTCAAGCTTCAAAGGGGATGAAATAACTTGTTTAAGAGTAGACATGTCTTTGACCTTAGAGTCAAAGACTTGGATGTATATCTTAGTTCTAGGACGTTCTAACTGTATGACCTTGGACAAATCACTTCATTTTATTTTATTCACTTTTCAATTTCCTCCTCACTTAAGTGGGGATAGAGAGATAACAAGGCATAATGAATAGAGAGCTGACAGTGTCAAGGAGACATGGATTGACAACTGTCTCTTATATATATTGGCTATGTTGCCTCTGGACAACTCCCAGTGTCCTAAGCAACTCCTTAAGTGTGTAAGAGGAAGGGAAGGTGCCCACCTCCATTGGTAAAGGGAGTATCTTTATTTGGAAGTTCCCTAGATCAATAAAACCACAAGTCAACTCCCTGTCCTATGACATGGGACCTCAATTACTGACCTCACAGAACTGGCATGTGGAAAACACCTTATAAATAACAAAATGGTATATAAAAGTGAGCTAAAGCTACTCTATCAACTCCAGTGGCTCCCTATTGCCTTTAAAAAAATATAAACTTCTTTGATCAGTATCCCATGAATCCCTCCTCCACCCCCTCTATGAAAGTCATCCCATATGGCAAATAGTATTTTTCTGAAAGGAAAAAAAGTCAGCCCAAGTGACTGATACATTGAGAAAGTGGGAAACCACGCACAGTGTGCAATACCTGGGGACCTTCCACCTGCACAAAGGAGTGTGTTGGGGGTATGTCTTCACATCTCTTCATCTGAGACCCATCAGATCTTTGTAATTTTGTTCCATTTCCTTTTGACTTTCTGTTGTGTTGTTCTTTCCATTGACATCGGTGCAGTTACTGTGTATATTATTTTCTTGGCTGTGCTTCATTTTGCCTCAGTTCATATTGCTCTTTCCATGCTTCTCTATACACTTCCATATACTTTGCATATATTCGTATTTATTACTCACATATTTCTAGTATGTATATTTTTATGTGGTCTTGTTTCTTCTCCATTAGGATGTAAGGTCTTTGGGATAGGGATTATTTCATCCTTTGAATTTACATTTCCAGTTCCTAGTTCAGTATTTGGAACAAAATAGGTACTCAGTACATAATTTTTGATTGATTGACTATAACCCTAGTCTCTACTTCTCCTTTAACTATAAAGGCCCAAAACATAGTAGGTACTTAAATGTTTGTTGATTGATTGGCTACACTATTAACTATTTAAGTTTTTTAGTCTTGTTTAAGATCTGATGTCCTAATAAGGAGTTAAGTTTCTTTGTTGTCCTTGTGTCCCTAACAAGGCAATTATAAATGCTAGATAGCAGGTAATTCGGAATTCTTTAGCTAGGTCTTGAAAGGTGAACTTAAAGTTAAAACTTCACTAGGGAACTGAGCATTGTTAATCCACAATGGGAAACCACATTAAGCACCAGAGAGATAGAGATTTTTCTGCTTGAAATTGACTTGTCAGTAAAGGGCACAGGTGACAGTGAGAGGAAATCAATCAGGGATTTCAAAGATGCCGAACTGTAAACAGTCTGGAAATACAGAGCCCTCGCATGCTCTGCCCTCTGATCCCAGGGCTGCCCAGGAAACTTTGCTAAGAAATCAGGCTATATCCTGATAATCAGATTTCTCTTGAGTTTAAAAGATGGCCTAAAGTTCACCAGAAACACAAGGACAAGGAAGCAAACAACAGTTGTAATTGGTGCTTCCTTCATAGCACTGAAGGTTAACAAGACACAGCCAGAACTCTGACTCTTGGAGCAAAGGGGAAGAGCATGTAACCAACCATAGGGAAGGATCAGTCAAGTGAGAACCTGGATAGGATTCTCCCTCCTACCTGAAAGAAGCCCGAGGAAGCCACCTCTGGGACACCCTAGCTTTCACCTTGAATTAATGCATCACAAACATCTTTCCTGTGCCAACTCACACTTGGGTGTAGACATACCAGAGAGAGGTGAAATCTACTCTTGTAGACTCCTCTTTGGAGCCCACCCTATGGGGTCCATAGAACAACCAAAGCTCCTTGTGATGGGAGGAACAGTCAATCCCCTGACCCTGGCATTCACAACAGTATGTGGCAGGCATCCCAGAAAGTAAAGCCCTGATCCTAGCAGAAGGATCTGGATTTCAGGGGTGGTGGCCAAGGCAGACAATGGAATGGGGGCAGCTGTTGTGGATGAGTGTCTGGGTGCATCTGGGAATGTGGGCCTTTCACTCTGGTCCCTAAAGGTTTTCTTCTTTGTACTTCAGAATCTTTTAAATCACTTCCACCTAGTAAACCTTGTTTTACTAAGTTATAACAAGACTTTGGCTACTATGGAAGCTTTTGAAGATAATTTGGAAATTCTCCCTCCAGTTTGCTTAGATATGGAGAGCCAAAAGCCTGGGAGGAATGGTTTATGCAGCAGAGAAGCCAATGCTTTACCTAGGGCTCACTAGAACCTAAGACAAAGGATGTTTGACAGTGATCGTGGGTTTCACATTTTAGATGAGTCCCTTCTTAGGCAGTTCATTTACTATTTTTGCACATGAAACAGCATTATGCAGAGAGTTGGGGGACCCTGGCATAAGGTGACAAGAATAAATTCCATAAAACTGAGGGAGACTTGGGCATATGCATAGATTACAAGTTCTAAATAGCTTGTGGCACACCTACTGAACTAGAGAACACCCTTAGAGAACTATTGACCCGGATACTTTTTAGGAGAGAATCACTACTGTGCATTTCAGATTTCTTATTCTACCAATTTCTGCTGGGCAGTCCAACAAATTATGCCATTTGTTCCTTCCTAATTAGTTCTCTTTTCTTCCTTGAAACATTCTGGAACATCTTCCTGTGGTTTTATGCTCTTTCACCAGGTATTGGTTCAATTTTCTTTGTCTTACAATATTTACTTAGAGAGGTTTGTGATTCCTTAGTTGTTTTAGCATTCATCCTTTTTAAATTTAAGATTTTCTTAATCTTAACATAATCTTAACATATTGATTTGTCTACTTGGTGGGCTAGGTTTTTAAGTTAATTTTTTTTCCTTTTGAGATCTTTTGTAATTTTTTTCTAACATTCTCATGGCACTAACTTACCCTCCTACTTTGATAGAGGGTTTATATACAGCGTTAAACTAATCTGTTACTGTTTCTTTCCACACTGAGAAATTTATTTTTTTACCTCTCTATTCCTAGTAGTTTCCTAATTGGTAGGACTGGCCTCCTATTGGATCAGAATCTTATGGATTCTAGTCCTTTTTCCTTAGGGATTGGTGTAGCCCCTGGACTCCTACCCCTGTTCCCTCTATTCTTTAAGTTCTCTGTCTAGGCTAAGTTAACATCTCTTGCTTTTTTAAGGCTTTGGGGTAGGCTAGGTTGGTATTCCAGGCACAGTCTCTGAAGCCTTGGGGTTCTCTAATCTAAAGGCCACACCCAAACAGAAAGGAAATATACTCAAAACCCTCCTACCCAAGTATCTCTTGCATCTCCACTTCTGACTGAGTAGAGTCATGACCCATTGCTTGTTGCCATAGGATGCTGGAGGAAGGATGGATAGGGTACATCAGAAAAGACTACTGCAAAAAACAAGGGAAAAAATCTCTGGGTGATCCTAACAATGAGTCAGTTTGTATACCCTCAAGAGACTGGTGGAGGAAAGTTGTTGAGAAAGTGCCTTAATGATTGCGTTTTCCACTATTAATTCATAAGGCCATTACTCTGTTGGGTGTCTTGCTTTTTGAGTCAGTGGGAAAAGATGTAATTACTCTGCCTCTGTTACTTAATTCCTTTTTTGGAAGTTATTGGAGTCTATAGAAAATGTATAGCTCACTATATTATTGGTCACATAATCCAGATCCTCCATTAACTCAATCAAAAATATTTACATAACAGAAGGCAAAACAAGAATGCCAGTTACGCAACATTCTATCTATACATCTGAGGAACAATCTCCTACTGATATACCTAGCATGTATAGTTAGAGGGGGGTACAAATTTAAAGCGACACAGTAACGGGTCACAATGTAGGGAAACAACCAGAGAAATAACCCTGAAACCATGGTCCTTTACTTCCTTTCTGTTTTCCAGAGACTCTCCTTCCATGAGATGCTGTATTGGTCCATTGCCAAAGTGGGCTGCTCCACAATTGGGTGGGATTAGCAACCCACAGGGCTGGGTGGGTCAGTCTGGAGTACTGGTTGCCTGTCAATCCTCTGCTACAGTGGGATCTTCCTCAATTCCACAGGCTTCCTTCTCTACCTTGATGGCAGCCACAGTTTTCCATAATTCCAGTTTCAGGCTCAGCTCAAGTCTTAAGCTGAGGTCATATTATTCTCTTTTAGAAAGGGCAGAGATCCTTATCTCAGGATTGGTTGAAGTTTCTCTTAGTTCAGTCATTGGTCTGGGGTCTATGGTTTCTTCTTTTCCCTCCTTCTTCCCTCAGAGGAAACAGGCAAAGAGCCAGGGCCCGATTTCACAAAACTGAGATCTCTTCCCTGACCTCATTGTGGAAAGTCTCACTTCATGCTAATCTGGGGGCTCAGTTACAGCCTCACTTTCATCCATTTTTGAGGTCTCTTCCTGACTATAACACAGACAGCCACAGTTTTTGTTTCTCCTGGTTCTATGGGCTCAACCTGATCCCCCCTTTCTTCCTGCTGTGATACCTTGTTTTGACCCTTTACCTTAGATAGTTCAGAAATGGATCCTCACTTTGAAAAATACCACTCTGGTTTATGAGCAAAATGAATTCTGCTTTAAAAATATACTGTAACCCATACCCAAACTGACTTGCATATTATTTGTGACGCTCAATTTTGGGTGCTAATTTGCATTTAATTGGGAAAAAAGATATTTCTGAAAATAACAATAGGGCCTTAATTAGGTCGTACTTCTCTTGCAGGACAGTGTAGGCCAGAGAGAAAAGAGGAAGTTGGTGATCTCTACAATTCCTTCTGGTTTGAACTCTTATGATGCTATGATTCGCTCCTAGACCCAGTGGGTGACTGCTTAATTTCTTATTAAAGCTGGGAGCAGTTGGGCAGTGAGTGTTCCAACATTAATATTCAAAGAAATGTAGATCATGCTGCCTTGGAAAAGTGGGATGAGTTTATCCCACACATACTCAGCAGGGCCGCGGCAGGGCTAATTTTAAACATTAATGGATCCAAGCAAGGATGAAGTCTCAGTTTTTGCAGACTTTCACTATATGCAGACGGTGTTCCAGATGGAGGCACGCAGTCCCTCCCCATACCCCTCCTTCCCCACCATAGTTTACCTGGACTGATAGATAATAGGAAGATGTCCACGTAGAGGCTGCTATTTACATTAAGGGCAGCGTGGCATGGGAGTTGTCAGGCAGACCTGGATGTGAGTCTTGCTTCTGAGACTAGCTGTGTGACCTTTGGAAAGTCATTTAACTTTGTTGAGCCTCTGTTTTCTCACCATCATTCCCAGTCATCATCCCTGGAAGCAATCCAAAGGGAGGTATAGCACTCCTGGAGGTGCCACAGCCAAAGTTACTAAAGTCCCAGAAAAATTCTTCCCACCAAAGTCCTTGGTATTGTCAAGTGATTCAACATCAGAAACTGATATTATCTTATCAGTGGACATGAGATTAAAGAAGAGGCATTACCGTATGATTTGCTGCTGCCGCCTAATTACCACGGCACTTTTCTATCAGACTTTTAACTGAACTCTGCCATAAACACTGCTTCCTCCATTGAAATGTGAGCACAGGCTATTGAACTTTACCATTTGTATTCCTAGTGCTTAGTACAGTGATTTGCACGTAGTAAGCACTTAATAAATGCTTATTCAATCTTTGTTCATCTGCAAAATAGGTATGTGTATATATATATATATATATGTATGTATGTATGTATGTATGCGTGTGTATGTATGTGTATACGTGTGTGTGGCAGGGCATTTGAAGTTAAGTGCCTTGTCCATGGTCACGCAGCTAGTAAGCGTCAAGTATTTAAGGCTGAATTTGAACTCAGGTCTTCCTGATTCCAGGGCCAGTGCTCTATGCACTGTGCCACCTAGCTGCCCCTATAATAACATTTTGTAGTACTTAGCTCAGAGAGTTGTCAAGCAAACTTGAACTAGATAATCTATTAAAAAAAGAGCTCATAATTAGCTTTGCAAACCTTATAAAACTATATATGTTGAATATTATCTTACCATATTAAAGTATGTTACTATTATATATTTATAAACTGCTAATTGGTACTGAGGCTCTCCTGAATGTTCTACTTAATGTAGTGACTTAATTTTATCTGTTAATCTATCTACCTACTGGACTGAAATCTCTGTGAGGGTTGGAACTAGTTTCTAGCAAAGTGTCATGTACAGATCAGGCACTAAGTTAATATTGAATTGTTTTTAATAAGTTTGAAGTATTAGGGATAATCAGAAGTCTAGGGATTTTAAAAACAGTATTCAGAAATCTTTGACATTTTTCCTAGTTTGGTATTGAAAAAGCAATTGGTACCAGAAATGTCAGAAGTAAACACTCCAACAATACCACCTTTGCTACTGCAATATTTCTTAGTGATGGGCACTGGAGATGAAGCTATAAAAAGTGCTTTCAAATCTTAGCTCTTCTATCCCATAGTGGTATGACCTAAAGAAGTCACTTCATATCTCAGACCCTCAGTTTCTAAGGGACTGGACTAAGTAAACAAATAAAGTCTGTTGAATTCTACCTGATATTCTCTAAGGTTCCTTCCATCCCTAACATTTTGTGATTTTATAAAATGAAATTTATTGACATATACTATAAGTCAAATACCTGCTCTTCTTGTTTTTTTCCATTAGAATGTAAATTCCTCATTTGCAGGAGTTACTTGGATCTTTGTGCTGGTATTCCCAGCATCTTGCACCGAGTAGATATTTAACAAATGCTTGTTGATTGGTTGAAACTAAGAAATTAAAATGGCAATAACTCACATTTCCATTGTTCTTTATAATTTGTTATAGATGACATGCTTTATATATATAATTTCATGTTATTTATATATATATATATATATATATATATATATACATTGCATTTTACATTTAAGTGTTTTTCTCACAGCCACCATATAGGAGAGATAACAAAAGGATAATCACCCCCATTTTAGAGGTGAGAATGTAATATGGGCAGAGCTTTCTTCTGCCAGTAACTCAAACTTTGCATTGCACCCTTCACTGCCAAGTTAGGATACAAATTCTGCTCCTCACATTGAAGAAAGCTCTAGGAGTTGATGCTCTTCTGGTGTATTTTGTTCGCATGTAGGATTAAGTAAAACGGTCACAGACTTGAAAGGAAGGAAGAAAAGTAATGTGGCACGGGAGACCGTAGGCCCCAGCTGTGTGGGAGAAAGGCAATACCATTTCATGGCCCAAAATGGGGCAGCACGAGGGCCTCAGGTGCAAGAAGATGGAAAAGCCCAAGCTTGCAGAGGCCATCTGCTTACACCCAAGGCTCTTAACGTTGCTCCATTCTGATCCTTGCCACCCTCTCTCCACATGGCTACTGTCTTCCTTTTCCAAGTCCACATTCCACTTCCAAATTACAGCTCTGCATGTGAACACTCTCTGGTCTGTTCACTGAGCCTGGAGGAAAAGAAACAAAAAAACAAAAAAGAGGGAAACAGTCTGCTTCAGATTCTAATTTTCACCACTTGTGCATTAAGTTTAAACCGTGTCCTTTTCTTGCCATTTTTTAGGGATAAACCGCAGAAACAAACGGGAATTATCAGATTTTCGGACGTAGTAGGTGGTAGTCATTCATATAGAGATACGATGAACATTCATTACCTGATTTGATTCCCTGTTATTTACCTTGCTTTATTATGTTGCTTCAATGCTTCCAACCTTAAGATTCTTATTAGTGGGGTGTTGAGGGAAAGTTTTGAATAGCTGATGAACCAAGACAGCACATTAAACCTAGGAAGTCTCCTGGGATCACATTAAGTACCCACGGGTCCCAGGACTACAAAGAAGGGGAATCACAGGGAATTCATATGATAGTCACATAGCTACGGAACAACAAAGCCAAGACTTAATTTCTAAATCATTTGATTGTAAATCCAGAACAGTTTTAACTATGTAACCCTGGCTCTCAAAGTGACATATGGTTTGAGAGTTTTGCTTTTCTTACTTCGAAGTCATAGTAACGTCCCTGAGAATGATTTTTGTAAATTAAATTCTATTTTAACATTCTAGAACAGGAGATTCAGAGTAGTGCCTAACACAATGTCCTAGAAGAGTAAATACTTTATAAATGTCTAATTCAACTGAGTTGCATGAATTTCTTTGATAAAGAATCTCTTTTTTAATGTGAAGAATCGCTCTATTTCATCTGTTTCCTCAGTTCAGATTTTCAAGGATACTAATAGTGGGAAGAGCTACAAGAGTAGTTGCAATACCCAGGATGAATTTAGTGTGGTGTGTGGACATAAAAGAATCAATCAGCAGAGAGTTAAGAAAGCAGCCTGAGCCCTGTATTAGCTGCAATTGTTCAATAGACTTGTCACGTCACAAGTATGATAATGACAAAAACAACTCCCATTAATAAAAGACTTTTGAGTTTACTCAACGCTTTCTTCACCATGAACCCATAAGTTAGGTAGTGCAAATAGGATTATGTCCATTTAATTTTCTTTCATTTTGAGTTTTATTGTTGCCTGTTTTTTACTACCACAGTAATTTCCCAATACTCAATTGAATTAGTCTTCATAAAAAGGAAAGTATTTGACAAGCAAAATAACTGACAAAATTACCCTGTCTGATGGGGTATGCATCATTCTGTTATTGTAGTCATCCATCCCCCATCATCTCTTCCTAAGAGGAAAGAAATACATTTTATCATCTATTCTTCAAAACCAAGAGAGATCATCAATGATGCTCACCTAAAATAGGAGAAAACTGAAGACCACGTGGCTAAGTGGTAGCACTGGGTCTCAACCAAAGTTCTCCCATCCCAAATCACACTATCATGCTAACCATCAAAGGAATGAAATGCTTTGATATCTGTGGTTAAGACGCACATTGAGGGAAGGTTTGTATGAACGGATATGGAATAAAATAAGCAGAAGGAGAAACACAATATCATGACTACAGAAATGCAGATACAAAGATCACTTATAGAAGACAAACTTTGCATAATTTAAAATTTCAAAAACAAGCAATAATGGTCCCAGATGACAGAAAAAGAAACCTAGGTCCTTCCTCTTGGCAGAGAAGCAAAAGACCATGAAAGCACAAGGTTGCATACATACTCAGGTGGGGTAACTTTATCGGCAATTTTTGCTTAACTGTTTTGCTTTATTAAAAGGAAGAGCTCATTTTCAGGAGGAGGTTGGGGGAGAAGAGAAGTGTGTTTATTTCTAGAAATAATTGTGATGAAAGTGAAAAAAAGATTTTTTAAAGGAAAGAAAAGGGAGGGGGAGGGTCATTGGACATCCTAGCCACAGAAAGAATAGAAAAGGTAGAGGATGAGGGAACTAACAGAAAGGAGAGCAGGACAAGGATATGTGGACTTGGGCCATGTGCCTCATTTGATTGAGAAGATTTAGTAACTGGGGAATGAAAGCATCCTATACCTTGCAAAGGAAAACAAAGACTTGGAAGAGGTCAATATCCTCATCTGTCATAAAGGCTCTGTCTTTGGCTATGCTGGAAAGAATGATATGGACACTGAAGATGGAAACCCTTTGGCTATATAACTTTCTAAGTCAATAAGTTGCTAGAGCCCCAGAGTGCACAGCCATTTCTAGGTAAGTATTCCCAAAAAGTTTGTAAGTGTCACATACTGAATACTGGAAGTTCAGCTGGTAATTGGTCAAGTTTACACAGATACTAGGGTTTTGGGAAGGCTGTGATTCATTTCTGTTTTGAAAGGTTCCTGAATTTTGAACGAATGTTTCTAAAACATTTCACAGATAGAAGCCACACGGGTCCTATGTTCTGACAGGATCAATAAATCCTACCCTTCATCAGGGTAGGAGAGAAAAGCAATTGTGTCTATAACAAGTTCAGCTGTTAGCTTTTAACTTACATTGTTGATGTGTGAGTTGCACTATAGACAGTGCCCTGTGGGTGGTTTATTAAAAAAAAGAAAAGAGGGAGAAAAGCTGATATAGTTGTTTTGTTTTGTTTTTTTAATTTAATTCAGGGTATGACTATCATCTTTAAAAGCAAAAAAACATACTTTAAAAAGTCTAAACACAACCCATATTCTTTTTATTTTAGTATCAAATATTTGAGTACATCATGATGACTTCACTGTTAACTCAATTTAAAAGGTGGGAGACTGTTAAAAGAAAGGGTGCTATGTTGGGGACCTCTCCTGTTCTGATGAAACTGTCTTCAGGTCAACTCTTCCAAATAGTGTTGGAGGGTGGTTGCATATTAATTCTAGTTGGGAGTAATGTGTGGAAAGGGAAGCTGCTTGCTGACTCCCAAGAGGCTGGGGAAAGAAAATGATTCCCATTTATGGATTGCTAGAGAAGGCCCATGAGAGCAGACATTAAAATTCAATTCCATCTAACTCAATAAGCATTTATTAAGCAACAAGGGAGAATTACTTCACTAAAGAAACTTAAAAACATATACAAAGTAAAATACAAAGTTGTCTGGGGGAAGAGGGTACAGTTTGAGGCAGGAGGGGCTCTAAATAGTGCTGCAATGACAGATCTCTCTGACTTGATGAGGGACTTATTTCTAAAATGTTTGTTGGTAACAAGGGGGCAGGGATTGTGAATTAAACTTTTTTATACTTTATTTTTTCCAATTACATGTAAAAATTTCTAACATTCTTTTTTTTAAAAAAAATTTGAGTTCTAAATTCTCTCCCTCCCTCCCTGTACTCCCCCTTTCATTGAAAAGGTAAGCAATTTGTTATAGGTTATACATGTGCAGACATGCAAAACATATTACTATATTAGTCATGTTGTGAAAGAAAACACAGACCAAAAAAAAAAAAGAAAGAAAAAGAAAGTTTTAAAAAGTATGCTTCAATTTGCATTCAGACTCCACCAGTTCTTTCTCTGGAGATGAATAGCATTTTTCATCAGAAGTCCTTTGGAATTATCTTAGATCTTTGTATTGTTGCAAATGGCTAAGTCATTCACAGTTGAACGTCATACAATGCTGTTACTGTGTACAATGTTCTTCTGTTTCTGCTCACTCCACTTTGTTTCAGTTCATGTAAGTCTTTCAGGTTTTTTTTCTGAAAGTATCTTGCTTGTCATTTCTTATAACTCTTTTAAGATGGTGGACCAAAATGCCTCCCATAATTGTTGTTTATCCTTTGTTCTTGAAGAGGACCAATGACATCAAGAATGTGGTGTCTGACTTGCAAATGAACTGAATTTAAGTGGGTTAGGGCTGTGCAAAGTCACCAGCCTCACTCTCTCCTCCAGAGCTATCTGGGTCCATTAGCAACACATAGATCAGGATGACTAGGATGGCCCCATATTCTGTGGGAGACCTTGGCCTTTTTAATAGGGCTGCCAACTTAGTTAATTGAATTAAACTAACATATGGACAGACTATTTTAAAAAGTGAAAACATTTAAAATATGATAATTAATGAAAAATGATGCCTGAAAAAAGATCCTTTTCTTCCTTGCATATTCCATTAAACATTTATTAAATGTTGCTGTGCCAGTTTGCTCATCTTTAAAATAGAGATAATACCTTAATTTACTCATACTATTGTATGGAAAAAAACCTCATACACTGTAATGCACTCTATCTTAATGTGGTGTATTAATAGACTTGGAGAATACAGAAGATATTAAAAAAATACAATACAGAGGGTACTGAGGGTGCAAAACAAATGCTTCATAAATTATAAAACACTATATCTAAATGTCACGTATAATTAGACTCTTGGATAATACAAGAGAGTACAAAATAAGATAATAAGGAGCCATCTAGGATCTAATGGAGGAGTAAAGACATATATACATAAAGAAAAATCTGGAGAGTACTTCTTATTTGATCACCAATATGAGGCAAACTCTCACCTAGCAAGCGATTAAACCCCTTTATTTTACAGAGAAAGAAACTGCTGCCAGGTAAGGGGCAGTGATTTGCCCATAGTCACACAGCTACTCAAAGTCATAGCTGAAACTAAGATCCTGTCCTCCCTCTCTTTCCTTTCCCTCTCCTCCTCTTCCTTCTCCTCCTCCTTCTCTTCTCTTCCTTCTCCCCTCCTCTCCCATTCCTTCCCCTCCCCCCACCTCTCTCTCCACGTAAACCACCAGAAAAAAAAATTGGGAACTAAAAATGCAAGTCATCAGACCAGAGCATTTAGAACTAGAGACAGCTTTAGAAATTATTTGACAAAAACAATCATTTTGCAGGTGAGGGAGGTGAGACTCAGAAAGGTTAAATCACTTGCTTATGGTGACCCAGTCAGAAAGAAGAAGGGTCAAAACTTTAAGGGCTTGTCATTCTTTTGTAATGGAAATGATGCAAATTTAGGTTAGGGTGGATGCAATCCCATCCACTTGATAGATATAGTCACAGTTCTAGTGGTAAGAGTATTTCCCAGCTTTTTCAACCGTCTTTAAGACAGTATCTACCTAAATGCAAAATGTATGTAAGTATATGCTTCAAATGGGCCACCTTCAAGAAGAAAGTGCTGAACTAAATGAATCCTGTGGGCTCTTCCAGCTCTGAAATTCTATGATTTTCTGACAGTCAAATGAAGTTTGCTAATCAGAAGCAGCTATAATTCCAGGTGGTTACTTAATGCTCTATATGGGTACAACTCCCCAGACTAGGAGACCATTGCCTTCTGATTTCCTATGCTGATTAAAGAAAAAAAAAATCTAGTTTTGCTGGCATTATGGAAGAATTTACTGAATACACACTAATTATGGGGTGGTGATTTTATGCTGTTTAAGGGATAAACTTATTTTTATGTTACTCCCCCTTCCTGTGTCAGTTTAAAGAGTCTTAGAAAAATGAATCATTCAGTGCTATTTTCTATCCTGCCTAATTTATAGATACAAGAGTAGATATCTGTTTCTCCCTTTTTTCCTTTTGTTAATTTTTTTTGGCCTTGAGAACACTCCAAGGCAAGCATTCAAATAGATTGGGTATTAACACCCAGTAGACACATTTTCAAAAGAAAGGTTGTAATCAGAAGAGGAAATGGAATGAAATGTACTCAGAGATGGAGAATGACAGTGAAAAAGCTCTTCCTTCTGGCTGATTTGTTACTGTGATTGCCTGCTTAAATGGCCTGGGTTGTGCCACTGAAAAACCCTTTAGTTGATTTATAAGCTCTGACTGCCCTTAGAGATGGAGTGGCTTCTTCTATGCTTCCTCTTTGGACAAGGCCATTTTCTTTCCATCTCTCCAAAGTAGATAGTAGCTATGGAATAGAGCAAATTAAAGAACCTTTGATAATTAATTTCTCTGAACATTGTTTCCTCATTTGTAAAGTGAGGACATTTGGACAAGATAAGCCCTAAGGTAGCTTTCATTCCTAAGTCCTATGAGTCTATGATAACAAGTACAAACAGAACACTGATATCTTCACTGGTATCCCACTGTAATGATACTTTTTCTTAAAGAAGAGAAAAAATAGGCGTTATATCCCATCCTCTTGCTTAGGCTGAGAGTTTGGTAACTGTTTCACTCTTATGTTAACTTTGTGTGGGTCCTAATGTCTGACAGCATTTCTCTTTTATGGACTAGAAAAGGGGATGACAGGCACACACAAACTTGATACACAATGTTGTGTTGAATTCTCACTGATCTGGTGGTCTGTTCCCCATTGGTTTCACTTATTTTTAGCTTCTTGGCCTTTTCACTTGATGAGATAAGTTCTTATTTCTGCCATTGTGCCAATCTCCCATTCTCACGTGTGGACACAGGCTACATGGTCAATACTCTGGCTCCTGTTCCCAACTGTTGACAAGACTGAACCTCCCATCTGCTGATACTCAACATTCATATATGTCTGGGGCCATGACTCTACCCACTCTGCCACTTACTTCAAACGAGGAGGATGAGAACACTTAGAATTGAATAGGACATTAGTTCTTGTCCAAATCCCTCTGCCTGTAGATGAAGAAACTGAGGCCTAAACAGGTTCAGTGATTCGCCCAAGGTGGGGGCAGGATTTGAACTCAGGTTCTCTAGACCTAGATCCAATGCTCTTTCTGTGGCTTGGCAGTGCTACTACTCAACAAATCCATCTGTTGTTTAAAACTTACAGGTGCTTGTATACTGGCATTTCACTCCTGCCTATCTCATACAGGCATTCTGGACATGATGTCTTTGGTTTCTTTATTATTTTGAACTTTTTAAAAAAAAAATTAATTAGGCAGAGTCAAGACGGTGGTAGAAGCAGCAAAACTCCTCAGTTCCCCCCATAACCACCTCAAATACCTATAAAATGTGACTCTAAACAAATCTTAGAGCTCCAGAACACACAAAAGGCCAGAGAAACAAAGGTCCTGCTGAAGGCAGCCTAGTAGGCAGATGGAAAGGAGTTCATCTCAGTGTGCTGGAAGCCCAGAGCAACACCACAAGAACTCGCAGCTGGTTGGAGCTTTCAGGAGAGTGGATCACTGGCAGCTGTGGGAGTGTCCAGAATTATCAACCAATAAGAGCCAAGGACAAAGGGAAAAGTTAGTGGAACTTGGCTAAATTTGGGGGAGAGCCTCTGGCCAACTGACCCAGAGCTAGCAGCAGCAGCTCTGCAGCCACCTCCACGAGGCTGTTTCAGAGCCAGAGCTCAGAAGCCTGCAGATTGCAGGTGGTCCAAGTGATCATTCAGAGGCTAAGTGCTCTTGCCTTGAGCTGCTTGGATCGCAATCGTGGTCTTGGGTGGTGGTCCTGAGGTGCATTTTCACTGAGCCAAAGATGGTCGGGGCTATAGAGACAGCGGCCTCCTAATAGCTCCAGCAGCTGCAAAAACCAGAGCTCTCCCCTCCGAAAGCAGAGTTCTATGGAGCTCAAAAGCCAAGTAATTGACTGGCAACATGAGCAGACAAAGGAAGCAAAGCAAGCCCAGCAATCCAACTTTAGATTCTTTTTTGGGGGACAAAAAGGATCAAAGCATGGAATGGGAGGAAGGCAACACAGTCTGAACTCCTGCACCAAAA
>CM053582.1:506727703-506738264 GCA_028627135.1 Pseudochirops cupreus
TATATAACAACATAATACTAAGGTTTTCTTTGCTCTCTTATCTTGTGTTGAAGGTATATCAATCAGCAAACAAGCATTTTTTAGGTGTCAATTTTGTATCAAGCACTGTCTTAGGCTATGGGAAGAGAAGGGAAGAAGGGGAAAGGGAAGGGGAAGGAGAAAAATAAGGAAAGGGGGAAAAATAATCTACCATTAAGGAACTCATGTTCTATTGATTAGTGGCATTTTTGGAATGGAGAATTCCATAGAAGTTCACTTTCAAGAGACAGGGAACTGAAAACCTCTGACCTGTGGGTGAGGGCATCCCACAAAGGGAGCCCTCCTGCTCAGTCTTCATGGGTAGGGACAATCTTAGGTTAAAAATTCAATGGCCCATTCTTAGTTTAAAAGCTATGTAGAACAAATTAGAAGCAAAGAATGTAGGATTCTAGGGTTAGAAGGGATTTTATAGATCATCTGCTTCAATCCTTTCCTTTTACGGAAGAGGGCTATGAATCCCAAAATGTGAAGTTACTCACCAAATGTCACACTGCCAGTTACAACTGTAAAATCTCTTCCTTTGAACCAGGATTCTTAACCTGGGATCCCTGAATCTGGTTTCAAAATATATTGACAGTTTCATTTCAAAATAATTGGTTTCCTTTGTAACCCTTTGTATTTTATTTTGCTGATTTAGAAACATTATTCTGAGAAGGGGTCACAGACTTCACCAGACTGCCAGACAAAGACTCCTAAAACTTTAAGAGCACTTGCTTTAAAGTAATCTGTTGATGCCTAGAGTAGTGATTATTTCTTTAATTGAATTGACAATATTTCATGAAAATTTTATGTCAAATGAAAATATTTCAGAGGGGCAATTAGCTCCATACTAACAACATTATAAACTGGCAAGTATTATGAATGACATAAATGTGATAAATTCACATCTAAGGGGAATATTGGTTTTGATTATTTAATGATATTACTATAAAAACATTGGTTATGAAGTGAAACTGTAACTTTTTCCCATATTGGCCATGTTGCAAAATAAATAAATAAATAAGAAAAATAAAGTGAAAAAAGGTGTGTTTTAATTTGTACTCAGATTTTATCAATTCTGTCTTTGAAATGGGTTATCATTTTTCATCATGGGTACTCTGAAATTTACTTGGATTTTTGTATTGATCAGAGTAACTAAGTTTTTCATGATTGATTGTTGTTACAATATTGCTCTTATTGTGTACATTGGTTCTCCTGGTTCTGCTTAGTTCACCTTCCATCAATTCATATAAAACTTCCCAGGTTTTTCTAAAACTATCCTGCTAATCATTGCTTATAGGAGAATAGTATTTCATCATAACCACATACCACCATGGGCTACACAGTGTGCAGGCCTGCACTAAATTATCACTATATTTCTTAACCAGTACAAGATAGTTTTCATTACTATCACTTTGTAATATAATCTAAAGTGCTGGTAGGCCACTTTTCCTCACATCTTTTTTCATTGACTCTCTTAATACTCTAAACCTTTTATGAACAAAGGAAGAAATGAGTTTTGGAAATTTTGGAAGAGATAAATTTTGTTATTAATTTTTTCTAGCTAGTTTATCTCCATTACAGATAATGCTTGATCTTGGTTTTAGATAGACATTTCTTATCATTTTAAGAAAGTCTTCTTTCATTCCTTTGCTTTCAAGTATTTTTAGTAGGAATGGATATTGTATTTTGTCAAAAGATTCTTCTGCATCTATTCGTATAATCATATATACAGTCAATTCAGTTGATCAGTTTCCTAAAATTGAATCAGTCCTGAATTCCTGGTATAAAACCCACCCGATCATAGTGTAAAATGTTTGTGATATATTGCTGCAATCTCCTTGCTAATATTTTATTTAAATATTCATTAGGGAAACCGGTCCATAGTTTTCTCTATTTTTACTTTTCCTGTTTTAAGTATCAAAATCATATTTGTGTCATAACATGAATTTGGTAAGAATCTTTACTTTAAAAAAAGTAGTTTATATTATAATGGAATTAATTGTTCTTTAAGTGTATGGTAGAATTCATTTATAAATTCATCTGGCCCTGGGGATGTTTTCTTAAGGAGCTCATATTTGGCTCGTTCAATTTCTTTTCTTAAGATAGAATTATTTAAGTATTCCATTTCCTCTCTTGTTAATCTAGGAAATTTATCTATATCTATTGCGATCTATGTCTATACATTTATGTAGATTGTCAGTTTTACTGGCATATAATTAGGTATAATATCTCCTATTATTTATTTCAATTTCATCTTCATTGGCGGTACAATCACCCTCCTCATTTTTAATACTGATAATGGTTTTCTTTCTTTTTTTTAAATCAAATTAACCATTGTTTATCTATTTTATTATTTTTCTCCATAAAACCAGCTCCTGCTTTTATTTATTAATTCTCTCTTTTATTTTCAATTTTATTAATCTCTCCTTTGATTTTCAGGATGTCCATTTTTGTGCTTAACTGGGGATTTTTAATTTGTCTTCTCCTAGTTTTTTTTAAGTTGTATGTCCAATTTATTGATCTGTTCTTTATCTATTTTTTTTTATGTACACATTTAGAGACATACAATTTCACCTAAGTACTACTTTGATTGCGTGCTGCAAATTTTGGTATGTTGTCTCATAGTTGTCATTATGTTTAATGCATTTATTGTTTCTATGAATTGTTCTTTCCTCCACTAATTTTTTAGGATTATATTTATTTGATTTAATCTATGCACTCACAGCCCTTTGTTGAATGTAATATTTATTGCATTATGGTCTGAAAAGGGTGAATTTAGTATTTCGCTTTTTTGCATTTGGTTGTAAGGTTTTATGCCTTAATAATGGTTAGTTTGTGAGGGTGCCATATACAACTGAGAAATGTATATTACTTTCTGTTCCTGTTCAATTTGTCCAGAGGTCTAGCATATTTAACTATTCTAAAATTCTATTCATCTCCTCAACCTCTCTCTTATTTATCTTTTTAGTTAGATTTATCTAGCTCTGGGATGGGAAAATTGAAGTCTTCTATTAGTATAGTTTTACTATCTATTCCCTCTTATAACTCAATTAATTTGTCCTTTAAATTTTGATGCTATGCTGCTTGGTGCCTGTAAGTTTAGTATTGATATTACTTCATCTCGAACTCATCAATAAAATTTAAAAAAATATGTTGTAATAAAAATAATTAAATTATGCTATAATGTTCTTGTGTTCAATGAGTAAGACTCAGTGCAAGGCCCAGACAGTTGTGTAGCAAAGTGACAGAATTTGAACTCATTGGCTAATTCCAAACCTAATATACATTCTACCACTTACTCAATAAATCTTTTCTGCCTTGAAACATGACCTCTACTGAAGTTGGTGGAAACTACTTCTAGTTTCATGCTTTCAACTTGAAAAATCAAACAGAATACTGTGAGAGTCACAAAATAGGTGTAAGATTGCAAGTGGTGATGTTGAGACACAGGGAGGAGTGAGGCCCGGGAATTAGCTAGGTCACATGGAAGTCAGAGCATATTGCACCATCCCTGGCCAGGGGATATTGCATTGTTCAAGACTCTCTTACGTGGGATACCTGAGGTTCCCGACTGGTGTCTCCACACCCTGGGGTCTTCATGCCCTTGTGAATGCAATTCCCCTTTCACAATTTACCTCCCCTCTCTCAATTCCGCTTAGCTGGGCTGTGTCACGTGTGGTGTGTGGATCTGGGGTAGATAAAAGAACCTAAGCCTTGGAGGAAAGGGAGCCTGCCTTGGGTCCTGCTGCAAGGCTTCCTGGGTGGGACTTCTTAAAATACCTTCTTAAAATACACCCTCCAGCGTCTTCTCCTTTGAGGTAAGTAACCAGCTGCCCTGTGGGCAGGCTGGGCGAACCCTGACAGAATACCACCAGTATACCAGTAAACTTGGCCAGTAACATTGCTGTCACTTTGTATATAAATAAAATTTCACATATATATTAATTGCATATATACAAAATTTATAAAAAAGATATTAATATTTTGGAGATAATACAGGGCCCAAGTGGAACTTTGACCAACAATGTCCTTTAAATATTAAATACTGTGTATCATAGAATCTTACATTTAGTTAGGTAAGATTATATCATATAAATTGAAATTATGAAATTATAGGGCAGCTAGGTGGCACAGTGGATAAAGTGCCAGGTTTGGAGTCAAGAAGAATTGAGTTCAAATCCAGTCCCAGACATTTCCTAGCTATGTGAACCTGGGCAAGTCACTTAAGTTTTGTATCAGTTTTTTGCACTATAAAATAACAATACCTACCTTGTGAGCATCAATTGAGACAATATTTGTAAAGCACTTAGTACAGAGTCTGGTCTGCAGTATGTGTTATATAAATTGTCCTCAAGGAGGTTACATTCTAATTGGGAAAAAAAAAACCCACAGGGGCATGCTGGCCAAGGAGGACCATTTTGATAGAAAAGTTAAAGACATAAGTATATGAAAATAAACTGGAACAGCCCATCCAGGACAATGGCAGATTTCGTTTGATAATGGTTCATGATTCCAAAAGAAGGCAGTGGGGCCCTGGAGGAAAAGAAACCCTAAGCAATCTCCAATCAGGAAAGTAGGGCCCCAGACTGGAATTTCCTCTAGACTGCGGTCTCTGGTATGGGTAGATCAGTGTCTGGCAAAGAGGTTGAGGCTGGAAAGTAGGAAGTAAAAGGAAGCATGGTTGGAGGCTTTTCTGAGTGTTCTGGGACAGGTAGTCACCAATCAGGAGATGTAGACTGCATAGAAGTGCTTCTAGAGCATTACTTCTAGTCTGAAGGCCAGGTGAGGAGGTTTTGGTGGAGAGGGGCAAGCTAACCTGGCTCTGGTACTCTGTTCTTCCTAGACCTTGACTTTCATCTAGGAGGAAAGGTTTATGATATCCATTCCTGATGACTTACTCTTGATGCTACAACCTGGGGAAACAAACCTTCTAAAAGTGTTTTGATGGAAATCAATCCTAGAGTCAAAGATGCAGTTAAGGAGAAAAATATTAACATTTCCAGGCAAAGAAATATTTTCTTTAAGCAGACTAAGATTTAAGAAAAATATTCTTCCTCCAGCCTTGCTATGTTCTTTTCGTGAGGGTACTTTCTTTTGAGTCTCAGGAGGCCTCATTTCAAAGTGGTTTGAAGAAACTAAAGGGGAAAAAGGGTATCCCTCCCGATATCTTTTATTTTGCCCATATTCTCCTATCCCAAGACTCCACTTTCCAGTTATCTCATCCAATGGGATTTCCAAATGACCATGTACATTGTGCCTCTTTCTGGTTAGGACTATATGCCCTCCCTTCTCCTTCAAATTGAAACACCAAATATCAAAACCTACGTATGTTAACTGGGCTTGGGAAAATCTTTTCAAATTTTTGTACTGTATTTCTATTTGGTGCATGACTTACAGTTATCTTCATGGACATCATTTCTCTTATGCTTTAAGGTACCACCGCACATTATTACCAAGTATCCTGGAAAACACTGTTGCTTCTTGCTTTGGGGCACATAACATCAATGCTACCACGTTCTTTACTTCCTTCTGCAAGGACAACGATCTGCAAACCATTTCCCCATTTAGCTGCAAGTTCCTTTTGCCTTAATTCTGCCCATAGAATTTGAATGGCAAGAAGCCTGTAGTCAGAGAGCATGGGTTAGAATCTGGGCTTTGCCACTATTACTGTGACCTGAGGCAAGTCTCTTACCCTCTCTGGACCTCAATTTTCTCATCTGTAAAATGACAGTTGGAATAGACGGCCCCTGAGATCTCCACCAGCTCTAAATCTATGGTCTCATGATCCTAGTTCAAAGAGAAGGTAACAGTTGCCCTAGTTAACAGTAAGGCAACAAGCTTTTTAAAATTTGAGCAAAGAACAAAAGGGCCACCTTGCTCTGCTACCTGTGGTTAGAAGAAGGATCTCTCCTTCTTATTGTTGCCTGAGCCTTATCATAGAGTCCTTTCATCAAGTCTGTAAGCAGAATTTCTGCAGCTGTGTCCCCATCCACTGTGAGTGGTTTTCAGATCTCTGCTCTTGCCCTAAATTGTGGGCACCCTTCTGTCAATCTATTTTGGAGTATTTCCATGAATGTATTTGCCTTCCAAGTTATCTCCATGTTAGCTTTACACTACCTTCTTACTGACCTGACTTTCCCTTTTCCTAACTTCACTAATATCAGAATGAAACTACCATATGTCCACAAATACTTTGCTAAACATATGAATCACATGCGCATGTGCATGCACATACACACACACATACACACACACACATACACACACACACACACACACACACACACTTAATTCTTAACCTGAAGTGAGACCTATGTGGAGGAAAGAACATTTCAAGCATTACAAGTCTTTTTCAATTGTTTGTTGTTGTTTCAGGAAACAAAGCAAATTGCCTCAAGCGAATAGATCTTCACTTTGCCTGTTGTGCATTCTGTGGGTTAGCTTTATGGACGATCACATCTTGTTTGCTAGCTCCCATCAGCTCTTTGCTAAGATGGCAAATTCAATTACACTCAAAATATGGTCTCCTGACTCCTTGTTATGTGAAACAACAAATACAGACTGTCTGGTTACCTTACAACTCTGCTTCTGAAACAGCATTGCTCAACAAAAAGTATTCATGAGTTTTATATTTCAGGGGTCTCCCAGGTCACCCAAAAGACTGAGACAGGTGGGATATATAATAGGCAATCTCCAATAACCACAGTGATGGGTCTGAGCAAGGTGAAGGCAAAGAACATATGCTTCTGACTTATGAAGATAAAATGTCACAAAGGAAGATAATATCCATTATTTCACCAACTTTTGGAGGTCTTTTTAGACCTCTTGGTCTTTGTTAAAGACATCTTTGACTGGAAACATTCACTTTGGCTCCCAGTTTACCCCTCCTTCCTCAGTACTGCAGATTTCTTTTCTGTAAGGGTCACAAAATAGTGCCAGATTGCAAATGGTCATGTTGAGACACAGGGATGTGTTTGAGGCCCGGGAATGAGTTGGGTCACGTGGAGGTCAGAGCATATTGCGCCGTCCCTGGCCGGGGATGTTGCATGGCTCAGAACTTTCTTGCGTGGGATGCCCTGAGGTTCCCGATTGATGTCTCCACACCTTGGGGTCTTCATGCCTTTGTAGTTACAATTTACCTCCTCTCCCTCAATCCCTCTCAGCTGGGCTGGGTCACGTGTGGGGGTGTGGCTCTGGGGTAGATAAAAGGATGCAAGCCTTGGAGGGGCGGGCGGCCTTGGAGTCCTGCGGTAAGGCTTCCCAGTGTAACTTTAATAAACCCTCTTAAAAACATCTATCCTCCGGCATTACTTTCATTAAGGAGAAAACAACAGCGTCGTCTCCATTGAAAAGGTAAGTACCTTCTGCCCCCTAGGGCGGGGCTGCCCACTGCTGACAAACCTTAGGCAGGGCTTCCGAACCCTGACACTTTTCCTTTTTCTAAGACTCTGAAAAATCTGTCATTTCACTGATGTGGGGATTCTCTGCACTGATGCAGATTGCAAGCCCTCTGGGTCTGCGTGTCCTGAGTGATTCTCGTCTAGGTCGTCCCATAAGATCACCACACTCCTCCTCCCAATGTGCTGCAAGCCTCCCTTATGTCTTTGTGACATCACAAGGACCACAATGTCAAGTATAGCTTTCCACTGGTTAACTCACTTTCGCTACATGACCAGGCCATTTTCTTTTTCAATCATATATGCTTTAGTGACTTCCTATATACATAATTTCTTGTGCATAGGTCTTCATTTATAATGTGCTGCATCTGGTCATGCCCTTTAGTGACCCCAAACTTCTCCCAGAAACAAAGGTTCATTTTGTTAATAGTAAGATTCCCTTGGTAATGTTCTCATTATCACAAGTCATTGAGCATGATAGTCTCCAATGAGTGCAGAAATGCATGGTCACTCTGAGCATGTTACAACGCATTATGAACAAAACATTGGATTTTCATTACCCACAAGCCCTGGCTCTGAACCCAGTTCAGCCTCTGGCTTATGATCACATTTTGGATACCAGTTGGATTTTCCCCCCTAGAAGATTTCCCTTCTGGCTTACTGATTATTCTAATTACAAGCACCTGTTATCCCTCATGTGGTACAAAATAGGGGCTAATGCTTGTTGCAGAGGGCATGTAGAGAATATATGATCCCACTGCACTTCTTTGTTGACTATATACCTAACATACATGTATATAAACATATTTGCACAGCACATGATGCATGTGTAGACATTTACATATAAGATGTGTACATGTGTTTATGCACATATATGCATGTTATATATGCATGGAGCATTACATATATGCATGTGTGTGTTTATATAGATATATGTATATATATGCATACATATGCACATATATATATATATATATACACATATAAAATTCAGAAAAACAAAATGCCAGTTCAGATTCTTTTTTCATGTATATGTCAAAATGATACAAGATTCCTCGAAAGATGTAATACCACAGGCAACTTTGTTTTACTACCCTCTGACTATTAATATCAAGACAAGCATAAAATGGAGTGGCTAGGTGGCACAGTGAATGGAGCACCAGCCCTGGAGTCAGGAGGACCTGAGTTCAAATCCAGCCTCAGACACTTAACACTTACTAGCTGTGTGACCTTGGGCAAGGCACTTAACCCCAATTGCCCTGCCCTGCCCCCTCAAAAAAAACACCAAAAAAAAAAGGTAAGCATAAAACGAAGACACATCTTTACCAAAGGTGCTTTCTGTTATCATGGAGGATGTCCAGCACAGACTTCAGACTGAAGAGGAATTCCTTGCTGATGGTAGCATCCTCCAAATGGTCTTGTTTGAAAATAACATTGCCTCAAGCCCCAGAACTTTCTAATTGTGATCTATGGTCACTTAAGAGTTTGGTCTAATGATCCACAAAGGAAGAATCAAGGGATAAAGAATGCTTATCATTCAGAATATGGTTTGTGGTTGGATGGAGAACTCATAGAATTCATTCATCATTATGACCATCAAGGATGGGAAGTGAGCTGGGTCAAGCACTGAACAGGAGGAAAAGAGAAGACAGGTTTAACTTTGGGGAAATGGCCAATTATTTTAATGACCAGAAACTTCTCTTTGAAACAGATTCTAAGCTTAATTTTTTTTTTCCTAACATCAGTGTTCTTCTGGTGATATTATAAGGCAGAGAGTCATGGAATACTACAGTCTCCAAAGAAATTAATTTGAGGTTCACCCAACTAGCAACAGAGAAGATTAGAGAAGATGTAACTAAGAAGTAACTCATTTCAAACAATGAACTATAAAGAAATGATATAAAGGATGTTTTCAGAGAAAGATGTGCACAGAAAAGATGAGCCATTTTTGTAGCAAGAGTGAGCAATAACTGAAAGACAGTTTGACATTCATGTTTTCATCTATTCAATGTAAAGAGAACACAGAGAAACCCCAGCATGTTGTGGAGGGGTCAGGCTGTGCCAGATTTATAGGAGGACACAGATTAGAGCTTTATAGGACAGCTAGGCAGACACAGGTAAGTCATAATCCGCATTATTGGAAAGGATACTAACACTAATGGCATTGCTCCCCATTGGAGTGTGTCAGTAAATAGAAGAGAAACTGCTAGTGATTTTGGTCAAAGTCAGATAAAAGCATATAAAATAAATTCATTAAGACAAACACCTATACTGTCAGGGGGAAATGTGGTAACCATCAGCACATCATGGATAATTACATATGGTAGTTAGCCATCTTTTTCTTTAGTGCTTTAAGGTTGTTTTAAGAAAATTATTGTTTTTCAATTTTTATATCCCCTTCATTTTACAATATATTTTCCTCTTCCTAGTGAGCCATGAATTATAATAAGTAATAATAACAATAATCATAACTAAAAGAAATTTTTAAAAAATCAGTTCAGTAACCAAGTCTAATAATACGTACAATGCTCCACACTCATAATCCCCCACTTTTGCAGAGGATAGAGGTACATTTTCTTATCTCTTCTCCAAGTCCAGACTTAGACCTTGTGATTAGACAACATTCCTTTTGGATTTTTTGTTCTCATTATTTACGTTTGTGTAATGGATGTGCTTATTTCTGGCTCTGATAATTCAATCTGCAACAGTTCACAGAAGTCTTCTCAATGTTCTCTGAATTCTTCATAGTCAAAATTTCTTTCAGTGTGGTAATATTCTAGCATATTCATCACAATTTGTTTAGTCATTCCACAAATGGATCAGTATTTACTTTATTTGTATTTTTTTCCTACTGTAACAATATGCTGAATATATTAATGTATATGGGACATTTTTTGGACCTCTTTGTGGTATATGTTTACCAGTGGATTCTCTGGGTTGAAGGGTATTGACATTTTCACATTTTTTTTTATCCTAGTTTCAAATGGATTTCTCAAAAGGTTGAACTAATTCACAGCTCATCAACTATGTATTAGTATGCCTTTCTTTCCACAGACCCTTAAATGCTATTTCCATCTATTATCATCTTTGGCAGTTTGCTGGGTGTACAGTGAAATATTGGAATTATTTTGATTTGTTCTTCT
>CM053582.1:506748498-506770840 GCA_028627135.1 Pseudochirops cupreus
GAGATTCTGCCCTGCTCAAAGCAAAAGGAGTTCGCAACAGCAGCCACTGCCTCTGACGCTGCTTCCAATCAGCACTGCACAGAGACTAGCTTGGTTCCGGCGTTCTCTTGCTCCACCCCTTCCTGCTACGTCAGCAAGCTCAAGGGGCATGGAAGATCTTCAAATCCCAGTATCGTTACAAAGGCAAGGCAATTGAGGTTAAGTGACTTGCCCAAGGTCACACGGATAGTTAAGTGTCAAGTGTCTGAGGCCAGATTTGAACTAAGCTCCTTCTGATTCCAGGACCGGTGCTCTATTTACTGCATCTATGTCTAATAAAGCAATTAAGAGGAGAAAAAATTACTAAGATTAAAATGAAGACAATAACTGCAGAGATAGTGATAACTTTTATCTCCACAATCCTTCATGAGTTACTGCCAAAAAAAAGAACTAGATGATGCCTCTGCATTCTGAGTTTACAAATTAAATTTGGGGAACTGTCTTGTTGATTGTTACTGCAGGTAATCAGATAATTGACTGGGCATGGACTGATAATTACATAGTCTTGGCTAATTAGAAGGGGACAAGTGGAGTGAATGCAGATGAGACATTAAATGAAGTTGGGCAGACAGTCAGCATATTTGAAGGAAGTGGTAAAATAACTGACCATGTGATCCTAGCTTTCAGTAACCCTTTTGCATGTTTCATCGGTCACCTCTACTCAGAATAAAACAATTTCCTACATAAATTTCTCTGGCTCAAAGTTTGTTTGAGGAATAAATGTGAAGAAGTGGGAGTAGCTGGAAGGGCTGGCATTTCCTAAACTGTGCTTTAGACCATAGAATGAGAACAGAAAAAGGGATTTCAGAAATCATTTATCCAACCCTGGAGAGAGGAAGTGACTTGCCTACAGTCCCACAAATTGTAAATCACCACAAATGGAACTTGAATCCAGATCCTCAAAATCCACATTCAATACTCTTCCAGTCCCTTACCCTTTATCATCTCTCCTACCCCAAACTACTTAGAGATTTGTCAAGTTATCTTTGGTCCTTTTCTTCCCCACAAAGAGTGACTAAACTGATATAATGAACCAACTATTCAGCAGTTACTGGATTCTAGTTGCCCACTTTACTTGTGGGACAAATTGCATTAGCTACCATGTCAGCTTATTAATGTGTCCTCCAGGGTCTTTGTGTCCTTGAACGTATTTTGCTGATCTCAGAGACTGATGAGGCAAATTGGTGAATAAATATTTACTGCCTGGGCTGGCTGGACCCTCTTGCCTTCACGCTGGGTGGGCACCGGTAAAACAAGAAAGCTGGCCTTGGAGGAAAGCATTGACATCTTGGGGCAAACTCATTGGATCACTTTTCTTTGAGGCACAATGACTTCTGTCTTAAAGGTTTTATACTGTTCGCTATGTCACTTTTCCATTATAATCTTTATTTCCATTTTTCCACATATTTTTGCTCACCAAAAAAATAGAATGCTTCAGGTCTCCTAGAAAGAAAGTAGGAATTGCATTTTAATAACCCAATCACATGTAAAGCTGGGAAACAGAGTAAATAGGGCATGCAGTACAACACTTGGAGAGATTTATAATTAAATTTATATTTTCCTGATACCTTACGATTATAAGGCTCAGGATTCCATTTCCTGGATGCATGTCATTATGAATTCATACAATTATTAGCACCATTATTTTGTATTTATGTAGTACCATTTTTCCAAGGAGTTCAACATGCTTTGTGCAGTTGTGTGTGTTCCATATGTGCAGTTCCATATAATCATATTTCTTCCTTTCTCTCTCTGAGGCTTTAAAAAAAAGAAAAGAAAAAGTCCATTTTCTTTTTCTTTCTTTTCCCAAATCTTCAGTCTTTTGGATTTCTTCTTCCTCTTGACCTTTAACCATCCTTGTCACCTGCACAACAACCTTTATCATTTGAAATTGATTGAATAGGCAAGCCAAGAGAATAACCATTATCAATACTGGTTTGGAAAGAGGCTCCCAGTGAAAAGCTCCAGGGAGCCAAACTTGGCCTTGTGTTATTTAACATCTGTTCAAAGGTTTAGATAATGACATAGACACTATCCTTATCAAGTTTGCGAATGACAAAATGCTGGTAGGTGTAGCTAACACACTGAATGATAGAATCAAGTTCCAAAAAGACTTTGGCAGATTAGAACACTGGACTGAATCTAATGATGAAATTTAATTTCAGTAAATTTATGATCTTAAACTCAGAAATTGTTAAAAAAAAACAACTTAAATGCAAATAGGGAATGCATGGTTAGATAATTTTGTCTGAAAAGTTGTGGTTTGTCTGAAAAAAAGAATTGGGATAGGGAATGAGAGAGGTAGTAGGTGATCAGTGCAGGTTGGCAGTGTGATATGGCAACCAAAAATGCTAACATAAAATTGGGTTGTAGTAAAAGTGGCATGATGTCCAAGAATAAGGTGATATTTTCTCTGTCCCTGGTCCTGGTTTGCCCCCATATGGACTGCTGTCTTCAGTTGTGAAAACCACAGAATACAACTAAAAATAACAAAACTGAGAACATTTAGAAGACAGTGAAAGATTCAAGCTCATACGTAAATCAGTTGAAAAAAATGGGAATATACAGCTTGGGGAAGAGAAGACTCAGGAAGACTCGATAGGTATCTTCAAGTACTGGGAAAGCTGTGAGGTAAAAGAAGTATTAGAGTTATTTTGTTTAATCCCAAAGGTCAGAACTAGAAGCAAATGGTAGAAACTGTAAAAAATAAAAAAACAAAAGTAATTTTAGATAATACACAGAAAAACTGAGAGCTTTCCCAAAGTGGAATGGGATATGTGGGGCGTGGGGGGTTGAGGAAGGGAGAAGACCTTCTCTCTAAAGGTCTTCCATCAAAAACAGAATGACCACTTGAGCATACCAGAGTAGAGATTATAGACTGGACTACGTGGCCACTGAGGCCCCTGCCAACTTTGAGATTCTGTACATCTCCAACCTTGAATCACTCTCACTGTTCATTTTCCTTGTTCTTCATCCTCAAGTCAGATTACTGATGGAAAAATAGGGACTTATGATCCTATGAAATATGAACAGCACTGAGGACATGACCCACTACAAATCCACACTGTTCTTGCTTTTGCTTAAAAGCTTTTTTATTTCTTTTGTTGATTCACTTCCAAACCATCTCTCTGTTCTCTTCAAAATCATAATCCCACCTATCCTTCCTTATTTTGATAAGTTTATTTCATTCTTTATTGAAAATATAAAAGTCATACAGCATGAGCTCCCTCCCTTGTCCTTGCCTTCACCACAGCATTTTTGTTGTTATCAAATCATTTTTCAATCATGCCCAACTTATTGTGACCCCATTTGGGGTTTTCTTGGCAAAGATACTGGAATTCAGCTCATTTTACAGAAGAGGAAACTGAGGCAATAGGGGGTAAGTGACTTGCCCAGGGTCACACAGCTAGTAAGTATCTGAGATCATATTTGAACTCAAGAAGATGTCTTCCCCACGCCAGGCCTGGAGCTCTATGCACTATGGCACCACCTAGCTTCCCACAGCATACCTGCTTTTAAATCCGCCAATTCAGAGTTGGAGTTTTCTGTAGCATCCAAGGCTAACCCATACCCTGGTGCCTTCTATCACATTTCTTCTCAATTGCTGAGGGTTCTCGTCCCAGAGGAAGATTGGTGCCCTATTAAGAATGCTGGTCTAGGAATCAGGAGAGCACTGATTCTAGCATTTAGCTAACTGTGATTCTGGGCAAATAATTTCATTTCTTAGACCCTCAATTTTTTCATTTGAAAGATGGAGTTCACAATGTTTATATTCTCTCTCTTGTAGGTTTGTTGTAAGGGAAGCATTTTGTAAACATTAAGGCCTTATGGAAACACAAATTGTTATTATTGTTGTTCCCACACTTAGACCTTCTCTCTCTAGCATCTTTAATTTCTCTTTCTCAAATGCCTTCTTTCCCTTTGTATACAGAACCATAGAACTCGTGAGTTTGAAGGGACCTCAGGGTCCAATCTACTGTAATATTCTTGACAAATGAGCATCTAGACTGCTTGAAGACTTCCAAGGACAGAAACTTGTATAAATATCTCTCTCCCTCAAAAAAAAAAATCAGAATAAAACTCTTTATTTAATCCTATCTCCCTCTCTAGTTATCATATTATTTTTCCTTTATTTCCAATATCTTTAAATCCCACTGTTTCTGTTTTCTCACATCCATTGCTATGGTTAATTGTTTGACTTCCTTCTCCATTATTTCATTGGAATTGAATTTCTGAAGGTCACCAATGACTTCTTTCTTGGTATATCTTGACCTTTCTGTAGCATTTGACACAGTTGATAACATCCTCCTTGAAACGCCCTCTCTCTTTAGGCAAGAAGAAAGAATATAAGTTAGGATGGAAAGTGAGATGGAGCCAGTGATTCCAGTCTCAGCTATTTACAGTGTGTGATTACTTGAACAAGTCACTTCTTCTATGTGGACAAAATAAAGGCAATGCATCAAATGACCTCTAAGATCCCATTCCAGCTTTAAGGTCATGCATTTAGTCTCCATGCTGCCATTAAATAGCAATGGGAGCTAGAACAAGTCTCTCTCCCTATCTGGGCTCAGATTCCTCATCTATGACCTAGAGCAGCAGTTCTCAATCTGTGGGTTGTGACCCCTTTGGGGGTTGAATGACCCTTTCACAGGGGTCGCCTAAAACCATCAGAAAACACGTATTTCTGATTAGTCTGAGGAACTGAGATACCGCTCCTCTCTCCATCTCCAGGCGGGTCCACCCACATGCAGATATGCCCACATACAAGTATTAAAGGGTCGCTGCATTAGGAAGGTTGAGAACCACTGACCTAGAGGAATCAGACTAAAGAATCTAAATCCCTCCTAGGGCTGACATACCAAATACCTTTATGCAATAGAGAACCAATATCAATGTTACCAAAAAAAAATTCTCATTTTTAATTGGCTACAGAATATTTTTCATTTGGATTAATAGTTTTTTAAAGTTATAAATCACTGAGAACTATACACACATGCATGCATATGCACACACATGTACAAATCTATATGTATGCAAACACATGCATCTTTGCCTCTTGTGTCTCCTAATTGCTCTCCTGCGGGTACAGCTGTAAACATGATATACAATGTTGCTTCTGCTCAGAAGCTGTTGCAATTTTTAGACAGATAAAATAAAATTAGTTGAGATTTTTTAAACTAAGGTTTCATCTCTCTGTCCCATAGGACATTTGGAAAGGATGCCCGCTATCTCAGGGGCAATCCCGAGAACTCTGGGCTGACGATGGAATTTCAGGTGTTTATACTACACAGGTGTTATGAAATGAATATCAGATCTTTCACTTAATTGAGGGTTGTTTGCTGCTGTGGGTGGGGAGGCGCAGATATACATTGGAGTTAGAATAATCTATTTCACAAATATTAATGAAGCAAAGCTGAGAGGAAGGAAATTTATTTTCCCAAACAATAAAATCTATTAAAGCTGGTGTCAGAGGCCAGCAGAGTTCTGCTAAAAAGAAATATTTGGAATATGATTAATTTTCTTTGGTTTCCTCTTAAAAAAAAAGGCCACTAAGTGGTATTGCCTAGTGGAACCTGGCACCTACCCTTCTGAGTTGACCTTTTCCTTAAATAAACTCTGCTGTTTGCATGGAAAAGCTTGTGGTGTTGATACATCATAGAAGCATAGAGCTGCACAGGATATAAGAGATCAGTGAATCCAACATCCTCATTTAATGGATGAGGACACTCAAGTGAGGGAAGTGACGCGATATGCCCAAGGTCACACAGATAATAATTAATCTCAGAGTCAAGACTAGAACCGAAGTCTTCTAACTCTAAATTCTTTGCTTTTTTCACAGAGTCTAACTGCCTCACAACATAAGGGGATGGTATATGGCAGAAATAACATGCCTTTTATGACATTAACATTCTATGAATCAAATGAATCTGCTATTTTCACCTTTCCAATGGTTACATGTAAGTTTAGCAGTGAATCTTCATAGTATCTCTAAGCTATTTCAAGAACATATGTAAAGAAATGACCTCCATCATTCATTCATTCATGTGCATAAATTTGTGGGGTATCTATAAGTAGGTGGTAAACATTCTACCTGGATATTGGACAAGGCAACATGGTGCAGTGATGGCAGCATGGTGGCTTTAGTGACAGAAGTACTGAGTTCAAATCCTACTTCTACTGATCCTTACTATATTTGTGACCTTGGACAAATCAACCTCACTGACCCTCAGTTTATTCATTTGTTTAAATGGGGGGGGGGGGGGTTGGACTAGGTAGCCTCTGGGGTCTAGACCTTTCTGTTCTATATCTCTAAAACTAAAAATCACATCACCACTCTGTGCCTCAGTTTATCCCTTTGTAAAATAGTATGTTTGGGCAAGACGATCTAGAAAGCCCATTATACTCTTCAATCCAGTGACATTGGCCTCTTGGTTGTTACATAAACAAGACACTTCATCTCTCAAATCTGGGCATTTTTTCTGGCCATACCCCCGTGTCTTGAATGCTCTCTCCTCTGCTCTGACTACTGACCTCCTTGGCTTCCTTTAAGCCCCAACTAAAATCCCATCTTTTAAAGGAATTTTCCCTCAATCCCTCTTAAGCATAATGCCTTTTCTTTGTTAAATTTTTTTTTTCATATTTATCCTGTATCCTGCTTGCTATTTGCTTGCATGTTGTATCCTGCATTTGATTATGAGTTACTTGAAGACAAGGACAATCTTTTGTCACCTATACTTAGCATACTGTCTGGCACACAGTAGGCACTTAAACATTTTTATTGATTGATTAATATTTTAAGGACACGTCTATGAACTATGTGACTATGCAACTATGCATAGCACAATGCCTGAAACACAGTGATGTTTCATAAATGCTTGTGGAATGAATGAATAACATGGTTATAGGTTGAGAATGAAACAATCTATTGATGGCCAAATGATGAATTCATTGAACAAACTAGAGGATGACAAAGTATCCTAGAGTTGGAAGGACACTCAGTGGCCACTTAGCAGAATCCATTATCTGAAGAAAAATCATCTTCCCACAACATCCTTTGACAATTGGTTACCTAGCCTTCCCTTAAAAATCTATAAAAATAATGGGAACTCACCAATTCTTCAGACAGCCTGTTTTCTTTTTACAATTCTAAATCTCAGGATTTTTAAAAAATTAAATCGTAACCTGTGTCTTTCTATCCATGTGTCCTACTTCTATCCTCTGGAATCAATGGGACTAAGCAGAATAAAATCAATCCTCCTAATTGACTTTTTTTTGTGGGAGGTGGGGAAGAGGGACCTGGGCTTATGATTTCATCAATATAGGGGACCTTTAAAGGGAAAATTTCTCTACCAATAAGATAAAGAATTCTGTACCTTAGAATTTTAAAGAACATCAAGGCATTAAGAAATTAAGAGACTTGCTCAGGGTAACAGTGTGAGTGTGTTTCAGAATAATGATATGAACTCCTATTTCACTGCTACCAAGCTCTTTCTACTCACTATGCTACACTGCCTAAGTCTTTTTGATGAACCTTCAAATATTTGAACTCTACAACTATGGTTGACCTTAAGTCTTCTTTCCTTCAGACTAAAGGATCCTGGAAATATTTAGTTAGGAACTGCTATGGGTATGACACTGTGCCAGGTACTTAGGGACAGGCAAAGGGAAAAAATAAACATCGTCTCTAACATAATCACAAAAATTCAGAATCTGAGTTGGAAGAAACCGTCATAGTCACCTATTACAACCCATACCTGGCCAAGAATTCTCTAAATAACAAGTTATCATCCAGTCTCCATGTGACGACCTTTAGTAGAGAACCCAGTGCTTCCCAAGTCAGTGCATTTCATTTTGGGGGCAGCTCTGCTTGTTAGGGTTTTTTGTTTGGTGTTTTTCATTTCCCCCCTAATAGCCAACTGCTCTTCAATTTCTAATGGCCAGGGAGAATATAATCTACTTTTCCTTAAAAATAACCCTTCAAATACACCTATCAAATCCCTCCCTTCCCAAGTCTTCTCTTTTAATAATTAACCTTCCCTGTTTTTTTCAATTGATATTTCAACTGACTGGAACTCTTGACAGTCTGCTCACTGTCTTGGCCTCTACCCTCTCTCCACAAGTGATTCTTAACCTGGGGTCTATGAACTTGGTTTTGCCAAGAGTATTTTGATAACCGTATTTCACTATATTTGGTTTCCTTTGTGGTCCTATGTATTTAATGCACTTGAAGGTATTATTCTGAGAAGGGGTGTCTAGGTTTCACCAGATTGCCAAAGAGATTCATGACGCACACAAAAATGATTGTGAACCCCTTCTCTAGACGCGCTCCAGATCATTCATGACCATGTTAAAATGAGGTGCTATGAATTGAACATAGCATAGTGTTCAGTCATTTGTTTTCTGTTTTGTTTTCAGTTCTGTGACCCTATTTAGGGTTTCCTTGGCAAAGATACTGGAGTGATTTGCCATTTCCTTTTCCAGATCATTTTATAGATGAGGAAACTGAGGTAAGCAGGGTAAAGTGACTTGCCCAGGGTTGCACAGCTGGTAAATGTCTGAGGCCAGGTTTGAACTCAAGAAGAGTCTTCCTGAATCCAGGACTAGCACTCTATCCACTATGCCACCTAGCTGCCCCACAGTACCACCTACCTGTGTTCTCTACATAGCTTGAATAGAGTAGGGTATGCAAGGATTATAACCTCCCTCCTTTTGAACTTTCCTTTAGAGGAAGTTCATGTTAACTGTTCTGACTGCTCCATCAAGCCATTGATTCATATTAAGTTTGTTGACTTTTTTCATAGAAACTGTTGTCTAATCATGCCTCATCCAGTCAATTTGTCAGTCAAGTGGGACTTAGTAAATACTTACAATGTGGAAGGCATTGTGCTAGTCTTATATGGTTGATTTTGTAAACTCAAGGGGAGAACTTTATATTAGTTCCTATTAAATTCCACTATATTAGCTCACTAAGAGTTATAGCATAGTGGACAGAGTGATGACCTCAGAGCCAGGAAGATGTAGATTGAAGTCTCTCCTTGAGCGGTGGTGTCAAATTCAAACAAGAATGGGGACCACTAATCCACGCATAAGGATGCCACATATTGACTTAGTATTAAAATGTAATATGATCTTCATCTAAATCACTGATAAATGTGCTGAACGCTGAACACAAAGGACAGATCCCTGTGGCACTCCACAAGTGACTTTGATTCATTCCCATTATCTACCCATCTAGTAACACTGCCCAAAAATGTTTTTTAAAAAGGAGGACATTAGAGCAATCTACAATGGCCTGTTCTTGATAAAACCACCTTCAAGAACGTTAGCAATTGGTCCTTGGTGACCAGCATTTCCTTTTCTATATTTTCTTTAACTTCCCTTTAATATCATATCCTAGAACTTTTCTTGATGTCAGAGAAAAGTTCACCAGCCTATAATTAAAGGACTCCATTCTCTTTCCTTCTTTTTTTTGAAAAATCTAGCAACATTTGTTTATCTTTGTTATGTCCTTATTCTTCACTGCTTTTACAGGATTACTGATTTTAGCACAGTGATTGTGCCTGTCATTTATTCAGTCTTATTAAAGACTAGCAATATGCAAGATGCTATGATAGGTACTATAGATAACAAAAAAAACCAGAGACTAGAATAGTAACACTTTTATGTAGCACTTTAAGGTTTACAAAATGCTTTACATAGATTATCTCATTTAATCTTTGTAACTCTGGCAGGTAGGTGCTATTAACCCCATTTTACAGATGAAGAAACTGAGACTGAAAGATGCTAAGTGACTTGCTTAAGGCCATACAACTACTAGGTACCTGAAGCAAATTTTGAACTCAAGTCTTCCTGATGCCAAATCTGGTACTCCACCCATTGTTCCAGTCAGTCAGTGAATCATTTATTAAGCTCTATGTGCTAGGCACTGTTCTAATGATAGGAATTCAAAGAAAAAATTTAAAAACACAATTCCTGTCCTCAAGGAGCTTAAATTATAATGGGAGACACAACATATAAACAGCTCTGTACATATAAGACATACACAATATAAATGGCAATAATCTTAGGAGGAAGACACTAACAGTGGGAGGCTGGGGATGGAGAGGGATAGTATTTGAGCTCAGTTCCAAAGGCAGCCAGAGAAGCCAAGAGTCTATTAAACATGAACAACAATCATTGGAAAGGCAGAGAGTCAGGAGATGGAGTGTCATGGTCAAGGAACAGAGGAAAAACAGTGTGACTAGTTTATAGAGTACATGGAAAGATGTAAAGTGCAAGAAGGTTGGAAATTCAGAGGGGGACCAGGTTGTGGAGAGCTCCAAAAATGAAGCAGAACTTTATATTAGAGCATGGAGGTAATAGGGAGTCACTGGTATGTATTACATAGGGGGTGACATGCTCAGATCTGTGTTTTAGAAAGATTACTTTGACAACCAAGTGAAAGATGGACTGAAGTGAGAAGAGACTGGAAGAAGGGAGACCAACCCAAAGGCTATTGAAGAAGTTCAGGTGTGAGAAGGCAAGGGTCTGTACCAGGATGGGAATGATATGAGTGAAAGAAGGAAATATATGCAAGAGATGATGTGAGATGAAAAGATTTGGCAACAAATTGGCTATGTGAGGTGAATGTGAGTTAAGAACCTGGAATAAAACTAAGGTTGTGAGCCAGAGAGATTAGGAAGTGGATGATCCCTTAAACCATAATTTGGAAGTTCATAAAAACAGTAAGTTTGAGAGGTGGGAGGGAATAATGAGATATTTTGGATATGCTGAGTTTGAGATACCTATGGGACATCCAGTGCCAGTTGTCCAAAAGGCAGTTGGTGATTCAAGATGGAAGGTGGAGAATAGGACTGGATAAATATATTGAAAATTATCAGCATATAGATCATAAGAGAACCTGTGGGAGACTATTAGACCAAACAAGATAGATAATCTAAATGAAGAAGAGAAGATGTAAAGCCAAGCATGAGCAACTTCTCAGAAGAATGCTATTGTGAACAGCTTTTAAGGTTATGATTACATAATATAGTGAACACTCTATTTATTCAATAACAAATCAAAGTAAAATGTTCACAGCATTCCCAATGTTACAACTTATCACAGAAAATCAAAATATAGTATTCACAACAGCTTATCATTAAAATGGCCACATCGTTTTCATCACAGTGGTCACAAAGTTTCAAACAAAGAACAATCATTTAGTAACTTCAAGCATTCACAAAATCCTGAATTCAATCACAAAGTACAATAGTCAAAGTTCTCCACTCATGGGGCACACTAAGTTAACTCAATCAGTCACTTATTCAGTCATCAATCACTGTTCTATCATCAGAAAATACACAAGCCCTCTACCCCTACATCACTAGAAAATTATAATTTCTTAGTCAATACACAGTATCCAAGTAAATCTTTTAGCTTGACTCAGTGTAGTCTCCCAGACTGCCTGGATCCCCTTCCATGGTCCCAGATCCTGCCTAGATTCACCAAACCATTACCTGAGTTCAAAGGCAAACAGCTCCCAGGACCCTGTCCAGCTCTCCAAGTACTTCCTGTTCCACACTGAAGCTCAGAGTGTCCAGTCCACCCCAAATCCTTCCCAGTCTCTGTGCCAGGGAAGTTAAGGCTTAACAAAGCCACACAGATTCATACAAAGTACCAGCATCACAGTCATGCTTCCTTAGTCTTCAGCAGCTCTGACTGGCTCTCAGAAATCCTCAGCAGCTCTGGCTGGCCCTTGGACTCGTCAGAAGTTTCATCTTATTCCCAGAATCAAAATCACTTTATCCAGATTCTCTAAATAAAAACCATTCTCTCCAGCCTGGGGGGCATTTCCTCTTCAGCCTCCCAGCTGCCTCCATGAAGCCTGCTCCAAGAAGGTCTGTCTCTCCCTCTCTGGGGCTTTTCCTTATATACAGTATTGCCGCTCTCTGTTCAGCCTCTTTCTGTTACATCAGCAACAGGGGGTCACACCTTCTCTTTCTATAACAGAGGCTTGATTAATTACTAAGTGCTAAGTACCTATTACCTTTGCCAATACAAAGAGATCTTCAAATTCAAATTACATTACCATCACAGAAGAGGACCCTGAACAAAACTTTGCAGGACACTTAGTTAGTGGGCATGACCTAGATGAAGATACCTAAAGGAAACAGATCCCTAAAGGAAACAGTCAGACAGGTAGACAGAGTACTAAGAAGGAAAGCAGGAAGGAAGGAAGGGAGGGAGGGAGGGAGGGAGGGAGAGAGAGAGAGAGGGAGAGGGAGAGAGAGAGCCAAAACACTGAGTCAAAGAATACTAAAAAGTATATGGGTCAACTGAAAAAGCAGCGTCAAAGAAATAAAGAAGGCTGTGATGTGATCCACAATACTTGAGATCATATAGACTCAACACAGATCCCCCCACCCCAGAAACAAATGTTGGGGAAGAGACATCTAGACCTAGAAACCTTCTAAATATCAACACGTTTCCAAACTGGGTTCCCAAAGCCCCATTATCACAAATGTTTCTGCTGTACTTGGTAAAAAGTGATAGAGCAGGAAAAAGGTATTGTTGACAAACACAATTAAATGCTTTCTTTGCAAAAAAAAATGCTGTAAAAATCAGTGCCTGGCATTTGACCTCTGGGCGTTTTGCAAAATAGGAGTACTTCTGAACATGTTTTACGAGTGGCTTCATAGTTTCTGTATCAAGGGATAGGTTATGTGTAAGAATGTCTGTTGCCCTATAATACATAAACAAGATACTTTCCACTCTATTTAGGTAGAGGTTGACAGAATCCAAGTCTCAGCATTCTTTCTGGGAAGCAAGTGTCTGAATGTCTGTCTGGACTAACTGACCAGCACGAACAAATAATGAATTTTGAAACTCTGTGGGCAAATATTCTTGAGAATTGAAGGTTTGATTGGCTCTTATCTGGCTGGAATTGAAAGAGATTTCAGCAAAGGCATATTCACCTTTTGAAGTTCATTACAGTTGAGATAGTGATCATAAAATAATGAGCTTCTACTATCTGGGTCATTTCTCCTTCCCTGGTTATAGAGATTATCCTTTTAAGCAAAGATATTAAAAGATTTATTTCTCAATTTGCAACCTAGAAGGGCATGTGCACTCAAACATGAACATAATATACATCCCTGCCTGATGCTTGCAAAGATTGGATGTCTAAAAGCCTAAGAATTTAGTGGCAAAACTATTGGGGGATAAAAGGTATACCCCACACTAGTGCCCCACAGTAGAGTAATTGCAGCTTTGTAGATAGACTTTTATTTGAAGTCTTTCTGTGGGTCTTTGAGAATCTATGAGTTAGTATAGGGATGAAGGTAGCTAACAGCCATTGGTTAGGGCAGGAAGCCAGGACTGAAATACTTCAAGGATGGTGGTCACAGGTGAGTGAATGCATGAGTCTAGGATCTGAAAAGCAGAAAGTCAGAGGGTGGGGTATCAGGGTATCAGCAATATCAGGATATTGCTGAAAGTTGTCAAGAAATTGGGGCTCTGTGGGGGAGGGAGGTAAAAGTGACCACAGTCTCTCAGAAGTGGGGAGTATAATGGAAAAACTGCTCAATTGGGAGTCAAAGGACTTGGGTTCAAATCCTGGCTCTGGCGCTTATTAATTGTGTTACTTTAGAAGGTCACTTAACCTCTCTAGGTCTGCTTCCCCAACTGCAAAATTAGGTAGTTAGACCAGATGACTCCTGAAGATACCTTCTACCTCTAAATCTGTGATTCTTGACCATTCTCCTACCATGAGATCAGCTGATACAAGGAGCAAACTAGTGACATTATTTACACCGAGATATTGAGGGTGACCAAGTGTTATGGGAATCTGAAGATCTTCCCTGCCCCTAGGCCCTTTGCTAAAGTGGCTACTTGACTCTGAGAACCTTCTCCTATTTGAAAGTATACTCTGTGCCCTACTAGGCTGGATGTGGTCATGTGGAGCCTGTGACGGGAGGCTTGTTTTTCGGGAATGCCCGCCACCTTGTTGGTTTGTGATTGGGCAGTGGGTCAAGAGGGCTGTGACATTCTCAGAGCCAGGAGAAGGCTATATATATGCCCTGATGTGAGATTTTGCTTTGGGGCTCACTTTGAGAACAGTTGTGTGATTTGGCCAGATGAGACTCTGGGAAGTCGTTGAGTCCCCAGGCTTTGAAAAACCCAGATGTTGATGCTTCCATCTCTGGTAACTGAATAGGTAATTGATGTAATGGTCAGACGCTGGAAAGCGTCTGCTGATCTGTTTTTCTGTTTGTTTGTAACTTGTGTTTGTAACTTGTGTTTGCATTCTCTGAAGTTCAGGGTGCTGACTTTTTCCCCTGAACTAGGTAAATGATATTTGTTTGACTGATTAAAGTAAGATTGTCAACCCATTTTGAGTTGCTTTCCTTTAGAAAAGCAGATCTAAGAACCTGTGCTAGTAGCCATCCTGGGTATGCTAGGGTGCTTGCTGATACACCAAGCAGTAGGAAGGCTGCTGTTATATGGATGACTTTGGCAATGAACAAAGACTAGTCTTGTTGTTGAGTGTTTGGTCAGAGTCAAAAAATTAAGTGCTGGCCAAGATACAACAAAGGCTGGGAGACACAAGTTAGTCTATCTCCTTGAATGTTATCATTACAAGGATTAGGGGGTGTGTAACAACAATGGAGTATTCACAACACCCATGGTGATTAAAAATATGCTGGTGTAGTTGTGAATCACAAAATGTAACAGGCTCTCCACATGGAGGACAGAGCCAAAGCATTTATTCAAATACCAGAAAGTCAAAGTCATTACAGTAGCCACAAAGTTGGTACACATAGTTAATGGAGTGAACACCTACATTCCCAAGCTTTCAAAACAAAACAGGCTCCCTCAGGCAAAGATCCTCCTCTCCTCACTCTTAGTAACTGCTCAGCCTTTATGTTGTTTGCCCACAGCAATTCTGGCTCCCAGCAGTTCTTGTTCCCAGTAGTTCTCAGCAGAAGTCCTCAGCAGAAGTTCTGGCTGGCTCTCAGAAGAAATTCTGCCACTACATGGCCTGTTCTCAAAATCTCTTCCCTCTCTGGCCTGGGCCTCTCCTTATATATGGCCAGCTCCCCCCTGCCCCACCCTTTCCTGCTATGTCAGCAAGTTGATCCCACTGTGCGATTCACAAGTTCTGGGTCTTAATACTTGAAACAATTATAAACTTGAAGCTAAATGCTAAGTAGCTTGCCAATACAAGGGGCATGGAAGATCTTCAGATCCCATTACCATTACAGGATGGTATTCAAAGATATACATTTCAGTTGAGCTTAGTGGCTCATGCTGCTCTAACACAAACACACAAGGGCCATCAGCATTGGGGGAGCAAGGAATGATGGGATGAGTGTCATGCACTCCATTCATATATTCCTTCATTCATTTATCTGGATTGCACCAGCTACTCTTGTTTCTTGAAACTTACCTTTTACCCACACCTTGAGAAGAGTGCCCTGGAATGAGCATTAGAGTAAGCAAGACAGATAAAAAAGGAGGGCACTGCATGCAAAAAGAAAGATCCCTCACAAAGATGGCCCCAAGTCCAAGTAGAGTAATGAAGGAGAGACAGAGACACAAACAGACAGAGGGGAGTTAAGGGATGGACAACAGTGAACACAGGTATGAACTGGAATCAGAGAAACTTGACAATTGGAGCCCTCGCTTCCATACTTTTTGATGGTTCCCCTATAGCAGCAACCTATTCATCTATCACTGGTATGGGCTTTGTGAATGGTATCAGGCACTTGAGAACACCTTGTTCAGGTGGTTTGTAGATAAGCAGCCTCTAATGGTGATAATAATTTGCACCTCACAGTCTGATTTTGAGGAAAGTGCTTGTGAACCTTAAAGCGTTCAGTAGTGTAAGTTATGCTTGTAACTATTGTTTATTCATTCATAAAAACTGAAATTTCTAATGGGCACAGATTTGGCACATCTGAGTGCTGCATAGCACCAATGACATTTGAAAATTTTGGAAAATGATGAGCATAAAGCTCACAAGGCTGGGAAGAAGCTTCAGCAAAACACAATTCACATTGATGTTGATTTCTGAGACAAGACTGGGAAAGGGCCATGTGGGAGTTGCTTCTCTGCTTCCACTGAGCTGAGCTGAATTATCCATGCTTAATCAATCCATTGATTCTGAAATGAGAGTTGTCATTTCACTTGCCGCATCTTTCTGATCCACAGTAAATTTTTTTCTCTGAATCTCTCATTCACTATTGATTTATAGAAACATTACTTCAAAAGAACTTGAGTTGAAACTCTGCCAAATTAATGCTCCCCAGCTTCTCTGACTGAATACAAGGCTTGGGTTTCATAATGGGCTTTCTTCTTCAGTGGAGCAAATTCTCTGAGACCACCAGAATGACTTCAATTTCCCCCGCTCTCAACCTCATTTTAATCCATGCCCCCTTTGTTGCCCACTGTACAAAAAAAAAAGGTGTATGGGTCAATACTCACTTTGTTGTAATGAGATGTAATGTGAATTTTTTTTATCTTAGGAATCCTCACAAAAGCCTACTCTAATCCACTTTGACCTCCTACTTCGGAAAAAAAAATTAAGTTCAGTGAAATGTCAAAAATCCACACATATTAGAGACAGTGTAGTTCCATAGAAAGAGTGATAATTTTGGAATCAAGGAACCTCAGGATGAACCCTAGCTCTGACATTTCATAATTATGTTACTCTGGGCAAATCATGTAAATCCTCTGTTTTCTTCAGTATCTTCACTGTAACATGAGAGGGTTAGATTAGGTGATTTCTATCTTCTATCTTTAGATCTATTTGTCTAAGGCAACAGCTATGATAGGAAGCAGAAAGATCTCAAGTCATATGGAAATTTGAAAGGTTTCTTGTCCCAGGGTAATAATACTGACATTAGAACTTAAATCTTTAAAATAATTAGCTTAAAGAACTGGTCTCAAGCCCAGAAAGCTTTCTTTGATGAGCTCAAAAAGAACTTTGAAATCCAAATTGGACAGGAAGATAAAATCAACACTTCTTTTAAAATCACAATTGCAAAATTAGAAAAAACATTACAATGAAGAAAATAGCTCCTTAAAAAGAAAAATGTGTGAACTAAAAATGAAATCTGAACATATGGAAAAGGAGCTTCAAAAACTGAGGAAAATAATTCACTAAAAATTAGAATCAACCAAATTGAAGCCAATGACTCTGTGAGGAACCAAGAATCAGTCAAACAAAACATCAAGACTGAAAAATTAAAAAAAGAGGTAAAACATCTCAAGGAAAAAATAACTGACCTGGAAAACAGATCCAGGAGAGATAATCTGAGAATTATTGGTCTACCAGAAAATCATGATGAAAAAATGAGCTTGGACAACATCTTCCAAGAGTTCATCAAGGAATACTTCCCTGAAATCCCAGAACCAGAGAATAAAATATAAATCGAGAGAATCCACTGGACACCTCCTGAAAGAGATTCCAAACTGAGAAGTCTGTGAAATGTTGTGGCCAATTACAGAACTATCAGATAAAGGAGAAAACTCTACAAGCGGCCAGAAAGAAACAATTCAAATATCACAGAACCACAGTGACGATCACACAGGATCTGGCAGGCTCTACATTGAAAGATCAGAGGAACTGGAATATGATTTTTTGCAAGGCAAAAGAGCTCAGGCAAGTCACTTAACCCCAACTGCCTTACCTTCACCCCTCCAAAAAAAAAAAAGGATGTTAGAGGAAGTAATAGATAGCAAAACTATACTAGTGGGGGCTTCAATGCCCCCCTCTCTGAGCTTGATAAATCTAACCTCAAAATAAACAAGAAAGAAGTTGAGGTAAATAGAATCTTAGAGAAGCTAGATATGGTAGACATATAGAGAAAATTGAATGAGGATAAAAAGGAATATACCTTCTTCTCTGCAGTACATGGCACATATACAAAAATTGACCATGTAGTAGGGCATAAAGACCTCACACTTCAGTGCAGAAAGGCAGAAATATTAAATGCATCCTTCTCAGATCATGATGTAATAAAAATTATATGTAATAAAGGGCTATGAAAGGATAGACTAAAAACTAATTGGAAAGTAAATAACTTAATCCTAAAGAATGAGTGGATCAAACAAGAAATTATAGAAACAATCAGTAATTTCATTCAAGAGAATGACAATAATGAGAAAACATAACAAAACTTGTGGGATACAGCAAAAGCAGTTCTTAGGGGAAGTTTTATATCCCTGAATGCATACATAAATAACATAGAGAAAATGGAGGTCAGTAAATTGGGCATACAAATGAAAAAGCTAGAAAAAGAAGAAATTGAAAATCCCCAATTAAATACTAAATTAAAAATAATGGAAACCAAAGGAGTGATTAATAAAATTGAATTTAAGAAAACCATTAACTTAATAAACAAAACTAAGAGCTGGTATTATGAAAAAACCAATAAAATTGATAGACCTTTAGTCAATATGATAAAAAAAAAAAGAAGAAAACCAAATTACAAGTAACAAAAATGAAAAGGGTGACTCTACCTCCAATGAAGAGGAAATTAAAACAATAATTAGGAATTATTTCACCCAATTGTATGCACATAAATTTGACAATCATAGTGAAATGGATGAATATTTACAAAAAATACAAGTTGCCCAGACTAACTGAAGAGGAAGTAAACTACTTAAATAACCCCATCTCAGAAAAAAGAAATTGAATAAGCCATCAATGAACTCCCTAGGAAAAAATCTCCAGGGCCAGATGGCTTTACTAGTGAATTCTACCAAACATTTAAAGAACAATTGACTCCAATACTTTACAAACTATTCAGGAAAATTGGAGAAGAAGGAGTCCTACCAAATTATTTTTATGACACAAATATGGCCCTAATACCTAAATTGGGAAGACACAAAACAAAGAAAATTACTGACCAATTTCCCTTATGAATATAGAAGAAAAAATTCTAAATAAAATATTAGCAAAAAGACTACAGCTAATCATCATGAGAATAATACACTTTGATCAAGTAGGATTTATTCCAGGAATGGAAGGGTGGTTCAATATCAGGAAAACTATCAGTATAATTGATCACATCAACAACAAAACTAGCAGAAACCATATGATTATCTCAATAGATGGAGAAAATGTTTTTGACAAATTACAGCACCCATTCCTATTAAAAACACTAGAAAGTATAGGAATAAATGGAGTCTTCCTTAAAATTTTAAGTAGCATCTATATAAAACCATCAGCAAGTAGTATATGTAATGGGGATAAGCTAGAAGCATTTCCAGTAAGATCAGGGGTAAAACAAGGATGTCCACTATCATCCCTCTTATTCAATTTGCTACTAGAAGTGTTAGCAGTAGCAATAAGAGAGGAAAAAGAAATTGAAAGAATCAAATTAGGCAAAGAAGAGACTAAGCTATCACTCTTTGCAGATGATATGATTGACATACTTAGAGAATCCTGGAGAATCGAGTAAAAAACTACTTGAGATAATAAACAAGTTTGGCAAAGTTACAGGATATAAAATAAACCCATATAAATCAGCATTCTTATATATCTCTAATGAAATCCAACAGCAAGAAATAGAAAGAGAAATTCCATTTAAAGTTACTGTAGACATTATAAAATATCTGGGAATCTACCTGCCAAAACAAATCCAGGACTTATATGAACATAATTACAAAACACTTTTCACACAAATAAAGTCAGATCTAACTAATTGGAAAAATGTCAACTGCTCCTGGCTGGGTCGAGCTAATATAATAAAAACGGCAATTTTACCCAAATTAAATTACATATTTAGTGCCATACCAATCAATCTACCAAAAAATTACTTTGTAGAGCTAGAAAAATAGTAGCAAAATTCATTTGGAATGACAAAAGGTCCAGAATATCAAGGCTATTAATGAAAAGAAATGCTAGGGAAGGTGGCCTAGCCATACCAGATTTTAATCTGTATTATAAAGCAGCAGTCATCAAAACTACTTGGTACTGGCTGAGGAATAGACTAGTGGATCAATGGAATAGATTGGATACACAAGAATCAGCAGTCAATGGCTATAGTAATCCACTGTTTGATAAATCCAAAGACCCTAGTTTTTGGGATAAGAATGTACTATTTGACAAAAACTGCTGGGAAAACTGGAACATAGTATGGCAGAAATTGGGCATAGACCAATATCTAACACTGTACACTAAAATAAAGTTGAAATGGGTGTATGATCTAGGTATAAAGGCCAATACTGTAAGCAATCTGGGAGAGCAAGGGATAGTTTACCTGTCAGATCTATGGAGAGGGGAAGACTTCATGATGAAACAAGAGTTAAAGAGCATTATAAAATGCAAAATGGATAATCTTGATTATATTAAATTGAAAAGCTTGTGTACAAACAAAGCCAATGTAATCAAGATTAAAAGGGAAGTGGAAAATTGGGAAAGAATTTTTGCAACCAGGGAAATTGAGAAGAGGAAAGAGTTGGGTGGAGGGGGATAGGATGATGAGATCTGTTTTGGACCTATTGACATAGAATGTTAGTCCTAGTAAGGTCCTTAGGATATCCAATAGATAATTACCATAGAACATTGAATACTGGGACTAGAAGGAATCTTAGAAATCATTCAGTTTAATCCTTCCTCTTCAGCCTACAGATGAGGAAACTGATGGCCAGTGAAAGGAAGTGACTTGTCATGATCATATAGCCCATCACTGGTAGAGCCAGTACCTGAACCCAGGTCTCCTGCATCCTGGGCAGTGTTCTTTTCACTCTCCTACACTGCATCCATTCAGTGAATTTCCTTAGATCTCAGAAAGTTATTGCTTAGTATTCAGCAGCTGTACTTGGCATTATCATAACTATTTTACTCCATAGCTTGAAGATTAATTACCACTCTAAGATTAATGTAGTTATATCTCTCTTCCCATTTCAGAAGCTGTTTTCAAATGATCAACAGAACTAATTTCCTTATTTTTCTGTTTACTTTAGAAGGAATGCATATTTGTTAGCTTCCTCTCATCATAAAATAAATCCTTTAGAATTATTTCATTTTGTTCTGACAGTTTGAAAAGTGTGGGAGGCGGAGCCAAGATGGCAGCGTAGGAGCAGGAAAATGGTTGCAGCTCCTACATAGCCACCTCAAATAACCATAAAATAGGACTCTTAGGGCTCCAGAACTTACAAAAATACAGAAAAACACATCTCCCCCTGAAGGCAGCTCTGAAGGAAGGGCTCATCACAGCACACTGGGAGCCAAAACCAGATCAGCCTGAAACTGCAGCTTTGCCCCGGGGCTGCCAAGACTAGCCACAGCTAGAGCATTCAGGAGAGTGGATCACTGGCAGCTGTGGCAGTTTCCAGAACTATCAACCCATAAGGAACAAGGACAAAGTGAAAGGTCGTGGAACTCAGCTAAATTTGGGGGAGAAAAGTGGTCTGGCTGAACTGCCTCCAGAGCAAGGAAGCAGCAGAAGCAGCAGCCCAGCAGCCACCTTCATGTGGCTGTTTCAGAAGCTCCCAGCCTGCAGATTGCAGGGGGGGCCAAGCGATCATTCAGAGGCTAAGTGCTCTTGTGTTGAGCACCCTGGATCTGGATTGTGGTCTTGGGTGGTGGTCCTGGGGTGCGTTTTCAGTGAGGCAAAGCTGGTAGGGGCCGCAGTGGCCTCCTAATAGCTTCAGAGATTTGGGACAGAGCTTTCCCCTCTGGAAGCAGAATTCCACAGAGCTAAAAAGTCAAGTAATTGACTGGCAACAACATGAGTAGGCAAAGGAAGGAAAGTAAGAACAGCAATTGAACTCTAGATTCCTTCTTGGGGGAAAAAAGGTTCAAAGCATGGAATAGGAGGAAGACAGCACAGTCAGAAGTACTACACCAAAAGCTTCCAAGCAACATGTAGACTTCCTACAAGCCATAGATCAGCTTAAGAAGGATTTTGAAAACCAAATAAGAGAAGTGGAGGAAAAATTGGGAAGAGAAATGAGAATGATGAAAGAAAATCATGAAAAGAGAGTCAACAACCTGATTGAAGACAATAACACCTTAAAAAATAGATTAACTCAAATGGAAAAAGAGGCCCAAAAAGCCAATGAGGAGAAGAATGCCTTAAAAAGTTGAATTTGCCAGATGAAAAAAGAATCTCAAAAGCTCACTGAGGAGAAGAATTCCTTCAGAATTAGAGTGGAGCAAATGGAAGCAAATGACTTTACAAGAAATCAAGATACTATTAAACAGATGCAAAGGATTGAAAAAAATAGAAGACAATGTGAAATATCTCCTTGAAAAAAACCACTGACCTGGAAAACAGATCCAGGAGAGACAATTTAAAAATTATTG
>CM053582.1:506771340-506811385 GCA_028627135.1 Pseudochirops cupreus
GCATCCTTCAAGAAATTCTCAAGGAAAATTGCCCTGATATTTTAGAACCAGAGGACAAAACAGAACTTGAAAAATTCACTGATCACCTCTTGAAAAGGATCCCCAAAAGAAAACCCCCAGGAAGGTGATAGCCAGGTTGCAGAGTCCCCAGATCAAGGAGAAAATATTACAAGCTGCCAAGAAGAAACAATTTGTGTGGAAACACAAATAGGATAACCCAGGATCTGGCAGCTTCTACATTGAGGGATTGAAGGGCTTAGAATATGACATTCTGGAGATCAAGGGAGCTAGGATTAAAACCAAGAATCACCTACCCAGCAAAATTGAGTATAATGTTCCAGGGAAAATGTGGTCATTCAGTGAGGTGGAGGACTTTCCAGCATTCTTGCTGAAAAAACCAGAAATCAAAAGAAAATTTGACACTCAAATACAAGAAGCATGAGAAGGTAAACATGGAAAAGAAATCATAAGGAATTTATCAAAGTTGAACTATTTACATGCCAACATGGAAAAACGATAATTGTAACTTCTGAAATTTTCTCAGTATGAGGATAGGTGAAAGGAATACAAACGTATATATATGTATACATATACATATGTCTACATAGGAGAGTTTATATATGCATATGAACATGTCTGAGTTTGTGTATAGATGTGTACATACAGGGCACAGGATCAATTGAATAGGAAGGGATGATACTCTAAAAGGTGAAATTCTGAGGTGGGAGAGGATTAGAATGAGAGAAGACAGGGAGACACGGAATGGATTTAATCATCTCATATAGAAGAGGCTAGGGATAATTGTTACAATGGAGGAGAAGAACAGGAAGGCAAAAGGGAAAGGGTCAACCTTACTTTCATTGAATTTGGCTTAGGGAAGGAATGACATAAACTCTAAACTGGGTATCTTGCCACATAGGAGAGTAGGGGGGATAGGGATGAGAGGTGGGATGACAGAGGGGAGGGCAGGAGCTGGAAGCACACACTTCTGTAAAGGGACAGGGAAATGGTAGTGAATAGAACAAAGAGGGGGAGGGATAGGAAGGAGGGACATATAATGAGTCTTTCACAATATGTCTCCTGTGGAGATGTTCTGCATAATTACACATGTACAGCCTGTATTGAATTGCTTGTCCTTCCAGTGGGAGTGAGTGATGAGGGAGGAAGGGAAAGAATCTAGAATTTAAAGTTCTATAATCAAATGTTAAGTATATACATGTATATATACATTGTTATTATTATTAACTACATGCAACTGGGAATTAAGATATACAGGCACTGGGGTAGGGAGACCCATCCTGCCCTACTGGAAAGTCAGAGGGGCAATGGAGGAGGACATAGGAGAGAGCCAGATTGGGGGAGGGGCTATACAGTAGGATGGCTGTTTTGAGGTAGTGGGTAGGGGAAAGATGGGGAGAAAAATATGTAACTCAATCTCGTGAGAGTGAGTAATTTATTAAAAAAAAAAAAAGAAAAGTGTGAAACATTCATCCACCCTGCCCCTCCTCTTTCTCTCCCTAAGGTCAGAAAGAACCTTAATCATTGATTAAGTCTAAGCAGATCACAATAAACTGTTGGAATGCATATGCAAGGGCACTCATGCATGCACAAATGAGCAAATGAATGAAAAGCATGCATTACACACTTATTATGAGCCAAGCAATGTGTTAAGCTCACTGCCCTAAGCTCTGGTTATACAAACTCTCAAAGAGCTTTCATTGTGGAAGACCACTCAAATAGAAAAGTGACAGCCAAAGGTATTTTGGTCTCAGTAGTCACATAAATGGTGCATGGAGCCATAGGGGAGTTGATTGATACATCTTTTCTACATGCAATATTATTTGTTGTAGTTATGAATCAATGAGTGGGAAAGATGTGGTTTGATGTATATCTCTGAAAGAAATAGGTCATGTTACAACAGGGGAGTGGGGGCATCAAAACACCTAGATTCAAATCCATTATCTGCTATAACTTATATGACAATGTAACTTAACTGGTCTTCAATTTTTTTCTTCATCTATAAAATGAGGTTCATCATAAAATCATAGATTTAGAACTAGAAAGGTCCATAAATTCCTCTTCTCTTTTCATTTTACAGATGAAGAAACTGAGACCCTGAGAGATTAAGTAATTTGCCCAAGAACACACAGCTAATACATGTGTGATATAGAATCTGAACTCAGATCTTCCTGATTCTAACACTGTCTGATATGTTTATACAAATTGACATCAATGGTCCTTTCTAGCTTTAGTCTATGATCCTATAGAATAGAACTTCAGACTTGTCTAATTTTGTGTGTGTACATGTTTTTCTAGAGAGAACAATATCACTGCAAAAAATTAAGGGGTGGACTAGTTATTACTAATTACTAATCATACTAATTATGAGGAAATACCACAGCACCCTTCTCAACATATAATACATGCTTACTTAATGCATATTAATTGATAGCAGGGAACAAAGTATCAGTGACCCTGTTTGGGCCCTTCTGGGGAAAAAAAAAGTCTCCCTTATAAAGTCTTGGAAGGCAGTAGTGCAGCATTAGGAATTAAGAAGGGTAGAAGACTATAGTATCACAAAATATTAGGGAAAGGAAGGGCATTACAGGCCATTGCTCCTTCAAACTTTACTGTTTCTAAGGAGGGCACCATCCTTTCAGTCACCTTCTGATTACATCAGTCATCCTTGATTGTTGCCTCTCCTTCACTCCACACTCCATTCCCGATCTGTACATCCATATCTCTCACATCCATACTCTTTTGTCCACTCACCCAACAACCACTGACTCTCATGACTTTTATCTGTACTATGATGATGTTGGTCAGCCATTTTTCAGTCACACCCCACTCATCACGGTCCCATTTGGGGTTTTCTTGGCAAAGATACTGGGGTGGTTTGCCATTTCCTTCCCCAATTCATTTTACAGATGAGGAAACTGAAGTCAATAGGGTAAGTGACTTACCTAGGATCACACAGCTAGTAAGTATCTGAGGCTAGAACTGAACTCAGGAAAATGACTTTCTAAGTGTAGGCTCCATGCTCTATCCACTGCCCTTATCTGTACTATGTAGTTTGAAATAACCTCTAATGGGATTTGCTGCTTACCTACTTCTCTCTCCATTCCACTGTCCATTCTGCTGTTAAATTGCTACCGTGAAACAGACATCAGACCACATCACTCATTGACTTTCTTCAGTGTCTTCCTGTTTCCTTTAAGATAAAGCACAATCCTTAATTGGCATTTAAAGCCTTCCAAAACATGACTTCTACTTACCTTTATGTTTTCATTTTACTCCCCTTTGCAAACTCATCATTCCTATCAAAATGGCCCGCAAGTAGTTCCCTGTGGAGGATACTCCATCTCTCTATGATGCTCTGTGTCTTTGCACAGCTGGTCCCCCAAGTCTGCAATGCACTTCCACCCACGCCTTCATCTCCTGAAATCCCTAACTCGCTTCAAAGAGCGGTTAAGGTGTTATATCTGATGTGAGGCCACTCCTTATCTTCCTCTCCCCCAGTTTTTGTGCTCTATTGTTTTTGAAATGATTCTGTGCACTTTGTACACAATTTTTATTTGCTTTAGTGTGTACATGCTGTATTCCTGCAATAGAATGAAAAGCTTTTGAGGGCAGGGGATGTTTTATTCCAATAAATAGTGTCTCTAGAAGTGTCTAGTTCATAGCAGTCACTTAATAAATACGTCTCTTGAATTGATGACCTTATGTAACTTTATTTTATTTAGACAGGCTTATCCTGGAACAGCTGGCTGGTTAAATCAGAGAAGAAAGAGAACCCAGTCATCTTGACTCCAAGTCCTGTGATCTTTATATTAGATTACTTTTAAGGACCCATTTCACCACAGGAGTCATCAGAAAAGTTCAGGTTACAATTTCAGCGTTCTTGGCTGGTTGGATAAAGTTAGAAAATGACCTTATATTTCCTGAATAGCTTTTCTTCTCCCTCTTATCTGGTCTCAAGGGCAACCCTTCTTTAGCCATTCCCGAAAGCTAGCAGATAAGGGATTTCAAACCTCAATCAGTTCTTTCTACCAGCAATCTCATATGTAGGAAGCCCAGCAGAGTTTGACGTTTCCTCCTCCAATAAAGCTTTTCCTGCCCAGCACTGGTTGTCTGTGCATTTCTCTTCTGAGGAACACTTAGATCAGGTTTTTAGACCTTGGAAAGATGGAACATATAAGAATTTGCACAATTGATGATGGATTCTTAAGCTGAATCTTATTTCTGATTCTTTGTACAGCAGTTCCCAGACTTTTGGTTACAGATCTCCTTTACATTTACAAAGTTATTGAGGATTCCAAATAGCTTTTGGTTTTGTGAGTTATATCTATCACTATTTATCATATTAGAAATTAAAACTAGTAATTTAAAAATATATTTATTAATTCATTTAAAATAATAATAAACCTATTATATACTAATATAAATTGCATTTTCCATGAAAAAGAACTATATTTTATAAAACAGAAAAATGGCATTGTTTTATGTGCTTTTGCAAATCTCTTTATTTGGCTTAATTCTTAATAATTAACTGAATTCTCAAGCCTGCTTCTGTGTAGAATATGTTAAAATATGTTGTTTTTATAAAGATAGGTCGATGGGGAAGAAAGGAGTATTTTGTTAGGTAAATAGCATCTTAGCATTATTATGAAAATAGCTTTGGCCTCTCAGATCACCTAAAAGGGTCTTGGGAACATTTTGAGGATCACTGCTATAGGAAGAGGCAGAATCTTAGATAACATCCCTCTTGTGTCTTTTTAGTCTTGAGTCTTCAGTTCACCAACCTCCCAATCCCACCAACACATAAATACACTAACATATCATTTCTTTCTAGCATGAGGGCAGTGAGGCTGCCTCATCAATTAAAAGTTCAGTATACTTTTGCAGATCTGCTATGGTCAATTTAAAATTGAATTGATAAATCTGCAGAAGAGACAAATACAAGAATGCCATGGATCAAAGTGGTGATAGCTGATGAAGGGGAATCTGGGAATGTCTTAAGGAAATGAAGAGAATCAATAGACAAGAAGATACTATAACATCAGGTACTTTTCCATCAATTATAAAGAAATAAGGCAGCCGAAGTTATGAATCATTCAAATTATACCTGAAGTTTAGTCGCTGTAAGTAGAGAGACCAATGGCACAGTCCAATGATCACCGTACATCTTAAACCACTCACTTAGAAGGATAAGTGGGAAGCTGGACCTAAGACTTGCCATCCAAAGGGCATTTCCAAAACAGATTGAACGCCACAGATTCATTATGGCTCTGACAGCTCTTCCTGTGCTCTCTGTTGGCTGTTCTTCCTTATCCCCTAATTTAAATGTTTGAGTACTTTAGTCCTCATTCACTTCCTTTCTCCCTTTACTATACTCTCTGCCATGGAGATCTAATCCACTCTCTTGTCCTTACCTGTACACAAGATTCCCGAATCCAGATCTCTAACCCTGGCATCTTTCTCGATTATTAGTCCTATTTCTTTATTTACATGCTATATATTTCAACCCGAGTGTCTTTGCAGCACATCAAATTCAATATTTCTATAGATAACTCAGAGTTTGGTGTAGGAAACACTACTGAAGTGAATTGAAGTCAGGAAGATGGGTTCCAATCCTGCCTATGTGATGCAGGCAAGTCACTTCATCACTCTGAGCCTCAGGTCCCCCATTTGTAAGATGGGGATAACAAAACCTGTAGCATCTGCCTTATAGAGAGGATCGAAGGCAATCTTGGCTTTTAAGAATTTTCTAAATTTGAAACCATTATATAAATTCTAGTTATTATCCCTCTCTTTCTAAAAACAACTCTTTTTCCTGACCATTTCAAATAATGATAGAACCATTCTCTATACTCTGAGGCTAATAATCATAAAACATGTTCAATTCCTCCCTCTCCCCATGTTACTTATATCCAATCAGTCACCAAGTCCCAAAGAGTCTTCCTTTATAGAACCTTCTCCTGCTTCTCTTTCTTTCCATTCCCAGAATCCTTATCACCTCTCACTTAGGTTATTGTTATAGGATCCTAATAAGTTTTCTTTCTTCTGTCCTTTTCCCTTTTCAAACCATTTTGCACACTATGACCAGATATGTCTGCCTAAAAACAATCCCTTTAAGCAAGCCATTTTGCTGATCACAAACTTTCAGGGAATCCCTACTGCCTATAGGATGAGAACCCATCTTTTTACCTGGGTAATCTGGCACTATACTATATTTCCAATCTAATTTTTCTACCCTTTACATTACTAACTAACATGAACTATTCACTCAGCTTGGCACACTTATTCTCTCTTAAACATAATTTGCTCCTGTCCCAACTTTGCTCTGTCTGGAACAATAGTGGACCTCAATGACTCAACTTGACTAAACTGAGGAGATGAAGTTTTGTTGTTAATAGGGAAATATCCTCTTCATTCAAAATTTATTTGTCCCCTGGGGGGAAAAAGAGGATACCCACTGGTTCTCATAGTTAGAAGTGCAGCAGACATGGTCACTTCTAATTCTCAAGAGCGTAGAAGAGGCTTAGATCCTAGCAAGAAGGGATCATAACTGATAAGGCTAGATAGAATAGTAGTAAGGTCTTAAAGACAAAGGGAGAAGCCTTGATCTTTTTATTTTCCTTTTTTAAATTTACTATTTATTGTAAAACTAAAATAGTATTTTTTTTAAAAATTACTTTTTAATTTACTATTTTTTTAATGGGTACCTAGGTAGCACAGTGGATAGACTGCTGGCCCTACAGTCAGGGAGACTCATCTTTCTGAATTCAAATCTGACCTTAAACACTTACAAGTTTCATGACCCTGGGCAAGTCACTTAACCCCGTTTACCTCAGTTTCCTCATCTGCAAAAGGAGCTGGAGATTGAATTGGCAAATCACTCCAGTATCTTTGCCAAGAAAATCCCAAATGGGTCATGGAAAGTCACACGTGACTGAAAAATGACTGAATAACAACAAATTTACTTTTTAACATTCTTTTTTTAAATTTTGAGTTCTAAATTTTCTCCCTTCTTGAAGTTCCTCCCCACTTCTCTCTTCCTAGACAGGCATGCGCTTCTCTTTCCTTGTTATACAATGTTCTTCAACTTTCTTTTTGGCATTTTCTTTCTGAAGGGCAAAGGTTTACTCCTAACCTTTTCTGTTCTTCTCTCAAGGGTGCATGGAAGGTCTCTCACGGACTAGGACAAGTATTGATAGTCTATTTCTAACCTTCTTCTAGGAACATATTTATGTCATATCTTTAGTACTATTAAGGAATATTCTTTTGACTTGTATAAGTCATTTTAATGGCTTTCTTGTTGAGATGATGAAGCTAAAATGCAGAAGGAGATTTTTGGTCAGATCCAGTGTGGGAATATTGTTTGCCGGACTATTCATATTTATGATAGGAGATTTAGGGTTTTTTCTTGAGTTTTTCTTCAACTGGGGTGATTTTAGCAACAGGGGCAGATTATAAATGTGTGTAAAATTAATAAAATCACATATTTTTATAAAGAAAATCACTTTGGAAGCTAAACAGAGTATGGATTGTAACAGGGAGAGAACTGAGGCAGAGAGACTAACTAGGAGGTTATTGCAAGAGTTTTGGCAAGAGATAATGAGGGCCTGAACTACGTTTGTAGCTATAGAAATGGATAAAAGAGAATATAATAATAATAAATTAAATAAATAAGTAACAAGGAAAGAACCAGTGCTGCTGGGATATTCTCAGTCAGTTCTCTTCATATAGACAAAACTAATGACTGCAGTATATAAAATATTTAACCTGGGAATTTGCTTATCAGTCTAATTCTATGGTGCATAGGTTAACTGTTGGGCTATCATAGACCTCCCGGCAGCTAGGTGCTGCAGTGGATAGAGAGCCATATCTGGAGTCAGGGAGACTTATCTTCCTGAGTTCAAATCTGACCTCAAGACACTCAATAGCTGTGTGACCCTGGGTAAGTCACTTAGCCCTATTTACCTCAGTTTCCTCATCTATAAAAGGAACCAGAGATGGAAATAGCAAACTACCATTCCAGTATCTTTGCCAAGAAAACCTCAAATGGGGTCACAAAGGGTGAGACATAGCTGAAAACAAAACTGAAAAACAACCAGATCATAAACCTTCAACATATACCTTCGTAGAAGGTATATACGGAGCTTGGAGAATCTGTGTGGCCTCCCCCACCACTCCAGGCTCTGGAAGAAATAAGTCCCCCCACTTTTCTAGAGATTGTTTTTGCAACCTAAAAGCTGGAAGGGAATAATCAAATAAAGCTTTCCCTAATGGAGTCGCAAAGACAGAACAACAAAATAAAAACCTAAGACTATGTTTTATTGGATGAAACAAGGATTTATATTCTGGGCAGCTTGAGGTAGGAGAAAGAGCACTAGATTTGGAGTCTGGGGGACTTGGGTTTGATTCCCAACTCTACCACCTACCCTTTTTAACCATGGTCAAATCACTTAGTAGGCTTGGGGGTGAGAGGAACATAGAGTTACTAGGCAGTTGTTACTACTACTGAGAGAGATCTCTGAAGTCATCTGATCCAACCCCCTGATGATACCAATGAGGAAACTGAGGCCCTGAGACTTAAAATATTTGTCCAGGGTCACACAGGTAAATTAGGAGCAAAGCTGAGATTAGAACTCATTTCCCATGACTCCAAGTACAGCAGTTAAGTTCAGCACTCTTTCCTATGGTGCAGTACCGGACCTGAGGTCAAATCTGCCTCTATAAGAGTACTACCCTCTGATGTAACTTCTATGTAACCTCCCTAGTCCTGTTTCCACATCTGTGAAATGAATGGATAGGACTAGTTCATCTCTGTGGTTCCTTCCAGTTAGAAGTGTAGAGGACCTCAGAGATACTGTCCAACTTGAAATCTATGAGACTAGGGTTTAGGAAGTTTCTGAAGAAAAAAAAAAGACTGCATATAGAAAGGTGACCAGGATGAAGAAAACATATTGCAGAGACACATTTCATCATCATCATCATCACAACCTTCATCCACAGAGATCAGACTTTTAGGCTGGAAGGGACCGGTAGAGGCAACTTTAACCCAGGTCCCTTAATTCATGAAGATAAAGATTCAGGGCCTAAGAAACTGGGCACAGACCATTGGTGACATTGTAGACCAAAATAAAGTCCAAACAGATACACGATTTAGATGTAAAGGCTGATAACATAAACAAATTAGGGGAGCAAAAAACAATTTATCTGTCAGATTTATGGAGAATGGAGGAATTCATGACCAAACAAGAGAAAGAATATTAAGAAACGTAAAATGGATCATTTTGATTACATGAACTTGAAAAGATTTTGCACAAAATCAGTGCAAGCAAGATTAGGAGGGAAGCAGAAAACCAGGAAAGAATTTTTACAGCTAGTGTCTCTGATAAAAGCTTCATATTTAAAATATAGAGAGAACTGAGTCAGATTTATAAGAATACAAGTCATTCCCCGGTTAATAAATAGTCAAAGGATATGGGGGAGAGGGGGAAGGGAAGATTCAGGGCTTAGAAACCTTCGGTGCTTTGCCCAGTCTCATACAGGTAGTAAGCACCAGAGCTGGAACTCAAAGCCAGGTCCTCCGTCGCCAAACACGAGCTGGTCAGTGACGAACAGCGGGTAAAAGGGCACTTGGCTAGGCTAGGGCTGCTCTCGAGCGCGCGTGCCCCGGCTCGGAATGGCCCGTGGAGATAACTGTAGCTACTCCCGCCCACTCCCCGCCCCCACAATCTACCAACCACAAGAAGAGCTTCGAGCTACGCTCTGCTCTCCCTCGCCCTGGCCGTCTCCACCGAGGTCACAGACCCTCCTGAGACAGAAGAGGAGGAAGATCATGTCCTGGTCTTAAACGCGAGCAACTTCAATGAGGCGCTGGCCACCTATGACTACCTCTTGGTGGACTTCTCTGCCTCTTGGTGTGCTCCCTGTCGACAGTTATTACCAGAGTTTGCCAAGGCAGCGAAACAATTGAAAGCTGAGAGCTCTAAAATCAGATTGGCCACAGTAAATGCCTCAATAGAGGACGATCTAGCATTTCAGTTTAAAATTCGAGTGTTGCCTACTATCAAGTTATTTAAACATGGAGATGCATCTTTACCTAAGGATTATACAAATGGCAGAAAAGCCAAAGATATTGTGGAATGGATGAAGAAACGAATCCAGCCAGCTGTCATTCTGGAAGATGATGCAACTGTAGAGTCTTTAATAAATTCCAACGAAGTTTTTGTTATAGGCTTTTTCAAAGATGCTCAGTCCGCCAATGTTGAGAATTTCACAGAGGCTGCAGATTGCTTCGATAACATCCCATTTGGAATCACTTACAGCGACCACTTATTCTCCAAATATCAGTTGGAAAAAGACAGCGTTATTCTCTTTAAGAAGTTTGATGAAGGTCGAAACAACTTTGATAGAGAGATTACAAAAGAGAGGCTGGTCAATTTTGTTGATTGCTACCGGTTGCCCTTGGTTGTGGAGTTCACTGAACAGACTGCCCCAAAGATTTTTGCAAGTCATTTGAAAACTCATTTATTATTGTTCTTGCCAAAGAGCAGTCCTGACTTTGAGGACCAAAGTAACAACTTCAAAAAAGCAGCTGAAAGTTTCAGGGAGAAAATCCTATTTATCATCATTGATAGTGACCGAAGTGATAACAAGGGTATCCTTAATTTCTTTGCTCTGAGGAAAGAAGAGTGCCCAACTCTACGCCTTATTAGTATGGAAAGTGAGATGAGCAAGTACAAGCCTGACTCAGATGAATTAACTCCTGAGAAGATAAAGGAATTCTGTAAGCAGTTTTTAGAGGGCAGATATGACTATGATCTTATTAGCCAAGAGGTTCCTGATAATTGGGATAAAGATCCTGTTAAAATATTGGTTGGGAAGAACTTTGAAGAAGTTGCTTTTGATAAAAACTTTAATGTCTTTGTGAACTTCTATGTTCCTTGGTGTCCTCAGTGCAAAACACTAGCTCCCATTTGGGATGCACTGGGAGAAGCTTACAAGGATCATAAAAATATAATCATTGCCAAGATAGACTCATCGGTTAATGAAGTAGAATCGGTTATAGTTCACAAATTCCCCACGCTGAAGTACTTCCCTGCAGGTTCTGGTAGAACAAGCATTGAATACCATGGGATAAGGACACTACTAAGTTTAAAAAATTTCCTGGACAATGGTGGCTGTGAGGGACCAAGGGAAGTGAGTAACTTAGGAGTTGTGGACGAAACTGAAGAAGTAAAGTTAGAAGATCAGGATAAAGAAGGTCAAGTCCAAACTGAGGAAAAGAAATGATAAAAGTTAAGAACAAGATCAGCATAGCTCAAAAGTAAGAAACTGAACTATGGGTCTCACCAACCAAACAGCAAATGCATCTAAAGGCCTGTAAGATTCCCAACTGAAGAAGAGCAGTGATTAAAAACCCAGGGGGTGTGTGTGTTGTTGTTGTTTTTTTCTAATTAAGTAGTACATCAACCTAGCCTGTAGGTCATTTTGAATATCTTTTCCTCATTGCTTTTTCAGTTTTTGGAAAGGGAATTGTCACTAGTAGCCAAGATCATCTTGGTGAGCCTCATATTCCTTCAGGGAAAGTACAAGGCTTTTTATCACATTCTGGTTTAAAGTGGATTGTAAAGCTAAAAGCATGACTGCTGTTTTTACTAAACCATTAGGTGTATGTCATGTAGTGTCTCCTACAAAAGTTTGTACCATCACTTTTTAAGAACTTTGTCCACAGGAGTTTAAACACATTCAAAAATTCAATTGCATGTTAGACTATCAGGTAACAATGTTATCCTGTAAACTGGGCCTCTCTGGAATCAAAAATTCCTCAAGCTCATGAGGGGAAGTCATCAGGCTAAACAGACTCTTGCACCTTCATACCAATGTTATCATGATGGAATCTTCTCCCATTTTGCTCTTCAGAGCTGGGTGGGACCATATTCTAGTTTGGTATTTGTGACAGTAATCAGTGGGAAAGGGGAAGATGGTTTAAGTAGCCTCCCCCCTTAGATCATACTCATAAACAATATGACCTTCCATGTTCTGAGATAGGTTCTTCCAGATCTTTCTGATACATTGCTTTGTGATTCTTGGATATCTTCTTAAGTGTATGAGGTAGGATCCAATACCTACTTGATATAATAAATCAGGACCCTTGTGATTTGGGGGAATTGGGGTGGTTAATTTAGTGAGCATAGGCCAAAGAGGTTTTAACTTAATCAGAATTGACAGCATCATAGCTTTAGAGCTAGAAATTACCTTAAAAGACTATTCCAAGCCCTTCAGATGAGGAAACAGAGGCCAGAGAGATTAAGGCCACACATATAGTAAATAGAAAAGCTGGGGTTTGAATAAATACTTTTTAATTCCAAATTCAACCCACCACATTGTTTGTCAAGTTCTTCTAAGTATTCCTACCATAATGTTGTAACTGAATACACTGGCCAAATAAAGTTGAAATTTAAAAAAAGAAAGGGGAAAAAAGAAAATCTTGTTAAAGTTCTGAAGATTTATTCCAGAACACATATTGTCTCTGTCTCATCCTCTGATATGAGAATGAGCCAGAGACAATCGTTTCCTGCTTTCCTTCTCCACTATCAGCCCTCTAAATATAATAGATTATGGGATTCTCTCTGCCTCCTTGTTCTTCAGAGGTTAAAGTGTATTTAGGGGAAGAATGCTTCTTCCTCTTTGGGGGCTTTCCTTCACCAACTGAGAGGGTTATACTTGTCCGACATCCCACTTACTAGATTCTATGAGCCCAGGGGCACAGACTTTCCCTCATCTAGGACTGTAAGAATCAAACACTTGAAATGATAACTGAACTTTTATATAGTGCTTTAAGGTTCACAAAACACTTTCCACAAATAACCCTGTGAAGTAGTCAGTGCCAAGTATTACAATCTCCAGTTTGCAGATGAAGAAATTTGTCCAGCATCACATAGCTAGTAAGTGGCAGAGCCAGGATTCAAACTTAACCCTCCTGAATAAAAGGCTAACATTCAACTACCAGAATGACACCAGTGTCACCTTCACTGTTACCACTGAGTCTGGGCTTAGGAGGCCAGAATGTGTCCTCATAGCAGAGTCCCAGGTCCAGGCCTTCCTTAGTCCTTGAAGGTTTGTTCATCCACATTCTGCTTTATATTTGAGGGGGTAGTGTCTGTGAATGCTAGTGAACCCCAATGTATCTATAGATTGTCTCCTTAGAAAGTGGTAGGACATTTCCAATACTTGGTCCTACCCAAAGTTTGTTTACAGTCATGCTTTTGGCAGAGATCTGGAAATATCAACCCTTGCAGTTGTGTTACCATATAGCCTGTAACAACTGGTTGGTTTCTTTTCAGTAAATCTTAATTACCTACTATCTTCTAAATATTGAGGGATACAAAGAAATAAAAAAAAAACTGCCAATTCCTGTCCAACAGGAAGTTTTACTGGGGAGATACGTGTGCCCAAGTGAGCTGATTAGGAATTACTGCTAGAAAGTTTCTCAAAATTGTCCTGAGTCATTATAATAGTTGTACTTGGTAGAATAAAACCATTCTTCCGTTGAACAAATATTTGTTAATCAACTAGAGGTTGGGGAAGATCTAAAGTGTCTTTCATGGAAACTATGTGAAACCAAAGCTAAAGGGCCTTAGCCATCGTCTGGTTCAGCCCCTTCCTTTTTTAGAGGAGGAAATGGATCCATTGAGAAGACAAATCATAGAACTGGAGATACGGAGGCAGAATAGTTCTTAAGCTGTCTAGTCCAGCCATTTCATTTTTCATATGAGAAACAGACAGGAAGTGGTCTGCTTTCAGTCACAGAAGTAGTAAGCATAAGAGACAAGATGGGAACCCAGATATTTTGACTCCAGATCTGAGATTCTTTCCACAACAAATGATTTACCCAATGGCACTTGGGGTGGTGCTAAACACAAACAGCCAGACTCCCAGTCTAGAATTCTTTACAATGCACTACACTGCCTCACATTCCATACGTGTATTCAATAACAATGGGAGAGCTCATGTAACCAGAAACATAGTAATCAACCAAGGGGGATAAAAATATCCAAACAGCCCAATTTCCTCCACTCCCCTTCCATTGTTTCTATTTTTTCTTTTTAGAAAAATTTTCTACAGCTCACTGCTTAAAGACATTTGACCAGATTTTGGACCATGAAGAGTTAAAAATTCCAGTCTTGTTAAAACATCCCTAAATCTAGGAAAGTTAAAAAGCACTGAGGTTTTGTGGAATAAATTAATTGGGGGGGGGGGGGAATGGAAGACTATGATGCTTGGGTTTAATCATTGTATTGCAGAAAAAGCAATTGTTTTGTTTGTCGTTAGTTTGCCATTAGCTTAATGCCATCCGTTAATGAAGATTTCCAGGACAGATTCACCCAGTTCTATGGGTCTGAACTGGGAGGCTCTATACTTAGTCCATGAAGAACAGATGCCATCTCAGTGCTGATACAGTTATCTTCCTTGCATTACAGTCTCATCAGTGTCTGTCATTGATCTGGCAGCATATGCCAGCCTTAGGGGGCAAAGGAACTTCAATTGCATCCATCTGGGGTTCTCCTCTTCTCGATGTCTTTTCACTTGCAAAATCACAGAAGAAATATTTCATGCAGAAGTTTCCTGCTGTGGTTGGGGCTGTGAATTTATATCTTTCAGGTAGAGAATTAGAAGGTGAATGATGTCAAGCATAGGGTGATACATAGTATTTAGAGTTGGGAGAGACCTTAGAGATTGTCTAGTCTAGCACCTTTATCTTAGAGATCAGAAAACTTTGGTCCAGAAAAGGTAAATCCCTTGCCCAAAGTCACATAGATAATAGGGAGCAGAGTCAGGCTTCAAATCCACTCCTGGGCACTCCAAAGCTAAGTAGATGCTTAGGAGTTAAGGATTTGTCCTCTTGGCTATTGCTAATTCATGCTTAAGGTTTTTGTTTGTTTACCTCATTTGGTTCCTTGGTGTCCTAGATCATGGAAACAGCTGAAGTTGTGGTACCTCTTATGCATGATTCCTTCTTAGGAAGGGTTTGAAGGGTTGTGAGGAACATCAAAAATGAATACATCTTAGTCTTTCAGGTCACATGACTTAGAAATCCCTCTCAGGATCTCTACCAGCTATAAATCTTTGTATAATGGTCATATCTAGGTTCTAAGATCCTATTGCTTGCTGTTCTCACAAAAAGCTGCTACTTGTTTCTTTCATAATCAGAACATTGCTTTGCACATAAAATCACACATTTCATGACCAGTAGCTTAGCCCATGAGGAAAAAAAAATGCTTTTAGTCTTGGAAAATGTAAACTCATTGAAATATATATATATATATATGTATATAATATATGTTTATGCATAATATAGGATACATGTGTATATATAATTATAAATATTATGTGTAATGTAATATATATATATGGGCATTATAAAAATACATATATTTCAATTAGTTAACATTTATGTATGTTTGTATAAGTTAATTTGGCTTTTGTTGAGAGAGAAATTGAGAGACTTCTCATAGCTTATGGGGTCAGGGAAATGATTTTGCTTTGCCTAGAAGTTCTTGTATGAAGAACATTCTTTTTTTCCTAGAAGATGAAAGATTTATCTTTCTATCCAACTTATCAAGCAAGCAAATTAATACACGCTTATGTATGGTCATGAGATATACAACCAAGGTAGACACATTCTGTAAGTCTTCAGCATGATTTTGGCTAGCAACAAGCTTTAGTCAATGGTAGCTTTTTTCCTTGATACTTCTATGTTTATGATCTTACTTTTTAAAATTAATTTATTTTTATCTTTCACCATTCACTTCCACAAGATTTTGAGTTCTATGAAGAGCATTCTTTAAAGATGGGTTTGGTTGAGCATCTTCATATCCCTCAGCCACATGGCAAGAAAACCTGAAAGGTCTGTCTCTACATAACTGAGATATGGCTCGCTTATCAAGTGGAATTTCCAAATACTTTTGATCTTGGTGAAGCAATAGCTCTTGATTTTGTGCTGTCCTCTCCATCTGATTGTGCAGAGAATCTAGAACAGCCTTTTAGACTTCCCACTGCTCTGATTGCTTAAGGTGAACAAATAATAGCATCCCCAAACCACAGTACCATGATTAAATAAAGCAATACTATTTTTTGGTTGTTCTTGTAGACTGGTCAATTACAGTTTTAGAACAAGAAGGAAGCTCAGATGTTCTTATTCTATAGATAAGGAAAATAAGGTTCAGAAAAATTAAATGATTTGACCAAAGTCACATAGGATAGGAGAGTAACTGAGAGAGAAGGGCTTTAGGGTCTCCATATGTATTGATCTTGGCTAGATTTTGTCATCATTGTCTCTTGTCTTCCCCATTTCCCACACCCCACCAGTAACCCTACTGGAAATGCTAACATAATACTTAGGGCAGCTAAGTGGTACAGCTAGAGTACCAGGCCTAGAGTCGGGAAGACTTAACTTCAAATCTACCCTTAGATGCTTATTACCTGTATGACCTTGGGCAGGTCACTTAACCTCTCTTTGTTCACAGTTTCTTCAACTTACTCTCAGCATTGTTGTAAGGATTAAACATGATATTAGCACAGTACCTGGTACATAATAGGTGCTATATAAATACTAACTATCATAATAATAATTATTACCTTCGGACATGTCCTAAGATGCTGTTCCATTCCATTCAATAAGCATTTATTGTTGTTGTTCAGTTATTTCAGTTGTGTCTGCCTCTGAGTGACCCCATTTAGGGTTTTCTTGGCAAAGATACTGGAGTGGTTTGCTATTTCCTTCTCCCACTCATTTGACAGATGAGGAAACTGAGGCAAACAGGGTTAAGTGACTTGCCCAGGGTCACACAGCACTGCTATGTCTTGTATATTCTATATACTCTATAATACCTTGCACTCATAGGCACTCAATAGTGTTTGTATGAATAGTGGGGTTTAAAAAATTTGAGAGATATAACTTCTGGGTAATTAATCATTTTATTAATAATGCTAGCATTTTAATGAAAGGTCAGTGGCATGCTTGAAGGTTAAAGACTATCGTTGCAGGCTCGTGGCTTAAATGCCCTTGGAAGAGGGGTCTGAGGTCAGATTTGAACTCAGAAAGATGAGTCTTCCTTACTTCAGGCATGGCGCCACCTCGCTGTTTCCAAGCATTTACTGAGTACTTACCATATGCAAAGTATGGAGGCTATATAATTATCATAATAGTTAAATAGTGCTTTAAGATTTACAAAGTGTTTTACAAATATTAACTCTGAAAGGTATGGTGTAGTAACTAAAGAATTGACCCCAGTTAAGACCTATATTTTATATATATATATATACTGGCTGTGTGACCCTGAGCAAGTCAATTGGTCTCATTTCAATAAATAGATCAATCATTTAATAAGTGTTAAGCGCCTACTCCATGTCAAGCATTGCTAGGTACTTAGGATAGAAGCACAAAGAATGAAACAACCCCTACTCAAAATGAGTTTACATTTTAGTGGAAGATATAAGTTCATATAAAAAAACATACAGCATAAAAAAAAGTTAATAACACATATATAGTTCTACATACAAAGTACTTATATGCCTGGTAGTTTGGGCAATATTGATGGAGGGATCAAGAAAGACTTCCTGCAGAGTACAATGGGAAAACCATTTCTTTTTTTTTTTTGCTTGGTTCTTTTTTTTGGAGGGCAATTGGGGTTAAGTGACTTGCCCAAGGTCACATGGCTAGTTTTTTGTGTTAAGTGTCTGCGGTCAGATTTGGACTCAGGTCCTCCTGACTCCAGGGCTGGTGCTCTATTCCCTGCGCCATCTAGCTGCCCCAAGAAAACCATTTCTTAAAGGAATAGAGGGACTCTGAGATAAAGGTAAATGGTTCAGACAATTGTCTAAGGCTATAAATTACAAAACAGTTTCTGAGTGACTCTGATAGATGGATTTTCCTCTCTGGGAACTCCCTACACAAATGAAATTCCAAGTGTGGATGCAGACAAAAAATAAATGTGTCTGACATTGTGCCACATAATTGGAGATAAAAAGACAAAACAAAATAGATGCTTATATTTCTAAGGAGGAAAACCAGGATAGAACAGAGATTACCAAAACGGAAGGATGTGTCCAAGATTCTACCACTGGGGGGTGGGCATGCTGCCCAGTCAGGCTCAGAGCTTAAGTCTCTGCACTTAACCACTACCCCAAATATGTTACCAAGTCATCAACCCATTGAGATCAGTTTAATCAATGGTACATGTCAGCTTTGTTTCCTCTGTTGGGCTCCTCTAAATACAATGACTAACTGCATTCCCTGGCATAGGTGCTTGAAGAATCAGTCTGAGATTAACATAGCTATCATCTACAACCCAAGAGGGTGAATATCTCCTAGGAAAGTCTTTGGCACCTGTATCTTTTAAATCACCCTCTTCCCAAAGTACCTGGAGCACTGCTCATTGTTAGAATACCTGTAAAGAGAGAAATTTGTTTGACCTTTTTTTACTTAAAGAAAATATAAACAAAAAACCTCCTATTTGATTTTGAAGGCAAACATCCATTGATTTGGACAGAAATGATTATTGATAAACGATGTTCTCTGGGAAAAGGGAAATTTGAAGCAAGAATAAAAATCAATTCTGGATACTTTTATTTTCAGTAAAAGAAAAGGATTTCAGTTATATCTTTAAAACTTCACATTTCTGTATTTTAAAACTGGCAAAGTACTTTCCTCATGACAATCCTTTGAGTTAGGTAGTACATGTATAAGGATAAAGGGAAAGGGAACAAACATTTATTGAGTTCTACAGAGGTTCCCCAACTTATTTGGCCTACTACCCCCTTTCCAAAAGAAAAAAAAATTACTCAGTACTCCCCTAGAAATCTATTTCCTTTAACCCTTTAATGTATTTTTTGAAATTTGCATTTTTAAAAATATGTATATTTTAAATGACATCTTAAATTTATTAATTATTATAAATTTGTGGGTTTTCTCCTGCATTAAAATTTTGATGATGGAACATTGTATCATGTAATCATATAGTGCCATATTGTAAACAAGTCATCACACACACATATTCCTGTTGATGCATGCTGGACTTCTTAACAATGTGCAAAATGCTCAACTGCCAACACTTGCTTATTAAGACCTGTTGGCAGACTTGACCACTGGTTATAACTTAGATTTTGTGTGTTTATTTGGAAAATAATGTAATCACTACAACTTTAACTCAATAGATGTTTAACTCAACACAACAACTTAACAATACTATAGATGAAACATATAGAAACAGTTTTTCAAAATTTTTTCTCTTCTTTCTCTATGCTTCCACAACCCCTTTATTTTTAATTCAATGCCTCCACCCAATTGCACCTGAGGCTACTACCACCTCCCCTGAATCATTCCAGCACCCCCAGGGTGCAGTATCACCCACTTTGGAAACCTATGAATATAAGGGCAGCTTGCTGGCACAGTAGGTAGAGCACCAGCTCAAGTCAGGAGGACCTGAGTTCAAATCCACTTACTGACTGTGTGACTTTGAGCAAATTACTTAACCCTGATTGCCTCTAAAAAAAAGTCTACAATGTACCAAGTACTGTACTAAGCACTTTACAAATATTATTGCATTTGATCCCCATTTTACAAATTCTACACAGCCTAATTCAACAAACATGTATTACATTCTTACTCTTATGTAGGAGACAAATAAATTAAAGAGTTCCGGCCTTTAAGGAACTTACTTTCCATTGCAATGACATAATAGATGTAGACAAGTAAATGCAAAGTTAGTGCAAAGCAATTTCAATAAGGTGAGAATACTAATACCTGGGAATAGAAGTGGGACATGAATCAGGGTCACAGGGTTATTTATTGGGTATAGAATGTTAGAACTGGAAGGAGCCTTGGGTGCTATTGAGTCATTACACCATTTATTTTACATATGAAGAAACTAGGGTCCAGACATTTAAGTATCTTATAGATTTTAGAAATAAGAGTGGCATTAGAGATCATCTTGCCTAATCCAGTTATAAATGGAAAAAAATCCCAGAGAGATGAAACAGCATGTCCAAGATCACCCAACTAGAAAGTAGCTGAAGGAGGATTTGTATTCAAGTCTTTTGTCTCTGGGGTCAGCCAAGTAATGTGGTAGATAGAGTGCAAAGCCTGGAATCAAGAAGACCTAAGGTTAAATCTGGTCTCATATACCTACTAGTTGTATGACCCTGGGCAAGTCACTTAACCCTGCTTGCCTCAGTTTCCTCGTCTATAAAATGAACTGGAGAAGGAAACGGCAAATCACTCCTGTATCTTTGCCAAGAAAACCCCAAATGAAGTCACAAAGAGTGAAACATGATTCAAATGACTCAACAACAACTTATGACTCCAAAGCCAGTGTTCTTTCCATAGTGTGAGGAAAGGCTTCCTGATGAGCCCATTGAGACTCAGAAAGATTATTTGACTTTTCCATGGTCACAGAGAAGGTGTCAGAGCTTTCTATACCAACCCCAACACAATATCAATCAATCAATCACCAAAGATTTATTAGTTACCTACTCTGCTCCAAGCAGTGTACTAGCTGTTAATTACTTGTTAAATGCAAGTAATAAAACAAGAAACTAGCACTCCTTTCGTATCATGCATCCTCTCAAAATCTTTCATTTCTAGAAACTCAGATGCTTCTGTTGCATTACCTGAATCTCAAAAATGTAAAAACAAAACTTTGAAACCAGCCAAAACACAAAAGGAAATCTCAAAACACAAAAGTAAATCTCCAGACTAGCAGCTATTTAAAACTTCATTCATTAGAGTAGGTCTACATAAAAAAAACATTTATAGTTTTCGGTGAGTCAAAGGAAAGAGACATGCAATAAGACATATTGAGAATGCAGGTGGCTATTGAAAAAAAAAAACTCCAAGGAGCTCATGAGATGAAATCTGAGTAACTCATTAATCTGACAAGTCTTCTATTTCTGCCTCATTGGAAGACCACATGCCTGTAACTTATTATAGAACTTCCCATTCTGTGACATTTCCTAGAATGCAATGTGAAGGCTGAAGGGCTGTCTCTGTGGAGTGTAAAGAGCACTGGTCTGGGAATTGTCGTGGGGTTTAGAGAAGAAAGAAGCCTGAGGAAAAAACTAATCCTGTGATCCCCAGGGTGTTTGGCTCCTTGAACCCCATTCAACAACAACAGAAATGCATTGTGAACCCTCTGCATAATTTAATAGACACATAATATTCCTTGCAATTCCTTGCTTAAGGTTTCATTAAAGAATTTTTTGTGTGAACCTCTTGGACTATCAGTACCCCCAAGAGGTTCAAGAACCAGTGTCATTTCTAAGAGAGGGAGATCTGAAGAGGTTCATTGACTTAACTCAACTTGCACAGAATACAGCAGACTATGTTTGAACCCAGATGTTCTGAATCCAGATCCAATATGCTTTTAACCACACTGCCTCTAGTCAGAGACTTTCCACCTAAAAATGCTAATTGAACTGAATTGACTGGTGCCTGACAATAAGTTGTGTGACCTTAGGAAACTCATGTGACTTCTCTGTGCCACAATTTTCTCATCTGAAAAATGAAAGGTTTGGACTAAAATATTGCTATACTCCCTTCTAGCTGTAGCATTTCATATGTGTTAAGTTGGAATATATTCCCCTTTTTTTAGAGGGGAAGGAAAGTGGGGGTGAAATCAGTCTGCATTCATTCCATTTTATTTCCAGATGAGGGATGTGAACATTCTATTTGTGAAACTGTGAAATGATCGACTCCAATTTGTTGATAATTACAAAGAATACACATATTTCATTATGCAAGACTAGCTAGAAATTCATTTCCTAACCCATCCATTAGTGAAATATTGGCTGCACATATTAGTGGCTGTGTTAAACAAATTATTCATATTTAAAGATCATTTTCACTGCTTTATAGCACTTAGAAATGATAATTTTGTTTATGCTAAAAATATTGATGTAGCTGAACCCTCCTGTGTATACTTCAGAGAAAATATGCCAAGAGCAATTTTAACCAAGTTGAACTGGCCTGAAAATGAAATCATTTACCATATGTCATGCACGGACTATGGCATCAATTAAACTATTAAAGTATCCTTGGTTTTTTCATAGAATCATTGGTCTCACCACTAGGTAAGTATTATTATAGCTTTTACAAATAGATGGAGTTAAAATAAATAAATGAAAATAGATGAAGTAAATGAGGGCCAATGAGGTTAAATCTTTTGTCTGAAATCCTGCAGAATGAGATGTGGGAAAGAGGTGTTGTTGAGGGAAAGGATGGACACAGAATCCATGTCTGCTGCCCCCTAGTGGAGTTTTTTTTACTACTAATCCACACTGCTTGTACAGAACAGGTCATAACCAAGTAAATGAAAGGGATTTTAAAAACTATAAAAGCCTTCAATTACTCAGGCAAACATCCACAGTTGGCATAAATAATAGAATAAGAAGCTGATAGGAAATGACAGTTCATCCTCTTTCATCTTAAATCATTGGGCATAGTCCTGGCAGGAAGTTCTTCCATACACCTAACCTAATTAAGGCCATTTAAGTTTGTCTTATTCAGTCCTCAGTAGAAATAGAAAGCAATTGGTCCCTATCAATGACATATTTGAAAATCAATAATAGGGGAACTCTACTATTTTAATTTCCCAGGTTTTGTTTTCAAGTTATTTGATCAATTTCGCATTAGATGTTCTTCAGATCCTTCTTTTTTAAAGGAAAGAATGTTTCATTATAAACTTTACAATTGTAAGAATTTCAAAATTTAAAGAACAGAAAAAGAAGATTAGAAATAAAACCATGATTCTATTATGTATAACATATTTTTAAAGTATATACTTCCAATGCTACCCTGAGTCCCCTTTTAAATTTTTGCTTTCTTCTGTATATTTTTTCTGTAGTATTTACAATCTTTTTTTTCCTATATTCTTTTCCTAAGTATTACTATTATTAACTACCTACTCCCCCACCTCCCTGATTCCACCAAAGCCTTTCTTTGTAATACTTAAGTACGGTGAAATTCAAATTCACACATGGGCCACATCTAAACACGTGTGTCTTATTCTGTACCTCTCCAATCCACCACCTCTTTGTCAAGAGGTGAGAAGTATGCTTCGTTATTATTCAGGAATTGTGATTAATCATTGCATTGATCAGAATTCTCAAGCCTTTCAAAGTTAGCTTTCTTTACATTATTTTAATAATTGTATAAATTCTTCTAGTTCCATTTACTTCAGTCTGAGTTAGATCATACAAACTTCTCAGATTTCTCTGTATCTTATGCCTTCATCATTTCTTAGGGTGCAATAATATTCCATTACATTTATATTCAGTAATTTGTTCATCTGTTCCCCACTTGATGGGCACCTACTTTGTTTCTAATACTTTGCTACAACAAAAAGTGCTGCTTTAAATAGATTTTTATATATTTTTTCTCCTTTGTCTCTGACCCTTTAGGGTAATTCTACTGATAACTAGAAGTTATATCACCGGATCAAAGACATGCACAATTTAGTGACTTTGTAATTCTAGCTCAAAATTGCTTTCCAAAATGGTTACCCAAATTCACAGTTGCACCAACAATGCCTTAGTTGGCCTGTCTTCCCACAATTCCACTAGCAAGAGTCATTTTTTTTGTCATTGCCATTTAGATGGGAGTGAAGTAGAACCCCAGATGTTTTAATTTGCTTTTCTCTTATGATTAGTAATTTGGAACATTTTTAATATGGTTGTGAAGGCTTCCATTTCTTCTTTTGAAAATTGCCTATTCATATCCTTTGACTATGTTTTTTTTTCCAATTTATGTGTTTATTTTTAGTTTTCAACATTCATTTCCACAAGCTTTTGAGTTACAAGTTTTTCTTCCCATCTTTTCCCTACCCCCCAGCCCAAAATAGTGAGTCTACTGAGTACCCCTTGTAATGGTTATGGGATTTGAAGATCTTCCATGCCCCTTGAACTTGCTGAGGTGGCAGGAAGGGGTGGGGCAAGAGGAAGCCAGAGCCAAGCTAGAGTCAGAGCTCTGGTGACTGGAAGCAGTGGCAGCAGGAGTGGCTGCGGCTGCAGTGCATACTCCTTTTTTTTGAGCCAGCCATAATCTCTGCTAAAGACTCCTGCTGAGGACTGCCAGGGATGGGAACTGCGGAGGGGTGGGGGGCTGGAGCTGCTGGGAGCAAGCTGCATGGATGCTGAGCAGTTGCCGTGAGTGAGGAGAGGAGGATCTTTGTCTGAGGTAGCCTGTCCTGTTTTGAAGGCTTGAGAATGTGGGTGTTTACTACATTAACTACATGTGCCAACTTTATAACTACTTTGATGGCTTTGACTTTCTGGTTTTGGGACTCAGTTTTCTGGTATTTGAATAAGTATTCCAGCTATATTTCCCATGTAGAGAGCCTGTTACATTTTGTGATTAATAACCATGTCAGCATATTTATAGTTACTGTAGGCATTGTGAATATTGCATTGTTGATACACCCCTGGGTACCCCTTCCCCCAATCTATTCTCTCTTATATTCTCCCTCATCCCTCCCCCAACTTTCCAGTAGGGCAAGATGGATTTCTATACCCCAGTGCCTATATATCTTATTTCCCAGTTTCATGTAAAAAGCTATTTTTTTAAACATTTGTTTGTAAAACCTTGAGTTCCAGATTTTTTTTCTGTTCTTCCCTCCTCATCCACCCCCACTGGGAAGACAAACAATTCACTATAGGTTGTATATGTGTATTTACAAAAGACATTTCCATAGCAGTTATATTGTGAAAGACTAACTATAATTCCCTCCATCCTGTCCCACCCCACACTTATTCTATTTTCTCCTTTGACCCTGTCCCTTTTCAAAAGTGTTTGCTTCTAACTACCCTCTCCCCCTCTGCCCTCCCTTCTATCATTCCCCCTCTTATCCCCTTCTCCCCTATTTTCCTGTAGGGTAAGATATCCAATTGAGTGTGTATGTTATTCCCTCCTTAAACCAAATTCAATGAGAGTAAGGTTGATCCATTCCCTTTCACCTTCCTGCTCTTCCTTTCTGTTGTAACAGTTTTCTCTTGCCTCTTTTATATGAGATAATTTACCCTAATCTATCTCTCCCTTTCTCCTTCTCCCAGTATATTCCTCTCTCACCTTTTAATTTTATTTTTTAAGACACAGCTCTTGTTTTTTAGGTATTTGTATGAATTCCCTATATATTTTGCATTTTAGATCTTTGTCAGAGAAATTCACTACAAAGATTATTTTCCCAGTTTGCTGTTTCTCTTCTAAGTGCATTGATTTTGACTGTGCAAAAATTTTTCAATTTTAAGTCATAGGAATTGTCTTTATCTTTTATGATCCTCTCTATCTCTCATTTGGTCAAGAACTCTTCACTTACTCATATTTGTGAAAGTTACCTCTTTGGAGGTGGCTAGGTGGTATAGTGAATAGAGCACTGGCCCTGGAGTCAGGAGGACCTGAGTTCAAATCTGATCTCAGACACTTAACACAAAAATCTAGCTGTGTGACCTTGGGCAAGTCACTTAACCCCAATTGTCCTCCAAAAAAAACACACACAAAAAAAGTTATCTCCTTACCTTTCCTCTAATTTGTTTATGATATGACCTTTTCTCTTTAGTCATATATTCATTTGATGTTCATTGTAGTATATGGGGTAAGACGTTGACCTAAGCCTAACTCAAAGACTGCTTGCAATCACAAATTCACTGTGACCTTGGGCAAATCATTGCATTTGTTTAGCCCTCTTTTTTTTTTCATTTCTCAATTAAAGTGCCTGAAATAGATCAAATAATTATCAAAAAGCATGCATCAAGCACTTCTATGTACCAGAGACTGTGCTAGGCATTAGGAGCACAGAGCCAAATGCAAAACAAACTCTGTTCTTAAGGAACTTTTATGAACTTCATAATCATAAAGATTTCAAAATACAAAGGAGAACAGAAAAATAAGATTGTATATATAACCATCTATAAAACAAAACAAAACAAAACAAAAGTCTCTGTTCTCAAGGAGCTTGCATTCTATCTCATTCAATCTCATTCAATGCAGTCTATCTTGCAATCAATCTCAAACCCCTTCCAATTCCAATTCTCCATGATTCCAAGACCCAGTTCAGTCTAGCATGTTCCATATAGAACTTATTTTCAGGTAGTGTATGTTTATGTTTTCCTTCAAATATTCCTTAACTGTCTTTTAGTCCATTAAGCAAGTTAGCCATTACTGTTAAAAAAGTCATCCTCTTTCACTTTGGGTTTAGATAAAATGTTGAGAGACGTGGGAGAAACCCAAGATTTTAATATTTTCAACAAATTACTTCTGAACTCTGTCATCTAATGAAAGGACCAGGAAGCAGGCTATGACAAGATTCAGGATAGTTACCATTTACCCCTCTCTCAGGTCCATGGCAGTGAGACATCCTCACTACTAGGCAATGTGTAAAATGATGTTCTCATCTGGCCTTATCTTTATTATGCCCCAGGTCAGCAAAGATCTGATCCTAACTTCCTAGTTGGCCCCACATGATGAATTTTGGAAGCGAGATCCATCTTTAAAATAGTGTCTATTCAATGATAATAAGGCTGTCAAATTTCATAAAGCATGCCAGCAAATGACTTCACATTCTCTGCTTAGGGTTAATGATGTTTTGTGACCCAGAGAGCAATCTTATCATGTGGGAAGAGGGGATTTTTACAAATTAAAAAAAAAAAAAACGACACACCAGAAGATGAATCCAAGCAAGGAAATCCTGAGAATAAACTCATTTCAAACTCTAACCAGGCACATGTGTGCACCTGAAGACCCATGTATATAAGGAACTGAAGCATTAATTTTCACTCCACGTGATATGATTGGCATTTTTTTCTTTTGACTGCTAGTAGCATTTTTTCTATTTAAAATAAATTCCAGTATCAGAACATAGATACAGTATTAGTTGAAGATCAGTACAATCTACTAAGGTGACTTCTCTGGAGTTGTACATAGTTGGGGTCCATTGTACTTTCCATTGACTTAATTATAGGATTTGATTTTTAGGAATATCTGAGGCAGGTTAACTTGCATATTTCTATTAATGCAAAGAAAATATTTCATAAAATATTACATTACTATTTTACATTCAGAAGAGAAATGAACCGAATGTATAGCTAGTTATGCTCATTCTATTGTTGTTGTTTGTTCATCCATCCTTCTCAAAGAGGATCATGACATCAGGGAGGTGATACAATGAGTTACAAGTGAATTGGATTTAAGTTTAAGTGAGGGAAGTTTGTGTAAAGTCACCAGCCTCACTCTCTCCTCTGTAGCCACCTGGGTCCAGTGGCAAGATGTAGATTAGGACTACTGGAGATGGCCCTGGATGTAATGGGAGACCCTTGACCTTTTTGAACTAAGGTCTTTCCCGGGTCTCAGTCTCACTGACAACACCCATTCAGTGATTAAGGCTAGATAAGAAATAAGGCAGAGAATGGCCTCATTTAACTAGTCAAAGGGTTTCTGGTCAAAAGAAAAACAATTACTATTTACATTTCCTCCAGTCAATCAGGGCCCAAACAATGACCCCAGTGGGCTTGGACTGGAACCTAATGTTGGTCAATCAATGAGAGCCATAGTGATTTGGATTTAAGGCATTGTCCTTAACAAAGAAATCTAGTCCATAAATCCCAAAATATCTTGGCCTCACTTGACAACAAACCCTGGGATAACTAAAAATTGGAAGAAAAAAAAATATGCCCCACTACCAGCTCAGCTGTCATTGTGCTGAAAACTCCAGTCCCTGAGGTATTGGCTCTGTGTCTCAGCAATAGCTTCCCAGCGCAACTTTAAATCTCATGGAGACTGAACACAGACACAGGATATCCCAAAGGACAAGAGGCCATTTGTTGGATAGGCTGAGAAATAACTTGCTTTCTTTTGTGTACATTCTCTAGGGGGTAGAAAAAGAGCTTACCCCCTCCCACTGACTTGGTTCCATGGGAATCTTCTGAGCCTGTCTTAACCTGGTTGACTGAATAAAGAGAAGAAAGCAGTCAAAAGATGCTAGTGCAGTTCCTGATGTGAGACAAAAAGGAAGATTAAGAACTTCTCTGTCTCTCATCTGCTTCTTTTTTTCCCTCTCTACCCATACCTAGAGACTTCACTACATCTAGCTGGCACCTAGTACATATTTCTATAGAAGAGAGAAACATAAAGTTCAGATGACGTTACTATAAGTTATAGTACAAGGTGGTACCTGATGGAGCAAAAGCCCAGCTGTGGGACATCTCTTTGGTCTGGTGGGAAGAATGCCAATGGGCCTTTCCCAAGGTTTATGCAACTAACAATCTCAGTATTAAGAAAGAACACCCCACACATTCAGAAGTAATAATGGGTGGTACAGTTTCATTCCAAGGATGGTGTCAAGTCCTGCTGAGCTATTGGTGAGGAGGGGGCTATCTATCATCTTGCTTCATAAGCATCATGGTATAGCAGATACAGGGCTTAGAACTGGAGTTGGGAAGAACTGGATGTAAAGCCTATTTCTAATACCACTGGCAAAGTGACCATGAGAAAGTCACTTAAACCTCAGTCTCTGATCTATGACATTTTTGCTTGTTCTGGATGGTCCTGTCTTTTTCTTAATCTGTAATCCTATCATATCCTAGGGTTACAGATTTTGAGACTGTAGAAGACATCCAGTCTAACCTCTTTATTTATTAATAAGGAAACTGAGACGCAATAAGACAAAGTGACTTGACCAAGGTTTTGCAGGTATGAATTAGCAGAGCTGGGATTTGAGCCCAGATCTTTTGACTTTAGATCCAGTGATCAAAGCAATGTACCACAAGAGAAAATCTCAAGCTCTGAGTGGAGCTGTCCCATGAATTCACTGAACCTTCTAAACCCTTATCACTCTTGTGATATAACAGGACAGTAGGAACATATACATCTATCCAATTCTACTCTACAAATATGTGTTAAACACTATGTGAAGAGCACAGTGTTAGGTGCTGGAAAACATACAAAGATAACACAGGATACAATCTTTGCTCTCAAGGGCATTCCAGTCTAACAAGAGATATGGCATATAAAAAAGTCTTATAATAAGAGCATTTAAATTAGATTAGAAAAATGCATGCAAAATTTTATGAGAAAGAAGAGAGACTTTGCAAATTTGGGATGGGGGTGGTCCTGGAGGGAAGTGGGACTTGGGTTTGGCCTTAAAGAAGGATTTCAATAAATGGAGATAGGGGAGATAGGGAAATCCATTGCAGGGATGAGGAATAGTGTGAAGAAAAACAGAGAGTAGAAGAAAGTAGACATGTTGAATAGGACGTTTTGGTCGAAATGTAGATTGTATGAAAATAATCAATAGATGTCTGAAGAAATTGGATAGTACAATATTATCACAGGGATTATAGGTCAAATTAAGAATTTTTTTTCTTTTTTCTATAGCACTAATAATTTTATGATGTTTCTTTATATCTATTTCTTCTACTTTCTCTTAGAATTACATTCCTTAATTGAATTAATTACTCTTCCATAATTTGCTATTAAAAGAAAGGGAAAAAAATCATCCCAAACCCTGATTTTTCTGTGAAAACTATAAATATCATTTAAGATCAGAATTGCTAACTGACTTTACAGTGGCAGAAAGAACAGAAGCAGCAATGTTATTTGCTGATTAGGAAGTATGAGAACATAGAGAAAATGAATGCCCTTTTCTAACTGGAAATAGTCACCAAGTATTTTTTGAGTACTGACTATATGTTCAACAGTGTGTTGAGTACTATGGGAAATACAAAACAAATATAAGATATGATCTTATGACCAGCTAGGGAAACAGAAATAACATACAGGAAAAAACTAAACAGATAACAACTAAGTGGTAAATTGTATAGTACTAATCATACTTTTTGATGGAAATTCCAAGTAGGGGAAGATCGAAAGGGGTCAAGGTAATCAAGAAGGATAAAGGATTTGAAGCTGGGCCTTAAAACATGAGTAGGGCTTACATAAGCACAAAGCAAAAAAAAGATAGTATCCAGGCTACCGCATGAGTAAGTGCACCACGTAAGCACATTGAGGGCAGTAATGATCCTTGCGCTTGTATTTATATTCCCAGTACTTAGTACAATGCTTGACATAGTAAGTACTTAATAATGTTTTTCATTCATTCATGAACATGATATTATGGGTCACCTGTTTAGGTTGGGCAACAATGAGTAAAATTATTTGCTAATTTGGGTGTGGCTAGGTTCTGAAGAGTCTTTGAAACTTAGATAGTAGAGTCTGAACTCAATGTCATAAGCAATTGGGAACCATGCTAGATTCTTGAAGTGACTGAGTTAACGATGAAAATGGTATTTTCAGATTATTCTGTATTAGCATGTAAAATGGATTGAGTGAAGGAAGGAAGAGGGCTCAGTTAGGACATAGTTACAATATTCCAGATATGAGATGTTGAAAACTTGAATCAAAGTGGTAATAATGAGAATAAAGGGAAAAGGACAAATTCAAAAGGCATTTCAAAGAAAATCAGGACTTCATGACAGTCTGGACATAGAATGTGAAGAAGGAAGAATAAATGATAATTCCAAGGTTTTTAGCTTTGAGGAAAGCTAGAATGATGATAGGAAGACAGAAGTGTGATAGTTGAGAAAAGGAATCAAGTTGGGGGGAGAAAAAGAATTCAGTTTTGCTGTGTCAAGTTTGAGTTTATAGTGGGATATACAAGCAGAGCTGCTCTGGGAAATAAGGTCCAGACCATGGTAAGAGGCCAGGATTAAAGTTGTAAATCCCATCATCAGAGTTAGCCCTTTGGGTAAGAAAGCAAAGCTGATCACTTGTCATATGATAAAGTAACCCTCTCCCCCCCCTCAAAAAAACTATAAACTTCATTCTAATTTAAATTGGGAGTACCTTCCTATTGTATTGTATTTCATAACACTTGCTGTCTCCTTTTCTTCTCCCCAAAGAGGTGTCGTATATTAATTAGAATGCTTTGGGGTGGTTACAACATGAAGATTTGAGAATATCTCTCAGGGACAAGTGGCAAAAAAAAACAATAAATCTAAGACAAGTGCAAAAAAAATTATCTGGAAATAGTCCAGTGTGGGAAATAGTTTCCACTATAGAATAGACATAGGAATGAATGCAATGAAGAAGCAAACATGAAATTAGAAAGTATGTCTGGTGGATAATGTCTGAGCTCTCTAGTAAGACAACACTTTAAATTAAATGGACAAATGTATGTTATGGATTCTGCTAGTAGCAGTAGAAATGTAGCCTATTAAATAGAGGAAATCTATTTACTCCCTCTTGTTTTGTTTTGTTTTAATGTGTTTACAAAAATTTTTCAAAGTCCTACTTTTGTCTCATCAAAAGATAGAAGTGGTCCTAGATTCTCAGGGGCTTTGACTATAACATGGCAAGCAGTTCCTCTGGGCTGGCCTAGTGACTATTATGTGTCTTTAAGGTCAGGCCTAGTGACAAATTATGTTTTTGTCTCTTGGAGTTTAATCTTATAATGTATAATTTGTATGTGTATATGTGTGTATGTATATATATATATATAAAATCTTATGACATATAAGATTATATATGAAATATAATGTCTACTATCTCTCTACATAAAATATATCATAAAATTAATTATCTATTTTATGATCCTATAATGTATTATGTGTATATAAGCATATATATATACTTCTCTTATATATATAAGTTAATAGACAATATTTACATACAGTTTATAGACAATATTTACATATGTATTTGCATATCCAAAACACTTTTCCTTTTAACAACACTGAGAAAGGGGGTGGCTAGGTGGTGACATGAATAGAGCACTGGCCCTGGAGTCAGAGAACCTGAGTTCAAATCCAGTCTCAGACACTTAACACTTACTAGGCAAGTCACTTAACCTCAGTTGCCCTACCTACAACTCTGAGAGGTAAGTAGTACAAATATTAGTACCTCCATTTTGCAGATGAGAAAATCAAGGTCATAGTAGTGGAATGACTTGCCCAAGAGCAGAGCCTGGTCTTTCTCTAAGGATACATCAATAACGGATAGGAACAGATAGGGATATATCTACTAGGCCACTGTGAAATCACAGATTGTTTAATGTCAAGGCACCTACTGCATAGGATTGAACTTCCCAAATTTTTTCTGTCTTTATACTTCAATTCACTTCATAAATATTTCAATTATTGCTCCCAAACTGCCATTTCCAAGCTCTTGGAGAGTCTAGAGGAAAATAATGATCAGGGAAGGAGTTAGCAGAGAAATCTTGTAGTCATATTTCATTCATATAAGACTGTGACTGTTCAGTGTTACCCTTCTATCCTCAACCATCCCTGACAATGCTATTTGTTTTATGTTTGAGAAATGGCTTCCAAAAGAATCATTCTGAGTTGAGTAAAGGACAAATTACGAATAAATTATGTTTTTATTCTGTCACATATCTCAAGCCCCCAAAGTTAATGTTTAGTTCCAGGTTATGAATTTTTAATAATAATCAATGACTTTTCTTTCTTCCGATAACTATCCCAGATAGCGGGCAAACATACAGAGCTTGTCCGTAAAGCAGTGTGTGTGTTTGTGTGTGTGTGTGTGTGTGTGTGTGTGTGTGTCTGTGTCTGTGTGTGTGTGTCTGTGTCTGTGTGTGTGTGTGTGTGTCTGTGTCTGTGTGTGTGTGAGAGACAGACAGACAGACAGAGACAGACAGAGACAGACAGAGAGAGAAAAGAAAGGAGAAAGGGAGGGAGAGAGAAGGAGGGAGGGATGAAGGGATAGGAGGAGGGAAGGTAGCGAAGGAGAGAAAGATTTAAGGAAAATGAAGCCTAGTAAAGGAAGCTTGTGTGTTCTTTATCTCTGACTCTTAAGCAATACTGGGAGACCTAAGCTATTTATGCCCCATTTAAAAAATTTCCTCCTCTCAAGTTGACCAATGTGAAAATTAAAGGAGACCCAACTAAATGGATGCTGACCATTTGGATGAGGGATGTAGCACCTGATCCAGATTGCCAGCACACCTTGAAGCAATGCCTCCTAGAGAGAGATTGACAGACTATAGGCAGACAGACAGGCAGAAAAACCCCAAGTTCCCAAGTCACTTCTACTGACTGGACACTGACAATCTGGGAGATTTGTCATCAGTGTAAGATCCCTGATGTGAATGCTTTCTAACTATTGGTAAAAATTTCTGGAAGAAAGGACTGAGCTCCTGAATTTTTTTGCTTTTTTTTTTTTGAAAGGAAACTGGTCTCACTTTGAGGGGTACATGGGTTGAGAGAAAAAGTCTATCCCAGAAGAACTGATAGTGTATTCATATGTATTCACTTCTAATATTATAATTAAAGAGCTATATGCAGTTATGCCTTTGTAAATGACCTCCACAGAAATACAATAGGGACCATAATGTAATGGATGTTTCTTAATTTTATAGGTCATTGCTAGCCAACAATCTGATTGGATAGAGCTATAGTACCCTAAAATTGTGAGAAATAATTTGGTATACCACTCATGAGGGGTGGAACTAAGGGAGCAAGTCCCATGAGATTCTACAGATCCTGAGAGGGGTCCTGGTAAAGGATATCTTCTGCTCTTGAGAAGTATACATGGCAGTATTTTATTAATAATACATACCCTTTGTATTAAAATAAAATCAGGAATCAAGCATCTTCAACAATATCACTTCAGGTCATAGCCAGAAGGAGAATACAACTATATATAGCGTGTCCTGGTCTACAGAGCCTTCTTAAAGACTAATCAATTTTTATGGGTTATGATCATAGAATTCTGGATTCTTAGAAGTGCAGGAGATATTATAAATTGCCTAATACAATCTCTTCAATTTACAAAGAAAAGATAAGCCCAGGGAGAGGAAATAGTGTGTCCAAGGTCAAAGAGCTAGTCAATAGCAAAGCCTAGATTTTCTAAGTTCCCAGGCAATTTCTTTTTTCCCTAGATCATACTTTATTTTTTCCTTTCTTTGTTTTTTCTTCTTGTTGTTCAGTCATTTAATCTTTTCCAATTTTTCATGACCCTGCGAACCATAGCCCACCAATAATATCCATAGAGTTTTCTTGACAAAGAGTGGTTTCCCATTTCCATTTTCAGCTGTTAAAAGCAAGCAGAGGTTAAGTGACTTGCCCAGGGTCACACAGCTACTAAGTGTCCAAGGCCAGATTTGAACTCAGGTCTTCCTGACTCCAGAACCAGCTCTATAACCACCAAGCCACCTAACTGTCTCTTCTTACTTCTTTCTTTCTCTTTTTGTATTTCTTTCTACCTGCATAAATTTATGCATTTGTTGTATGTAAATCAATATTTTTGGAATATCTAGGAGGCAGGATGAGATCAAGGATCCTGCTAACAAGTCTGGGGAGTAGGAGAGCTAGGAATGAATTTGTGCATAAGATGCAGCCCAAATTGAAACAAGAGCATATTCCTCAATCAAGTTAGGATTTTTCTTGGCAGCAAGATGCTCCAGAGACAGGAAGAAAATTAATTGTTTTGAAAAGATATCAAGTTACAAATCTTTCTCCAGTCTCCCAGCTGACTACAGAGTTATGCTCCACTTTGCAAAAGTGCCTATACAATAAAATGTGAACAACAACAAATATGTGTGTGTGTCAGTGTGTGTATGGAGAAAAAGAGAGAGAGAGAGAGAGAAAGAGAGATTGTTTTTCTACATTTAAAAGAATTCTTCTAACAATAAAACATCTATACAGAACGATGATTAATAATTTTGCCTTGTAGATCAAATTTCACAAAATATTTCAAGGGCAAGTATCATGGTGCAAGGCCTCAAATCATATTTTTAGGATAAAAATCACTTCTGGGGAGGTGAAAAACTAGAAAATTTTCCCGCAGAGAGAAAAAGAGATCCTTGGACACAAAAAAAGTATCTTGTAGCTTCTTTTTAAAGTTATTCTTGTTAATATTATTTCTTGCTATATTAGACTAAAAATAAAAATAGTTATTAAGTTTGATTGTTTCTGTGCTACTGAAGGCAATACTATCATCACCTTCTAAATTTTGGTTCCCTAAAGCAACACCTTTGTTGCCTTATTTTAGTTACAGCTCTACATCTAAGATTATTAATTAACACGTGTTAACATATACTATGTGTCAGGTGCTGTCCTAGGTGCTAGGGAGACAAAGAGAAATGAAACACATTCTGCTTTCAAGAAGCATGTACATTCTGTTGGTGGAGACGTGTATATATGTATGTACGCACACACATACATACATACCCATAGAAAAAAGAAAAGGTGATTTTAGAGTGGAAGGGAGAAAATACTAGCACCTCTGGGGATCAGGAAAGACCTCAGGTAAATCAGAAAGACCTTAAACTGAAGTTGAAGAGAAGGGATTCTAAGAGATAGAGGTGGGGAAGGAGTAGGAGTTTCCAGCATGGAGACTAGTCAGGCAAAGGCACTATGATGAGAGCTGGAGTGTCAAGTGTAAGGAACAGTAGAAGAGCCAGGTACACTATAGTATAGATTGTGCGAAAAGGTATTAATGCTAGAAAGGCAGATTGGAGGCAGGTTATAAAGGACTCTCTTTTTGAGGTGGGGGAAGGTAGGGCAATTGGGGTTAAGGGACTTGCCCAAAGTCACACAGCTAGTATGTGATAAGTGTCTGAGGTTGGATTTGAACTCAGGTCCTCCTGACTCCAGGGCCAGTGCTCTATTTATTGTGCCACCTAGTTACCCCAGTAAAGGACTTTTAATGCTAGATGGAGAAGTTTGTATTTGATCCTACAGACAATAAGCAACCACTGAATTTTAATGAGTAGGGAAATAAGATGGTCAGATGTTCTTTACAAAAATCACTTTGGCATCTGACTTGGAGGATGAATTTTAGTGGGATGAAAATTGAAGTAGAAAGTCCACTTAGGAGGATATTACAATAGTCTAATCATTAAACAATGAGATATTGAACCAAGATTATGGCCAGGTAAATGGAGACAAGGGGGGAGATGCAAGAAATGTTGTGAAATAAAAAATTTTGACTGCTGACAGAATATGATGAAGGAGGGGGAGGAAGGGGTTGAGGGTGACTCTGAAGTTGTGCATCTGAGTGACTGGAAGGATAATAGCGCTCTCAACAGAAACAGGAAATGTGGAAAGGGAGTAGTTTTGAGTGGGAAGGATAATTAGCGCTCTTTTGGACATATTGAGTTTGAGACACCTGTTGGCTTCTTTTTCGACTGACATGATTGATGGGTGTCTGATGATGCAGAGCTGGAACTCAAGAGAAAGGTTGGGTCTAGACACATAGATCTGAAAGACATCTAGACAGAGGTTGTAATTAAATCCATATGAGCTGAGAGATGGTGTAACAAGACAGCATTGGTGTATCCCTATAGTGAAGGGTCATAATACTGATAATGATCCTAGTACCAAAGTTATGTTTCTAAAGCACAGATTTGACCAACAAACTCCTGCTCAATAAACTCCAGGGACATACAGTTTCCTCTCAGTGCATTTGCTCTGATTGGCAGTCCTTACTTTCATTCCTCTGATTCACAGTTTTGTTCTAAACTATCTCCAAAACCTTTTAATATATTACTTTCCTTACTTATTCTCCAATCCAGCCAGACTGGTATTTCTGATATTTTCCATCTCCATCTCTCATCTTTCTGCTGTTGTTATAGGCTGCCCACTATGAGAAGAATGTACTCCCTTCTCAGCACCATCTCCAGTTTTCTTCAAAGCTCAGCTCAGAAATCACCCGCATAGGAGTCCCTTCCTGAATGTCATTGCTGTTAATACCTCTCCCCAAAATTAGTTTGCAATTATTTTCATTTAGTTTATATGCACTTATATGTGTATGTATTGTATCCCATAATAGACTATAATTCAATGGACATAGATAGTGTTAGAATTTTGTCTTCATATCAGCTGGCACTTAGCACAACATCTGGCATGTAGTAGGCACTACTTATTAATGCTTAATTAATGCTTGTTTAATTGACTGCCAAGATAGGAAATAAATGGACTTTTCTTGACAAAGATATTTTGGCTCCTTGTAATAACTGCTTCCTTTTCTAAATGCTTCTTAACCCCTCCTTTAATAATAAATTCTAGAAACTTAAAATCATATTAGCTACTATCCATTAAATATCAGCCTAAAAAAATGATACCTGGAGCAAGCATAACAAAATGTGTTTGTGAAATGAAAATGTAGGTCAGTGGGAATATGAGATTCCATTTATAAAAATTCCATTTACATTCAGGAATCTATCTATCTCTTGGCCAAAGTGAAATTAATGGTTAAATGCATTGGCTGTTTCTTTTCTTACTATTAAATATTTGTTTAAATCTAGTTAGCAAAAGTTCTGTACTCTCACACATGAAATATCTCACACCTTCTCCATCATCTGACCTACCAGCTGGGTTACATTGGAAAAGTCCCTTTACCTTTCTGGTCTCAACTTCTTCAACTGTAAAATCAGAACAATAATATTCATGTTATAATAAGTGTGATTTTGAGCAAAGTCCTTGGTTAACATTAAAATGTTCTCTAAAGGTGAATTGTCACAAATACATAGGGAGGCAAAACTAAGATCTTAGTTCAAAAAATATGTTTCTGACCTTTTACATACATTTCCCAAACACAAGCTAGCAATAATAATATTACATTTGTATAGCACTTTATAGTAAGTTCAAGCCCCATAAAGCAATGATAAATTAAATTTATTGCCAACAGCAGCAACAGCTCATGGTTATGATAGCTATGATAATACCAATAGGTGACAGAGTATTCTACAGTTTATAAAGCACTTTACTTGTTACCTCACTTACTCCTTATAATGACCCTGTGAGATGGAAAATTTATGTATGACTCTTCATTTTACAAATGAGGAAGCAGAGAATGAATCAACTTTCCTTGTGTCATTCAACTAATAAATGAGGCAGCCAGGATTGAAGCAGAGGCCTCCTGACTGTGTCATATGGTCTTTCCCTGAAGATGCTGCTTCTAGATGCTTCCCCAGGGTATTTTCCTTTTAAAAGAAAATGTCTGAATAGACAAACTAGAGGAATGAATCTCTAATGGTTCCATTTCAGGAACTATGGAACCTGGCAGGCAATGCACAGCTCAAACATGGGGAGGCAAAACTCAAATTATACCACATGGGCAGCTGTGTGTCCGGCCCTATATTGCCGGCAAGTCTCAGCTGGTTTCACTCATCTTTTTGTGAAAAATTTTTATTCTTTTGTCCTTAACACTGGGGCTCCAGTAACTTACCTGAGGCAGAAATGAAAGTTGAAAACCCCAGTCAGATTTTATTTTCGTCAGTGCTTCATTTTTCCCTGCAGTTTTTATGGCGGAACATTTTTTTTTTCAAGCAGAGAATGTTAAAAATGAACCCAACATAAAATACCATTTGGAACAAAGGTATGGAAAATATACTTTTGGGGCATGTCCATATGAAGCAAATATTTTCAAATGGAACTTATAATTTAGCATCTTGTTGCCTCTTGGTGACAAAGGCATTGCTCAGATGGAAGAGATTGGCAATAGAAGAATCTCAACAGGTGTCTTTGGGGAGGTAGGAGTTAAATGAGGAAAGGGCCTTTGTGCAAACACACTGTAGAGAAACCACTTACAGTAATTTGATGGGCCTATTCTCCCTTCTAGAATTAATTAACAATTTTAAAGCCTGGCAGTATGATTTCATATTGCAACTTTCTGCAATTAAATCCACATTTTTGGGTCCTACCTTATGTCATCCTACTAATCGGTTTCAGCATTTATTTGTGCCAGTTGCCACCATTCTACTGCATGAATAAAAGCTGTTATCCTGAGAGAAAATTAAAAATGTAAATGTATCCTGTCTCATATCATGTCTGGGTTTTCTAGGGACATAGAGTCTTGTAGTGATGTGAAAAACTGATCAAGACAGAAAGATGTTGCTGCTGGTAGATTCTTGTGGCATGCTAAATAGCAACCAGACTGGAATGGGCCTACGCAGTCTGACTCCCTAGACCAGATGGACCTGACACTGAGCAGAAGAATTAAATGAAGTTTGTTAATAGCACCCTTGATTTTCTATAGAATTATGAGCATCTTTTGCCAGATGTTCATAGTTGGAATTTCTAGTGAGTGTTGTGTTCTTTGGTGACTTCTCTTGTGACAGCCCCCAAAATTTCAAAAGTTATAGCGCGGCTTCAAGATTTAATAACTTAAAAACTGCAGTAAGCCTTTTGGTGATTTTTTCTGTTCAAATGAACAGCTGAAATATGATTCTCTTGCAAAATAAAGCTAGTTCCTGCTTTCACCTCTCAATATCTTACTCTTTCTCTTTCCCTCTTCCCACTCCACAATATATAAAAAAAAAAAAAACCCAGGGGGACAAAATAGGACAAAACAATTGAGAATATTCTGTTCTATTTTATTAAAACAAAATATATCTTTGATTAAGAGCCAAGAATTGATATAAAGTCTGCAACTCTCTGAAAACACTTTTAGCAGTTCAGTTTTTCCCAGACTCATTTTATTACCAGTTATCAATAAAAGAAGGCCTGAAGGTACTCAGGAGTTCTGGGTTCCCATCAAAATCATAACCAGGACAGAGAGTCAGAGTTTTGCCCCGGAGTCAACAAATAGAATCTAGCAGGAATCATTCATTAACGTTGGAAGCTACTGTTGAGAGTTAGGATTTAGTGATGCTCAAGACCCCAAAATATCAACACATCACTTCATGTCAAATGACTTTGACTCAAGTGTTCTCAGCCAAAGTAAAGCAAAGTTTATTAAAGATTCACCTTAATAGGTAGACTCTTAAGGAGCCTAAGTACATGTGAAGCTTGTATGGACAAATAGGCTAGAATAATCTGACACAGAGTGAGACTGTGCTAGATAATTCTCAGCGCCTCCATGGAGGCAAGATGCATTTTATATAAAGAAAGATTGTGGGGGGGGTGGAGCCAAGATGACGGCGTAGCAGAAGCAACATATCGCAGCTCTCACATAGCCACCCCAAAATACCCATAAAATAGGACTCTAACCAATCCTGGAACTGCAAAACGCACACAAAGATACTTC
>CM053582.1:506811885-506823948 GCA_028627135.1 Pseudochirops cupreus
TTGAATGACCATATTTTCCCCTGAAGCATTATACTCAGTTTTTCTGGGTGGGTGATTCTTGGTTTTAGTCCTGCCTAGAAGTTTTCTTTCTGAGATCTTTTTCAAGAGGCAACCAGTGGATTCTTTCTACTTCTATTTTGCCCTCCGGTTCTAGAATATCAGGGCAATTTTCCTTGAGAATTTCTTGAAGGATGATTTCTAGGCTCTTTATTTGATCATGGCTTTCAGGTAGTCCAATAGTTTTAAAATTATCTCTCCGGCATCTATTTTCCGGGTCAGTGGTTTTTCCATTGAGATATTTCACATTGCCTTCTATTTTTTCATTTGTTTAGATCTGTTTTATAGTATCTTGATTTCTCATACAGTCATTAGCTTCCAGTTGCTCCAATCTAATTTCTAAAGAGTTATTCTCTTCAGTGAGTTTTTGAAATTCCTTTTCCATCTGTCAAATTTGACTTTTTAAAGCAATCTCCTCATTGGCTTTTTGGGACTCTTTTATCATTTGAGTTAATCTATTATTTAAAGTGTTATTTTCTTCAGTATTTTTTGAGGTCTTCTTTAGCAGGTTGTTGGCTCATTTTTTATTATTTTCTTGCATCATTCTCATTTCTCTTCCCAATTTTTCCTCCACTTCTCCTACTTGATTTTCAAAATCTTTCTTGAGGTCCTCTGTGGCCTGTAACCACTTCATATTTTTCTTGGAAGCTTTAGATGCAGGAGTTTTGACTTTGTTGTCTTCTGGTTCCATGTTTTGATCCTTTTTGTCTCCAAAAAATAATTCTGTGGTCTGATTGTGCTTCCGCTGCTTGCTCATCTTGTCAGCCAATTTCTTGACTTTTGAGCTCTTTGCCATGGTAGAACTCTGCTTCGAGAGTATAGAGAGCTATGTCCCAAAATGCTGGGGCTCTCACAGTGTTCAGAGCAATGAGAAGGGGACCCTCTCTCCAGCCACCACAAGCTCTGGCATACTGGCCACACAACCCAAGACCACAACTCAAGACTGTGTCTCAGATCCAAGCAGGTCAAAGCAAGAGTGATTACCCTCTGAATGGTCACTTGATCCCCGTACAATTTGTAAGCCAGGAGCTCCAGAGGCAGCCATGCCACTGTGCCTCCTCCACCTCTTGCCCTGGGATCAGGGTCTGGACTGTGTTCTTCCATCACCCTGTTCCAACAGAGTTCCCTACTGACCTTTTACTTTCTCTTTGGTGTTTATGGGTTGAGAAGTCTGAAAACTGCCACAGCTGCTTGTGATTCACTCTCCTGAAGTCTGCTCAGGCTAATCTGGGCTGCCCCGGGTTTGGGCCCTCATGGCTCACTCAGGACTGTGCTCAGCTCCTAGCATTGGTGAGATAGACCCCTCCTGTTGGCCTGCCAGGCTGCCTTCAGCAGGAGATTTATTTCTCTCTGTCACTTTGTGGGTTCTGTAACTCTAAAATTTGTTTAGAGTCATATTTTCCAGGTATTGGAAGTGGGTGGTATGGGAGCTGACACAAGTTCCTGCTTCTATTCTGCCATCTTGGCTCTGCCCCTCCACTTTTTTTCTCAAGGAGAAATGTTATTTAACAAGAATAGTTACAACATCCTGGCTAAACAGTGTCTTTTATCCACATTTTTTGAATCTACCGTGTTTTTACATTCCCAATCTTGTGACTCTTAAAAAATGAAGGGAGTGTTTTGATCACTCTATTTGCCAGATTATTAAGCATGGAACTTGTTTTGGGAGAATTATTTCAACACCATTCCAAATAAGGCAAGAATTGTTTTGGGATGCTTTTCCATAAGCTCCTTAAGATCTGGCCTATAAACAGCAGCACCAGACAAAAGAAAGCCCTCAGAGTCGTGTCTTTTCCTCTCAAGTCTTTTTACTCTCCAATAAAGGGGCTTAATATTGGGAAAATAGATTTTCTCTGTCATTGCAGCAATCAATTAGAACCTCGACAGAGATTATGGGAAGTGTGAATGGTTCATGCAGGCTCTGTAGCATAGTATGACTTCAAACATCATTTAAATTTGACTTTGTAAGTACTGTACTATGCAAATTATTCTAATGCTAATTATTTTTCTTTTCAGTTTTAAGAAGAATTGTTTCTACTTTATTGTAGCCAAATGATCATGAATGGAAATGAGTATAGAGAGGTCAAGGTTCTTGATGGATTAGGAGCTTCTAGATGCATTTGTCTCTCTCTCAACAGAGAATTTTGTCTTCTGTCAGATTGAAATAAGATTCATTTGCTATGAGCCCCCTTGTACTACCATCCAATCTATTGCAAAAATATCTTTGCATATATGTACAGATTCAGGCAGAGTGTTTTGCTCTTCTCTTCCTTATCCATTTCACTATGTCCTTCCTAAGGTTTTGTCAAAAATTCAGGGATATTTTCAGACCTAGGCAAAAGTTCTTGGGAAAGGCATAATGGGATAGGATCAAGAATGAGGGCAACTGCAAAACCCAGAGACAGATTGCCCAGTGCCAACAAGCTTTCTTGGGCCTTTTCCACTTGGATTCATCAAACTCTGACTAACATGAATAGTGAGAATTGAAGATGAGAAATAGCCTGTTGAGATGGATGGTGGAAGCTGGTCCCCTATGCAGGGTTCTTCCTCTTGGAGGTACAAAAAGTTCAAGATCAAAATGCAAGGCTGGCTATTTTGAGAACAGCATCAAGAATATACACAAAGAGTCCCAGTGGTATTTTTGCTATCCCTGAGGCTTAGGTGGACTCATGCATGCAGAATCTGTTCAAGGAAGGGCTATAGCAGTTTACCAGACTGTCATCTGATGAGGTCTGTGACCATCATAGAGATCATGCACTTCTAGAAGTAGAGCCACCCCAAGGATACATGTGTAAGAAGCCCATCCAAAGCCAATATATGACAGAGAGATAGCATGACTAGCCAGGAGATGGTAAAGTGACCTGGCTTCAAGGTTATGAGGAGAATCACAGCAGACCACAGACCACCATGCAGATATGGGTCATATGGACAAGAGAACTCCTGCACAGAATTTGAAAAGGAAATATAGAAGTATATGCTAAGACGGTGGTAAACTCCATAATCTGCTACAGCCAGGACCCCAATGAGACAAATGGTCTGTAAGGTTCCTGTGTGCCTGAGGGCCTGACTCCAGGGGCTATTCCTTTCTTACCTGTTTTTCCAGCTATGGAGATCACATGTAGAGTCTGACTCATTAAAGTAAAAGACGACATGGGTCCAATTGAGCCATCTAAGGGCCCAAGTCAATACTGAGGATACCAAGGATGTGAAACTATTCTGCTTGGCCCTAAGTGGACAGAACTAGAAGCAATCAGTGTAAGTTACAGAGAGACAGATTAAGTTTCAATATTAAAAAATAATTTCCTATGATGAGAACTTTCCCAAAGTAGAATGGTCTGCCTTGGGAGATACTGGATTCCCCACCACTAAAAGTATACAAGTGGAGGACAGACAACCATTTGGGGATATCATAGAGATGAGCACTGTTCAGATATGAGTTTGTCAATGTAGCTTCTGAGGTTCCTCCGATGCCACAATTTTGGAAGTCTATACAGGAGGAAGCCCTTTGGATTCTAAGAATGTCAATTTCAAGAATTTAGAATGTATAGATCACTGACAGGCTAATTGCTGCTACCATTTTTTCCCCCCTCACCAACTTTCATTCCCTAAAATGAGAGCTGATTGGATTACCATCCTGTCCTGCCCTGTCTAATAGGGTAGGGGCTGGCAACTTGGCTAATTGGAGTAAATTGTTCTGTCTCTCTCTTGGTCTCAGTTTCTTCATTTGTAAAAGGAGGGTATTGGCCTGGATAGCTAAGATCCTTCCAGTTCTGATGCTCTAAAAATCTTTGAAGGTTACAGTTCTCCTTGTTATGTTTTATTCAAGATCTAGAAACATGCTCTAACTCTACAGTAACTGTTTGTACTGGGAGAAGGGTGAGATTCTTTTTGGACTACATTGCAGCTCACATCTCCTTACACTGTGAGGCTTTTCATTCATATATAATAGGAAGTGGGTTTCACTGAAGTAGCAGAAAAAGTGTCTTTGGGAGGAAAGAAAAAAAAAACACAGTCAAAAGGAGAACTCTATTATAACCTTTGAAAGTAACCAGGCTCATCCATCTCTTTCTCCTCTGTCAGTAGCTTTTGCTAATGCACCTCTTGCTAGCTACCACCACCTGCCCCCCTTCTTGAAGAAATGGAAAGTACCATCTCACCTCATCTCCCCATATAGTTTCAAATTGCAAAGTACAGGGTGATGTAGCATCAAGCACACAGCCCACTTTCATAATTTTGGATTATCCTTACTTTGCAGATTGTATAAGATTCAACTCAGCAGTAAAAATCACAGGAGGCGGTGTGGTATAGTGGATAGAGGGTGAGCAGAGGCTCAGGAAGACCTAAGTTTAGGTCTGGTATGAAGGCTTTATGACTGTGAAAATCACTTAAATTCCCAGGTTGCCGTATATATCTCTAAGATTATAACTTTAGAGTAGCAGTCAATGAGTTTCCTCATTGGGAGTTCCCTATATACATTAAATCATAGGTTCAGACCAAATAAGTGAATAAATACTCACTGAAACTAAAAAGTTATCATCTCTAATATCTCCATCAATCCCAACAATAAAAGGAAGCATATGTGCAATATACTGTGCTAGTTTCTAGGGAAAGAAAAAACATTAAAGATGACCTAGGGCTCAATCTAATGGAGCTTGTAATTTATTTGTCTACCTACAGAGACATTCTGGCATAGTGGGTAAGTGTGGTGGACTCGGAACTGTGAGTATGCAGGCTCAAATCTTACTTCTGATGCTAGTCACACAAAGCATAGGCAGATCATTTAATTTCTCAGTCTTAATTTCCTTATCTAGAAAATGGGGATCATAATAACAGAAGAACCATTGGGAAAGCTGAATGAGATATCCTATGTAAAGTGCTTTGCAAACTTAAAAGTGCTCCCTAAACTCAGCTATTACTTCATTCAAAAGACACTTATTAAGTGCCTACTGTGTGTGATCTATCTTCTAGCACTGGAATCGATAAAAAACAAAAACAAAAAACATTGATATAACTGAGATAAAACCAGAGACTATTGATCTCTTTCAACCAAAGAGGACTAAACATGTTGGGATTGCACCAGTGGGGACTGTTATGTGTCCAGAAGAAAAATTAATTCTCAAATAAAGCAGTTCTAAGGTGAGAACAAAATACACATAGATAGAGTTACTGCTGATGTGGATTCTTTTCCTTACTCCAGTAATACATCAGAGTGGCAGCATGGAACAAAAGGAAGAATATTTCTCTGGAAGTTTAAATATCTGGTTTCTAGTCTTGATACTTCTGCTAATTAACTTTATAAGTTTGGTTGAATCATTTCAGAATAACACGTTTCAGATAGCACATTACAATTTAGGAGGTGCTGTACATATCTATATGGAGGTCAGGTAATAGAATTATAGTACAATGCCCCCACAGAGCATGTGTAGAAATGGCCCAGAGGGACCACCTCATAGGAAGTGTGCTCAGTTGTCTTGGCTGCTTCTGCCAGATGTGTGGTTCAATGCTGGACTTAGACATTCTGGATTGATGTAGCAATCCCCTTATTGGTACTGTTCAAGGGATGACTTCAAAAAGGAGAAAGTCTCTCTCTCTCTCTCTCTCTCTCTCTCCCCCTCTCTCTCTCTCTCTCTGTCTCCTACTCTCTCTTTCTTTGTCTCTCATCTCTTCTTCCTCTCTCTTTCTCCTTCTTTTCTTCTTTCCTTTTTTCCTTTTTCTCTCCCTCTAGAAGAAGTCACATGTAAGATTTCCTATGAAGGGTCCCTGCAAGACAGGACAGCTATGAACACATGGCAAAGACCTAAAGCCCAGTTTCTGGGGTCTTTTTTTTCCTTCCTCTGAGAATAGGTGAGAATGCATGGATCCTGAGATGGCCGTTTCCAGCCTTGGAAGCAGCCTAGAGAGAGATTGAGAAGCTCCCAAGTCCTCTGTTAGCTCCAGCTACATTTTATAAAGTACTTCTTGGAGAAGATAACCACTAGGAGGAGGATAAACCTAACTGCTGGGCTGGCTGTCCAGAACATATGCATGGACCTCTCTCCCTTTCTCACCAGGTTACATTCCAGACTTCTCCATCATGTCTCAGACAACTCTTCATCCTTGAACATCACTTCAGCTCTGGAACTCATACCTCAAAGGCCATGTGGTCCTTTCCTTTCATTGGTAACTCCTCTCATAACTTCCATATAAGGAGGGCACCTGGGTCAGCCATCACTTCATCTCTCACAGGGCTGCAATGCAGACTTCTTCATCCTATCCTTTCCCCTGTACCTCTCCTTCCCCTTCCTTTTTAACCTGGGTTTCTCCCATTGGAGTAGAAGCTCCTTGAGTTCAGCAACCTTCTTTTTGCTTATGTTTTTATTCTCAGCATTAGCTTGGTGCCTGGTACATTCTAAATGCTTAATCAATCCTAATTAACTGACAGATTAATCTTGAGAAGGAGAGTGAAGAATAAAAGTGAAGGAAAAATGCTGGTTCAGCAGTCCCAGGTAATACTTCCTATTTTGATAATTAGGTCTTAACCTCCATGGAGACTATTACAGCAGGAATAGGTTAGTGGAGCTCTTTAGGTCTTTGTTAATGAGCATTTGTTCATCTCTTGTGGTCAGTATTTATTTTGTAGGAAGGAAATACATGTCTGATTCATATGGAATTAATTTAGTATTTTAAAGTGCTTACTCTGTCCAAAGCACTGTGTTGGCGATCCAAATGAAAAAAGTAAGATAGCCCCTCCTCTCAAGGAGCTCACCCTCTAATAGGGGAGACAACACATATGGAAAGTTTCCACCTCAAGTCACGTAGAAATATTCCATGGTCATTAGAGTGCAGTGACAAATCAGAGGGTGATGCATCTGTTTTAGGTCATTCCCACTGATAAAATCATACCAATTTCGGATGATGAACAGTATGATCTTGCCAAGGTGTCAAAAGCCTTTTTTTTCTGGATCTCTGATAACTGTGCTATAGCTCCTCTAGGATCAGTTGCCAGGATGCCTCTCCACAGGGATTGCTTCCCAGGATGATGGCTGTGGGCACTGGACTGGAAGCAGCACTGTTCCCAAGGCTCCAGTTTTCAGGATCCTGAGCCATCTCTATCAGAATGTAAGGGGATTTGGAGATTCAGTCAGTGGTGATGGTTTGACCTGTAATACATCCTGCCTCCTGGGGGTGTCTTGATACTTTGACCATACTGACTTTTTGTCTTCCTGTAAGTGGCAGGTGGTGGGGATGACTGGCTCCTTCTCTACAGAAGCCTCCTCCCCATATAATGGTTGTGAGGGCCAGTTTAGAAGCAGCAGCAGTTGGGGGCAGCTAGGTGGCACATTGAATAGAGCACTGGCCCTGGAGTCAGGAGGACCTGAGTTCAAATCTGACCTCAGACACTTAATACTTACTAGTCATGTAACCTTGGGCAAATCACTGAACCCCAATTGCCCTGCCTCCCCCCCTCCAAAAAGAAAAAAAAAGAAGCAGCAGCAGTGGTCTGAAGAGTTCCCAATGCTCCTATGCCTATATGCCTTTTGGAGCCATCTGGTCAACAGTTGTTTCTGATGATGGTGAGAAAGGTGTATCCCTTCTCCACAATAACTTTTTCCCCACAGTCATGGCTCTGGAGGCTAGAAGCAGGTCTGATCATACAGAGAACACTGCTATTCCCAATGCTCTTGAACTCAGGGTCCCAGACTGTCTCCATCCATGTCTGCGGGGAGACAGTGGTCAATGTGATGGTGGTGACTTGATTTGCCTAGAACAGGCTGCCTCCTGTCTTTACTCCTTTTGGGGAGGCCCTAAACGTGAGCTTTAAGTGACTCTCCCAGAGATCTGAGACAAGGGCATAAAGATTTAGAGGATGTGAAAAAGAGTCTGTCCTTTCTTCTTAGAGGCTGGAATCCCATCAGAACTGAATCCCTTCCATGCATATAGGTATGGTGCTAAGAGGGATCCCTTTATAAGAGATGGAAAGGGTGAGTGCTCCAGCCCCTAAGCACAGAAGTAGTGGTGTGCATGTCATTTCTCATACATTAGCTCATCCTATCCTGATTACAATTCTGTGAGTTATGTCGTACAACTATTAAAAATCACATTTGACAGAGGGAAATAGTCTCAGAAATGTGAGATGACTTGTTCAAGCTACCTATCTAGCCTAGCCTGGAAGGTACCAATTGTATGGTACTCTCTTCCAGAGCATTGAATAATCAACCTTCACCAAGAAGGAAAGACACCCATAAAATTAACCCTTCAAACCCAGGGGTCCATTGAAAAGTGGCGGCTCCAGAAGTGAAACCCCAGGTTTCTGACTCTACCTCCAATATGCTTTCCACAGTCCCATAGCTGATCTCTCAGGCCCATGGCTTGTTTCCTCATTTGTCACTTAGTCAGTAAACATTGTTGAAGTCCCTACTATGTGCCATTTGTGAAATGCTGCCAATCACTTATGACCAACCTACTTCAGAAAACGGTTATGAGGATAAAATTTGATGATAGGTAGAAAAAATATTTTGCAGTAAAAAGTGCTTCACAAAGTACAAGAATTGTGATAGCGGGCACAAAACTAAAGTGTGGTTTTGGAGTTGGAAGACCTCAGGTTCAGTTCTGCCTTGCCTTGTACCAGCTGCACATCCCTGGGAAAGTCACTTACAACATTTGGGCTGAAATCTGTTCATCTGTAAAATGAGGGGGTGGGACTTGATGGCCTCTAAAGTTCTAACTCTAAATCACTGCTTTTTGCCACTTTATCTTTATGTACTTTTATCTCTGGGGCAGCTAGGTGGAACAATAGATAGAATGCTGAACCTGAAGTCAGGAAGACCCATCTCTCTGAGTGCAAGTCTGGCCTCAGACACTTACTAGCTGTGTGACCCTGGGCAAGTCACTTAGCCCTGTTTGCTTCAGTTCCCTCATCTGCAAAATGAGCTGGAGAAGGAAATTACAAACCACTCCAGTATCTTTGCCAAGAAAACCCCAAATGGGGTCACAAAGAGTGAGACACAACTGTATAACAACAACAAAAATACTTATATCTTGGCTGAGAGAGCCATATGCGTTGCCAACTAAATCCTTCACTTTTACCTTTCGCTCTCCCTAACCCCAGGGGCTAATCATCTACTTCTGAGATTTAGGGTCAGTTAAACTGCTATTCAAACTCAACGTCTCAACACTTAGCCTCCCCTTCTTTACTTACTTCTTTGTAATCGCTGCTTTAGCAATCAGCACACTGAAATTCAGAGTGAACTTATTGGTGCTCTTTGTAAGGTAGAACTAAACGTATACAGATTTGCCAGTTGTTTAGAGCCATAAACTGAGCACAGGTGGGAGGATCATGATATCACAGAAAGAGGATCTGGGTCTGCATTTTGACTCTTCCATTTACTACTGCATCTCGATGGGCAATTCTCTTTAACTCTCTGGGCCTCAGTTTCCTCACTGGTAAAATGACTAAATAATTTCTAAGGTTCCTTCCTATCTGGATGCTGATTCTGAGAACCTGTTAAGAGTTTGATTTTTGTATACTATGTAGAGACACCTAGTGGTAAAATGCTATATCTGAGCTCACAGAATTGTAATCAGGATAGGATGAGCTAATGTATGAGAAATGACATGCACACCACTACTTCTGTGCTTAGGGGCTGGAGCACTCACCCTTTCCGTCTCTTATAAAGGGATCCCTCTTAGCACCATACCTATATGCATGGAAGGGGTTCAGTTCTGATGGGATTCCAGCCTCTAAGAAGAAAGGACAGACTCTTTTTCACATCCTCTAAGTCTTTATGCCCTTGTCTCAGATCTCTGGGAGAGTCACTTAAAGCTCACTTTTAGGGCCTCCCCAAAAGGAGTAAAGACAGGAGGCAGCCTGTTCTAGGCAAATCAAGTCACCACTATCACTCAGTGTTAAGGAAGTAATGTTTGTAAGTTAATTTATAGAATAACAAATACCATAAGGAAGATTTCTTTACACCTCTGTGAAGAATCTGCCTACCAGTAAGAGCAGGCAGTCAGGATGTCTGGTTTCTAGTCTAAGCTTTGGCACCAATCTATGATGTGAAATCACAAGTCATTTAACCTCTTTTGGGCCCAACTATAATGTATAATGGTTAAAATGGATGATCTTTAAGGCCTCCAGTAGCTAAAATATATAATTCTGAAACTGCTAGATATTCTCTGTATATATAATTTTTCCACACTTCATTTCTTTGCCTAGGATCTCTAAACAATATAATGTGTTAAATGAAAATAAAGTTTAAAAAAAAGTTGTTAAAAAAATTTTTCTTTACATATAATTGAGAAAAAGCAGCAAGCACCCTAGCATAACCAGGATGGCTACTAGCACAGGTTCTTAAATCTGCTTTTCTAGAGGAAAGCAACTCAAAATGGGTTAACAATCTTTCTGTAATCAATCAAACATATATCATTTACCTAGTTCTGGGGAAAAAGTCAGCAACATGAACTTCAGAGAATACAAACAGAAGTTAAAACAGAAAATAACACAATTCAGCAGACAGGGCTTCCAGCTGTCTGACCATTACATCCATACCTAGTTAGTTACCAGAGAGGGAAGCACCAACATCTGGGTTTTCAAAGCTGGGGGGCTCAATGGCTACGCAGAGTCTCATCTGGCCAAATCACACAACTCTTTTCAAAGTGATCCTTAAAGCAAAACCTCACATCAGGATATATACAGCCTTCTCCTGGGTCAGAGAATGTCACAACCCTCTTGACTCACTGCCCAATCACAAAGTAACAAGGTGTGGGCGTTCCTGAAAAAATAAGCCTCCCACCACAAGCTCCATGTGACCACATTCAGCCTATTAGAGGGCAGAGAATATTTTCAAATCAGGGAAGGTTCTCAGAGTCACTTAAGCCTATCAAAGGGCCAAGGGGCAGGAAAGATCTTCAGATTCCCATTATCATTACAGATCTCTAAACAGTATAATGTGTTAGGTGGAAATAAAGTTGCAAAAAAAGTGAATGTTAAAAATTTTTGTTTACATATAATTGAGAAAAAATAAAATAAAAATCAAATGGAAAAAAGAAAGTAAGTTGCAATATCTATGTAAATCATGAAATGCAACATACAGTCTACCACATCTCCATTTTTAGTTTGCGTCAGTCTGAATTCTTGTGACCCTTCTGCCCTCATAGAATGGACACTGTATTCTCAACACTAAGATTGGGCAACTGTTTTAAAATGTGCCAGAGAGGAATATCTTAATATGCTACCTTACACACTGTAATGGTAATGGAATTTGGAGATTCCCTTGTGTTGGCTTGGTTTATGGGTTGAGTGTTAAAACCCAGAGCTTGTGAATCACACTCATGGGATGGACTTGTTGACTTGAAGAGACAGGGCTGAACTGGGAGGAGCTGAGAATTGGGGGAGAGGCCCAAGCCAAGAGGAGACCAAAGGGACTTTTGGAGAGCAGTATCCAGTATTGTGGAGCCTGAGTTGCTGAGAGAAAGACTGCTGAGGGCCAGTTGGAGCTGCCCAGGACTTTTGAGAACTGCTACCCAAAGCTGCCAAGAACTGAAGAGGCATGGCTATGATGCCGGTATTTTGTCTGTCTGTTTTGACATTGTTTTGCCAGATTTACCTGCTGGTGAAGGACAGTGCTGCTGTTGTAGAGGTCCTGGAATCTTGCTGTTGGTTCAGAAGCCCTGAAGGCGGATTTTCCTGTTGTATGTTTACAGAAATCCTGGAAGAGGGCCTTACTGATGTTTTCAGGGGTTCTGGGACTGTTCTACAGGCAGAGAATGACTTGATGAGGACACTGGCAATGTGTGTTGTGGCTTTGTTAGGCTTTGCCTCCCCAGGAACCAAGACTGCTGAGTACTTGCCTCAGGTCAAGATGAAGACAGGACCTCTCATTGGGTTTTCAATGCAGGGATGATATCTTAACCTTGTTGTGGCTTAAAGGTGGGTGGCCTTTTGTGCTCTCCTGACTCTTTTGAGAAAGTGCTTGGTGTTAATGGATGGTATTGTAATTCAGTAGTTTGGTGGGGGGGGGGGGGGGG
>CM053582.1:506831812-506852875 GCA_028627135.1 Pseudochirops cupreus
TTCTTATTTCTCTTCCCAATTTTTCTTCTACTTCCCTTATTTGGTTTTGAAAATCCTTCTTCAGCTCATCTCTAGCTTTAAGGCATTCTTCATGTTTATTGGAGGCCCCTGGTGGGGGTGCTCTGGCTGCACTCTCCTCCTCCCTCTCTCTCCCATGATCTTTCTTTTCCCCAAAGAAGGAATCAAGGGTTTGGGAGCTTAAACAGGTAGATTTTAGAAAAACCTGCAAAGACTTGTATAAAGAGGCACAAAGTGAAATGAGCAGAACCAGGAAAGCATTGTACACAGTATCAGCGACATTGTGTGATGATCAATTATGAATGACTCAGTTCTCAAGCAACACAATGATCTAAGACAAGTGAAAAAGACTCATGAAAGAAAATGCCATCCATATCCAGAAAAAGAACTGATGGACTCTGAATGCAAATTGGAGCATATTTAAATTTTTTTCAATTTATTTATTTATTTTTAGTTTTCAACATTCATTTCCACAAGATTTTGAGTTACAAATTTTCTCCCCGTCTTTCCCTTACCCTCCACCCCAAGATAGTGAGCCTACTGAAAACCCCTTCCCCCAGTCTGTTCTCTCTTATATCCTCCCCCATTCCCCCTAACTTTCTAGTAGGGCAAGATGAATTTCTATACTCCAGTGCCCGTATATCTTATTTTCCAGTTGCATGTAAAAAACAATTTTTAACATGTTTTTGAAACTTTGATTTCCAGATTCTTTCCTTTCTTCCCTCCTCACCCACCCCCACTGGGAAGACAGGAGCATATTTTTTTCACTTTATTCTTTCTCCTTTTTTTCTTTTGCTCTATTTCTTCTTTCACAGCTGTGACTAACATGGAAATTTTTTACATGATATAGCACATGTATAACCTATATCAAATTGCCTACCATTTTAGGAAGGGGGGAGGAGAAAAATTTGGAACTCAAAATTTTGTGAAAATGACTGCTGAAAATTTTCTTGACAGGTAACTGGGAAAAAAATAAAATACGATTTAAAAATTTAAAAAAAAAACAGCATGAAGGAGTATACTGGAGGAGATGGTGATCAACTGTGTCAAAGGCTGAAGCAAGATTAAGTCAACAAGTCAAGTCAGCAAAATATGACTAAGCACTTACTGTGTACTAGGCACTGTGCTGAGAGCTGGGAATACAAATACAAGCAAAAAAGAAAGTCTGCCCTCAGGGAGCTTATACTCTAACGTAGGAAAACAGCACATAAAAGGGAACTAAAACAATTGGATGTTGGAGGGACATTACTCACATAGCGGCTTGGGTGCAAAGTACAGAAATTAAAGAAGCAGTGCTGGGAGAAGAGTGATGGAAGGAAGGCTAGCCTGGAGTCTTTCCTCAAAAAGGAGGAATCTCCAGTAGAAGAATGGTGCCTTATGAGGGATGGGTGTTCCAAAGTGAGGAGGAAACTGAACCAGCTAGCAAAGTCCAGAGAGTCATAAGCAGAGCCAGGAGAAGAATGACCGTTGAGAAAAGGCCATTAGACCTGGCAATTAAGAGGTCATGGGAGAGAGTGGTTTTGTTTAATGTTGAAATCAGAAGTCAGACTGCAGAGGGTTTAGAAGCAAGTGCATCCATTGTAGAAGAGGAATTGTATCTATTATAGATGGTTTTCTCAAGGAATTTAGTTGAGAGGAGAAGGTGACATAAGATAAAAATTTATGGGAGTTGTTGGATCAAGTGAAGTTTTTATTTAATAATGGAGGATACATTGGCATGTTTTTAGGCAATAGATAAGGAGTCAGTCAGGGTAGTAGATAGTGAGAAACTGAAGATTAGAGAACTCATGACTGATTAGTCAGGATAAAATTCTGGAGAAGACAGGAAGGGATGGGATCTACGGTACCTGTAGAGGGGTTTTCCTCAGGCAAGAAGAGCCATTTTTTCACATGAGATAGGAGCGACAGAGGAGATAGCAAGGCAACATGTCTGGGGGATATGAGATGAGGAGGAAAGTAGAGAAAGGAGCTCTTGGTGAATAAGTTATTCTTTTTTTTTTTTCCCTTTAAGGACCAACATAGAGGAGGAGAATCCTATTTTATTTCTTCATCTGTATTTGAACAGTCCTAATAAATTATGCATTAGCACTATGCCCATGTAATTGCATTTTCTGAATTAAATCAATAGACTGGAGGTTCTATCTGGTCTGTGTTTATGATATGTGAAAAATAGATTTTTATTGATTTATTTTTCTTAACCAATTATGCTATGGTAGAAATAGGATGTCAGACACTCTAACGGGTCAAATGATTTCCTCATTTCATCCACCACTGCAAAGAAACCTCCAGTCCCTGCCATTAAAAATAGATGCTGAATTCCTAAAAACAGATTTGAATTACTAGACTACATAGGAGTGTACCCACTGAATCCCATAGAAGACAATCTGCAATGCAAATTCTGCACTGCTCATAAAATCTCTGATTACTTCAGGAAACCTTGACTCCAGCCCTAGATTATGTCAGAAACAAATACTTTCTGAAGTTATACTGAAAAGCCCTTGCTTCATTCCAATAGAATTCAGAGCTAGTAGAGTGGGATACAAATGCAATATAGCAAGCACTCATTAAGCCCTTACTGAATGTACAGTATTATACAAGCTGCTGTGGGGGGAAGGAGAAATCACCACTTTAGTAGAAGACACAGTTGCTACTTTGAAGGAGCTTATGGTGTGGGGGAGACTAGGTATTTATATACATAACTATTAATGCTGGGCATCTCCCTCATGGGACATGAAATGCAATTTATGGCAATCTTAAAGAATCAGTGCTCAAAGTTATCAATCTCCTGAAGAAAGCATGAGTTGTGAGACATTTCCAAGCCTCCTGGAATCCTGTCTCCTTACTGTGATAGTGTACTGTGTCCTGCTGGGGTTGACCTAGGTTCTTCTCACATCTCCTCCACTTATTACCTGAGTGACTTTAGAAAAATCATTAAAACACCTCTGAGCCTTAGTTTTATCATCTATAAAAACAAGGTGATTGGATTAGATGTTTTTTAAGGCTTTTCAGTCATTCAATTAACATTTAATGTGCCAAACACTGCCCTAAAGTTTCAGCTCCCACATTCCACTGGATTGTGTGACCCTGGGCAAGTCACTTAATGTCTGCCTGCCTCATTTTCCTTAACTGTAAAATGAATATAACAAAAGCAACTACTCACAGGGTTGTCGTTAATATGTTCAAAGTTCTTAGCACAATACCAGGTATGTAGTAGGTATTTAATAAATGCATGATTGTTCCCTTTCCATTCTGTTTCCCTAGAAGCCCTAGGTTGTCAAAGATTTCAGAGCAGAGCAATGACATGTTCAAACCAAAAAAAAATTATATATATATGTGTGTGTGTGTGTGTGTGTGTGTGTGTGTGTCTGTCTGTCTGTCTGTCTGTCTGTGTCTGTATGTGTGTGTGTGTGTGTTCTGAGAATGGAGAATTTGAGAGGAAAGACATTGGAATTAGGGAGACTATTTAGGAAGCTAGCACAATAGGTGCTAGGGTAAAAATTGGTGAAGAGTAAAAGCCCAGTTACAGTGGTGGCTTTGTGACTGGAGAGAAGGAGAAAGATGTGTCGGATGTTATGGCAAGAGAATTGACAAGACTTGGCAACTGATTTGATTGTACATGGTTGGTGAGGAAGAATAAAGAGTCAAAGGTGACCTTGGTGATGGGAAAGTTAGGGAAGTTTGGAAAAAGGCAGGGTTGGGAAGGCAGCATGGTGCATTGGATCACTAGACTCAAGAGTCAGGGAACCTGGGTTCAGACCTCTCCTCAGACATTTACCAGGTCTGTGACTCTGGGTAAGTCACCAAACCTCTCTGGGCCACACATTCCTTATCCATAAAATGAAGAGGATGGATGAGATGACCCAGCTGAGATCCTTTTCAGCACTCTCTGTGGTCCAAGAGTTCTCATATATACATATGTACATCTTAGAAATAGAGTTATATACTGCATATATTACATATTAAATATTTATATATTATATGCACATTTCATTAGAAAACATCTATACATCCATACATATGTTGTATCTACTTATATGCAGATAGGAGGATCATAGAATATTGTTAATATTATATAATTATCCCTTCCACATTGAGGGGGTTAGGGGCACAATGCCCTCCTGATCTGGAAAACTCATGTAAAATTTTTTGGCTTTCCCTTCATACCGAAGAAGAAGTCTGAATTATTATGGTGTTAAAAGATAAAACATATTGATGTCATATATACTACATGTATATTTTATGCATTTCTAAATTTTTAAACTTTTTCTGTGTCATCTGGCCTTCCCATGTCATCTGCAGCTTCCACAAAACTCCTCCAAAATTCCCATTTAAGTTCTCATGCCAACCTGAGAGGTATCAAAACCACAATGGAGAAAGTTGCAATGTGGAAGGGATAATTGTAGTTAGAAAGTGCTGTAGAGGTCATGTAATCCAACCTTTTTATTTTATAGATGGTAAACCAAGGCAATGGAAACAAGTTCTGGGACTATATGTGACACCTAAGTCTAGATCAGATGTCCCTTGTAAGAGCCAAAAAATAGAGATCTTCTCCTGCACTGAAGCAGCTGGGTGAAGCCATTTAAGGAGAATGGAGAAGGAGGACTATTAACACATTCTTCTATCCTACTTAAACTTCGAGACCATTTCCCATCAGAGTCCAACAAATCATAGTGAAAAGAGCATTGGATCTAGAATAAAAGAGCTTGGGTTTGAACTCCATTTCTGTTTACTACCTGGGTGACTTTGGACAGATTGGTTAACCTTCTTGAGCCTGACTTTCCATATGACAATAGTCATTGCTGTTGACTGCTGAGATGGTCCAGTATTAAAAACTTAGCTTCTGCCTCTGAAGGCTGTTCTCTAGAGGAAAGCTTGGACCCTAAAGTTCCCAGTAGAATAAATTAAGGAATTTAAATCTGATTTTGCCCAGTGCCAAATTCATGTGTGATTTGCACCAAGCTTTTCAGTAGAAAACAAAGATGAACATTAAAATGCTCACCTCCACTGTGGCAGGATATTATGGCTTTAAAATAACTGTCTATAAAAATTGAGTTTAAATTTCACATAGAACATTTTGAAAGGGGGAAACTGCTAAAGGTCTCTTACCATTACAAAGATGTCTACAAAAATAGATTTCAGCTGAATCATAATAAGAGCCAAGCTTCACATGGTACTTCACAGTATACAAAGCACTTTTCTTATGTAACAACAAAACTACCAATGGAGGCACAGTGCTTGGAAGATGTAGTGTCCTCTGTCTGCTGCATATCCAAATGGAGACTTCTGAGACTGCTTCTGGAAATGTGTGATGAGGTACTACTATATGATGGAGGGGCCCTATAGCCTAGTTCAGAGCTTGCACAGGTATTTAATGACATTTTTTTCTGCTTATTGGGCAGTAAGGAAAAGCCTTTGACTGACTGTTGAGATGGAAGTGAGAATATATAAAGAGAGATCCAATAGAAAAACTGGTGACAAGTGAAACATGTACTGCTGTAAACCTTCAGGTGGGAAAAGAGGTAGCCTTATCTCCCAGCTGGATTAAAATGTGGCCATGAACTCATGCTATGTTACTTCTGTCTATGTTGTGTCTGTTCTTTGCTGATCTTAGGTGAATGGGTATCAGAGATGACATGGACCAGGTTGCAATACTGTGAGCTTCAAAGGTTGGATATCTAACTGGGGTCCATCAACAGGAGCCCATGGTTGAGTCTGCCAGTAGCAGCAGAGGCCAGCTCTGTGGAAGGACCAGCATAGGAGGGAATCACCCTGGTATCTGAAATACTGACTCTTGTAAGCAAGAGAATGACTTGTTAATTAGTTATGCCACATTTAGAAATGAACTTGGCAGGACAAATATCTGGTTGCCACCACTAGGTTTGAGTCCACGTCCCCAGAGGTATAGAGGAGAGAGTATGCCTTAGCTCAGAGGGACATTTTTGTATTTCAAGTCTTGCTATATTTTTTCAGTAAACATCTTTTTGTTAAAACTAGTTGGCATTAATTGGTTATCAGTTATATCAAGGAGGTATCAACTGGTCAAAAAGATATGAGGCAGTAATCACTGGTTAACTGATTTTGGGGTGCTAATCACCGCAAAATGGAGTGATTAATATTGAGGACTCATGAGTTATAATCCTATCTCTACCTGTAAGAGATACTCCTAGCATCCTGAAGGTTTTAGAACCTGTGCTCTGGAGACCCAACACATCAGTAATAGTGGAGTTTGGCAGAATGAGCCCAGAGGCTCTATGTTCTACACTCATGAGAATTTGTGAGATTTGGGGTGATATATAATATCCCAGTGTGGGTACTTATTTCACTACTACAGAATGCACCCCCTCTATACTTTGGTGCCTTAGTAGAGGCTCTCCATGAATTACTGAAATGAAAGCCTTTCCATGCATCTTCTTTCTTCCACTTCAATACTTTTCAGAGAACCCAGTCACTTCCTTATCATGATGAGGGTTTAGAAGCAAGTGAGATGGGTCATGGACATATCATGATCTCTGTAGCAGCAAACACCCTAACATACCCAGGATGGCTGCTAGCACAGGTTCTTAGATCTGCTTTTCTAAAGGAAAGCAACTCAAAATGGGTTAACATTCTTACTTTAGTCAATCAAACATATATCATTTACCTAGTTCAGGGGAAAAAGTCAGCACCCTGAACTTCAGAGAATACAAACAGAAGTTACAACAGAAAATAACATAATTCAAGAGGCAGGGCTTCCAGCTGTCTGATCATTTCATCCATACCTAGTTAGTTAACAGAGAAGGAAGCACCAACATCTGGGTTTTCAAAGCTAGGGGGCTCAATGGCTGCCCAGAGTCTCATCTGGCCAAATCACACAACTCTTCCCAAAGTGAGCCCCAAAACAAAACCTCACATCAGGGTATATACAGCCTTCTCCTGGCTCAGAGAATGTCATAAGCCTCTTGACCTACTGCCCAATCACAAAGTAACAAAGTGTGGGTATTCCTGAAAAAACAAGCTTCCCACCACAGGCTCCACATTCAGCCTATTAGAGAGCAAAGTATATTTTCAAATCAGGGAATGTTCTCAGATTCACTTAAGTCTATCAAGGGGCTAAGGGACAGGGAAGATCTTCAGATTCTCATTACAATTCCCTATTGACATATGAGGTCCAAAGGGATAAAATAATTTGAGGCCACTTATCTAGTTAGTTATGGAACCACAACCATGGTGACATGATTTCAGGTCTCTTGATTCCAAATCTAGTGCTTTCCCCACCTTCCTATATATTTATCAGTAGAATTTATAGTAAAAGTGATGGCCCCTGCCCCAAGACCCTCTCCCTACCCCAACAGACATTTTTACATCTCCCTATCTTTTTATATATCTACTCTAGATAAATGATTTTGTTGGTGTAAGATTTCCAGGTGAAGAAAGTCCCTCTACTAGTTCAGATCAACTTTTCCACAACCAAGAGTTATAGAGAGCTGTCTGGATCACCAAGAGAAGTTGCTGTTTACTCAAAGTCACACAGCCATTTTGTGTCAAAGGCTGGATCTGAATTCTGGCCTTACTGACTTTGATATATGTGCATGTAAGCACATGTATGTGTATAAATACATATACAGTTTTTGTTACTTTTCTTCCTAATACAATGAGTATATGACAAAGATTCTAGAAAAGTTGCTTATTTTCCAATCTCTCCTTTCCTACCTGAGTTATTTCAGAGTACTGTAGAATTGGAAGGCATGAGTTATTACTGAGTGCTGGAACTGATTAGGCCAATATAATGGTCATTATCTGTGACATTTATGGTATCTATGATTGAAGAAACTATTGGCTCTCTGCTTCACTTGGCACATAAGAAAAGATTTTACTTGATAATACATTTATGTCAGAAGTTTTATTAGGATTGCAGAATTTGCATTAGGCTCATTAATCTAGAGTAGGAGTAAATGTATGTGTTAACATGAAGTTTAGTGATTCAAGGCAGTAATAAAAATGAGACATCAATATTTTAAATAATGGGGACTTTGACCAGCTCTTATTTTCCTAGGTTTTTGAGTGTTGCTGGGCAGACTTCCCCTGTGCTCTGAAAAATACAGTGACCCTCAACTGTCTGCTAATTAAGTCCAAATTCTTCAGTGTGAAAAAGAAACAAAACAAAATCCTGCTAACCTTTTGACCACCTTCACAAATTGATCGTCATCTACTCTCTTTCATCCTTATCCTGCCATATGTGATCTGATAAATAATCCCTTTCTGTGGTTCTAGTAAAGGATAGAAAAAATACTTGTCACGTATGTCATAGAGGACATTCTTAAGTATAGGTTAGACCAAATAGCCATTGTGATCCCTTTTGACTCTTGAGATTCTGTGAGCCTCATAACTTTTGTGTATTTTCATGTCTTTAATAACACCATTCAAGATCTTTTTCAACCTTTTTCAGTCTTTTTTAGCTTCAAGCTTCTCCTTTAGATATCTTAAAAATCCATCCCTGAGTTCTATAAAATTTTGCAACTCTCCAGCATTGATTTCTTCTGTATGTAATTAACCAGATTCTGCCAGAACTGTTAGAAAAGCGAACTGCCATATTGTATTAGTCAATTTATTTCTTCAATAAGTTTTTCTTAAGTGATTACTGTAGACAAAGTCCTATGATAAGTGTGGTCTGCCCATCTGGTCTTATTTACAATTCTTCTGCACTCAAACCATACCTTACTTGCTCTCCCTTATCCATGATATCCTATATTTCTCAAACCTTGAAACCTTGAAAAATGCCAGGCATTTGTGCTGAATTTCTTTGCATCCCCCTCATACTGGAACTACTTAGGGAATAGCAATAAAACAGAAATGCAATTATACTCAGAGACTCTGACCATTAGAGCCTGAAAAACATTTAAGTTTGTCTAGTTTAAATATCTCATTTTATAATTTTTCTTTGTTGGAATACACTTTATGCTTGTTAGCTGCATGACAACTTAGCTACTCAGTGCCTTAGCTTTAGCACAAATTTACCTTTTCTGAACTCAGAATTGCTCACTAACCAGAAAGAAAGATATATTAAATGCAACAATCAGAATCAGACTAAGATGCAGGAGGCCTTTTAAGTATCGAAGCTGGGATTTTCTAAGCATCATGGCTGTGAATTGCTGGCATATATAATTCAGTTACTTCTGGGACACAGAGAAATTCTTGACAAGAGCTGAAGTTCCATGAGTCTAAAGGGACCCTCTTGGATCTTTATTTCATCATGAATGAGGAACAGGGCTCTAGGGTTAAGGCACTATGGCTGACTATAGACTAATGCTCAGGGAATTACAGGCATTCTGGCAGGTACTTTGAGTAGGTACCCAGACTGTAATAGTGAGGCCACTTGAATTCTCTTTTTCAGCCTACTCTCTCTGTCTCTTCTAATATCTAAGATGAGGATGGGTCTGGAAAGACTGAAACTGAGATCAGTAAAAGAACTTTGAATGTTTAATTCCCCTCCTTCTTGGCCTGTAGCCAGAAAACATTTTTACATGATATTTCTGTTTCTTTGAGCTGTTCATAGTTCCTGATTTTTAATATATAACTATGACTGGTCATAATTGTTATATAATCTGTATTTATTCATAATTAAGAGCAGAAGGAGGAGTCCAGTAAATGGTTTGTGGCTTACAGAACTAAACAGGATGAAAGTTTGAACCTTGGTCTTAAATAGCCAGATTTTTGTTTGTTTAATCCTAATGTTAAGATGGCACTAATCAAAAAATAAATAAATAAATAAATGAAATAAAATAAAAATTAAAAAAAAAGACTGCACTAATCATAAAAAAATCTTATTGTTTAATATTTTTATTTTAAAAAATCTTATAAACTCCTCTATAGCAGAGAATGATGATCCATGTTTCCAGGAGCAACCATCTCCCTAAGGCACTGTGTAATGAGTTAATAAGCTTATCTGAGATAGATAATAGACATATTGAGGTAGGTACCTCAGGCAAATTTCTCTTCCCTCTATTGTCCTTTCTTAGGCATTCAAAGTTTTCTGGCAGTTTTGGAATAAGGGGAAGCATATAGACCAAGGAAAGGTCACACTTAAGTGTTTAGATGAAGGGAAGAGTTGGGTAAAAATTTGATCTTCCCATATCCCATAGGTGGGGTGTATGCAGAGGAGTCTTGCTTTCAAGTTTCCCTTTGATTTTTTTTTAACCCATCCTTTCCAAACAGCACCACCTGGTGGTTACAGTGTGAATACACAGGCCAACATAGCCTTTTCTCTTCAAAGACTAGCTCTGCTGCCTACCCTTCTATCTTCATATTCAAAGCAATCAACTGTCAACTGGAAAGTCATCACAAATTTAAACATAACCTTAAGTAGTAATTGATCTTGGACTGGCGTAGGTCACTTGGGATGTGGGTATTTGGAAAGCAGAGTATGCTGTAGCAGGTAATTATTTCAATCCAGACATGTTAGAGGTGAGCCATGGCTAAGCTGCATGAGAATCCTTAATGCGGACTGTTGATGCTAGGTGTCCAAGCTGGTATTTAACATATCAAAGAGAGCAACTTTAAGTACAGATTTTGCTAAAATTCACAATGTTTTGGGCTGTTCAAAATCTTGAAACTGAAGAATATGTAAGCTTCTATTATGCCATATGAAATGAGAGGATATATTTTATTCCATTCATTAGAGGATTGTTGGGGAAAAAGAGTGAAACAGAGATGTTATCTTTCTAAATAACTCCAAATCCAATCTTCATATATTGATGCCAAATTGGTATTCATAAAAAAGAGATCTGATCATATCACCCTAATGTTAAAAATCTTAAATGGTTTCCTATTACATCAAGGATAAAATACAAAATTTTCAGCTTGACATTTAAAGACTTTCACAATCTAGCTTCTAGCTACCTTTCTACCCATTTAGCCCCTTTTTGTGCATCTTACATTCCAATCAAACTGGCCTGCTGATTGCTGTCCATGCATGCTAATCCATGTCTTGCCTCTGCTTTTGCACATGTGGTATTTCAATGTCAGAAACTTCTTTCTCCAGATCTTTGCCTTGTAGAATCTCTGGCTTCCATCAAAGCACAGCTTAGCAGGGCAGCTAGGTGGCACAGTGAATAGAGCACCAGCCCTGAAGTTGGGAGGACTTGAGTTCAAATCCAGCCTCAGACACTTAACACTTACTAGCCATGTGACCTTGGGCAAGTCACTTAACCCCAATTGCCCCGCCTTCCCCCCTCCAAAAAGCAAAAAACAAACAATTAAACAAACGAAAAACCCCAAAGCATAACTTAAATGTTGCCTCCTGTAGATGGCCTTCTTGATCTCTCCAGTTGTTAGCACTATCTCCCTCTTGAAATAATTTTCTATTTAATTAATTAAATTTGTGTTTTAAATTTATTTTTACTTACTTGTGTGCCTATCATATTGTTCCCTCTCCTGCTCCTCAACAATATAATATCCCCAAAGGTAGGGACTATTATTTTAGCCTTTGTATCTCCAATACCTAGCATGGTATTCTGCATGTACTAATTGCTAAATAAATGTTTATTGAATTGAATTTCCAAATGATATAAGGTTATTCAAATTTATTAACTTTTATGGATAGAATTAAGAGAAAATGAGACATATCTATATGTCAGCAATGACTTCTAGGCAATACCATTGGGGGCTAAAAGATCATTTCTTTGTCCTACCATTTGTGGTGGGAACAATATCCTAAGCACCCTTAGATTTCCCAGTAACTAATTGGCCCAAAGGATGTCAGTAGCTCAGGCTACTGACATCATTTCATCATTTGAGGACAAAATGGCCAGGGACAACTTTCTGATGCTTGACTGACAGACCACCATAGGCAACTGGATATAGGGGGGATTCAATTGACTAAATCAATTCTGGGTATTTTCAACACATTATCTTTGTTGAATATTTTTTTCTTACTACGGTTAAGTAAATCCCCTTTTGTTAATTCTTGAATGACCTACAAGTATCTCACGTTGTTCTAATATGGAGCAAAAATTACCAGGGAACTTGCCCAAGTCAGGACCAACCCAGAACTTCATTCTATCAGAATAAATCTTTCCCATTGCTCACAGGAAGGAGAACAGCTGACCTCATCCTGTGATAAGATGATGTCTTTATTTCTCTGTGGTATAGCTGGGGAGTTATCCTGGGAAGCATCTTTTCCTATGCCCCTGGAAAGTAGGAAAGGGACACTTTTCTGGCTGCCTTGTGAAGTCACATAGCAGCTAGCCACTCAGTAGATACATATCGATTAAGTGCTTACAGACACTCTTGCTAAACATCACATACAAAGAAAAACAAAAGACAGTCTCTGCTCTCAAGGAGCTCACAGTCTATGGACAAACACCTATGGACAAACAACGTACAGGATAAATTGGAAATAATCAATACAATTAAGGGGGATCAAAAAAAGCTTCCAGTAGAAAGTAGGATTTTAGCTGGAATCTGAAGAAAGCCAGGGAGTCCAGGAGGCAGAGATGGGGAGGGAGAGCATTCCACGCATAGGGGACAGCCAGTGAAAATGCCTGGAGTCAAGAGATGGAGTCTCTTGAGTGAGGAACATGTTGCAAGGAGGTCAGTTGCTGTTGGATAGAAGTATGTGTGTGTGTGTGTGTATGTGTGTGTAGTAGGGAGGATTTTGTAAGGTATAAGAAGACTGGAAAGGGATGGGGGATGGTTGATGATGAAGGGTTTTGAATGGCAGATTATTTTGTATTTAATCCTGGAGGAAATAGGGAGCTACTGCATAGATTGAATGGGGGAGTGGGGAAGGTCTATATGTGTGTGTGTGTGTGTGTGTGTGTGTGTGTGTGTGTGTGTGTGTGAGAGAGATATGGTCAGACCTGTGCTCTAGCAAGAATGACTTTGACATGTGAATAGAGGATGGACTGGAGTTGGGAGATGCTTGTGGCAGGCAGATCAATCATCAGGGTACTATAGTAGTCCAGGAATAAGGTGATGAAAGTGAGAAAGAGGCATATGTGGTACATGATATGAAGTCACAGATTGGATATGGGGAATGAGAGGAAGGAGGAGTTGAAGGTGACCCCTAAGTTGTGAGCCTGGGTAACTAGGAAGATGGTGATATCCTTGATAGTAATAGGAAAATTAGGAAGAGGGGAGGATTTAGAGAGAAAGATGGTCTCATGTTAAGTTTAAAATATCTATTGAACATCCATATCAAGATGTCTAATGGGCAATTGGAGATAGGAGACAAGGTCAGCAGAAGGGTTTGGGCTGGATAGCAGGGCTTATGATTTCAAGTTTGGGGCATGCTGATGCTTCATCTGGATCCATAAATAAATACGAAATAGTGCCCTTCACCCCTGCTTCAGGAGTGGGCAAAGAGTGTTGTTGACCCATATTCTGCATCTAGGAAAGCATGCTCTGAATGCTTTCGTGGACACAAAGGATGAGAATTAGAATTGGGGTAGGGAAAGTTAGGCATGCTGATTCCTAGCCTCTTCGTTTGCCTCTCCATTTGCCTAAAGGGTATATATGTTTGCCCTGAAGACAAATTTATAAATGGTACAAGTAAGAAGCTGCTCAAATATTTATTACCTACTAATAAATAATAGTCTACTAATCCTCCCTACAACACTCAACCACAGAATTTTAAAAAATCTATAAAAATCCAGATGTCTTAATGATGTAACTTTTTTGAAACTTCACTAAATAAAAACCCCATATATATGCATATAAATAATATGTACACATATACATTATGTATCACATATATACATATATATTTTGTTTTTATATCACCCTACATTTTCTACTATATTCTTTTCCCTCTTCTCTGAGAGCCATTTCTTAAAATAAATAAAGAAAAAAAAAGAATGCAACAAAACTAGCCATCAAAAATCTGTTGTCATGATGCAATAACATCCTACAGCCATAGTAAGGCCCTACAGTCATAATCGCCCTGCCTACCTCTTCAAACAAATGGGAAGTGGTGGTTTCTCCTAGTTCTTTTTCAGGGCTAAGCTTGGTCACTACAATATCAGCATTCAGGTTAGATTTTTGTTGTTCTTCTCATTTACATAGTTATAATCATTGCTCATATTGTTTCTCTGGTTCGTCTTACTTCACTTTTCATTGCTTGTAATGTCTTTTTCTTCTTCTCTGTAGTTATCATATTCATCCTGTCTTACAGGACAATAATAATCCATTCCATTCACATACCACAACTTGTTTGACCCCAGGTGCTAAATTCTATTTCCAGTCCTTTGCTACTTTAACAGATAGACTTGCTATAATTATTTTGGTGTCTGCGGAGCCTTTTTGTTGTTATTGATCTCCTTAGGGGTCCATGTCTAGCAGAGGAATCTATGGCACAAAGGGTATGGACTTTGTAGTTTTCTTTAAAAAAAAAGTTTTTGTTGATATTTTCCATGTCTCATATCATTATAGCTATCTCAAATATCCTTCCCCCACACCCTCCCAGAAGGCATCCTATATAACAAATAATATTTTTTGGAGAGGAAAAAAAAAGTGATTGATACAATGATCAACTCCAAAAACATGTGCAATGGGTTCTACCTGTGAACTTTCCACCTCCATGAAGAGGTAGGTTCGAGGAGTCTTCTCATATTTCCTCATTTCAGTCCCACTTTATCTTTAAACCTTTGTCCTTATAGTCACTTTCAAAGAATGTTTTAAAATTGCTTTCCCGGAGACCACTGAATATTAACCAGACGTAGGACCTGGGGGAAATCATTTAATCTCTCTGGATCTCAGTTACATCATCTGTAAAGTGAGGGGATTGGACTGGATGATCTTTAAAGTCTCTCACAGCTCTGACATTCTATCATCTTCTGTGCTGTCCTCCAAATGGCATTTTATGTACAGAATACCCCTAAAACAAGTTTGGGACTGATCTATCTGGGCTCTCTGAATTGAATCCATTAATTCAGTTCATAATCCCAGGGCTACTCTCAGTTAATCAACTTTGTAAACTTGATCAAGTTGTAATCTCTCTGAGCCTGTTTCCTGATCTGAGAAAATGGGGATGATAATACTTTGACCATCCACTGTCAAAGGTTCTTTCTGAGGACTTAGGCCTTGCCACTCTGCAACAGATTCCCTAGGATCCCAGCTCCTCCTCCTCTTCCTCTTCCTCCTCCTCCTCTTCCTCCTCCTTTTCCTCCTCATCTTCCTCCTCCTCCTTTTCCTCCTCATCTTCCTCCTCCTCCTTTTTATCCTCCTCTTCCTCCTCCTCTTTTTCCTCCTCCCTCTTCCTCCTCTTTCTCTAACTCCTCCTCCTCCTCCTCTCCCTCCTCTTCCTCCTCCTCTTCCAAGACACCCCAAGAGGCTTCCTCATCTTTGGGTCACAAAGCTTTCACTTTCCAACAACCACAGCAGCAGCGGCAACAACAACAAAAACAGTCACAATATAATAGTCATCAAGAATCAGTTATGAAGTGCTTGCTTGTACCAGGTACTAGATGCTAAATTCTGGGAATACGATAAAGAAGGCAGAAGAATGGAGCCTGCCTTCCAGCTTACATTCTAAGGGGGAGACAACATGAAACCGCGTACAAGCAGCACACACCCCCATCGACAGATATACACAACAGCTGACCTATTTAATCTCAATTAAATAGGTCAATTCAGAGTGAAGGTGTGGTGGGGACCCGAGGTGGGAGAAAGGAGATTGGGGCGCGGGAAGGAGAAGGGGGAAGTTTTTTATTGTTGTTGTGGTTGTTTTTTGCTACTTTCTAAGCCTTCTGTGATCACTAGATGCTCCCAAGACTTTTGAATTTATGTCCTGAGCTAACTTCCCTTCCTGGGTTCAGAGGTCTTCTGTACTTATTCCCTAATTCCCCCTTTCCCCTTTCTTCTCTCCCTTTCATTGGAGCTAAATGTCTCCTTTTTTCCTTTTCCCTTCAGTCTCCATATACTACAGAATACAAGAATACGTGGGTTAGGGTTTATTTCCAGGGGAAAGGAGATCAAAACAAACTCAGAAGTAATGTGTCAGTGCAAGGAGTTTTTATAAAAGAAATATATCTAGTCCTAGACTAGGTACACTTAAACTTTCCTAGTTATTTTGTTAGCTATGATTTGTTAGGCCTGCTGTAGCACCCTGATTCTCTCAAACCCAGAGTTTCTTCTGTGCTGTCCTCCAGATGGCATTTTATGTACAGAATACCCCTAAAACAAGTTTGGGACTGATCTATCTGGGCTCTCTGAATTGAATCCATTAATTCAGTTCATAATCCCAGGGCTACTCTCAGTTAATCAAGAATCAATAAAGATTACAGGGTGGGGTTTGGGCTCTCCATCTATATTTGCATATAATCACTTTGTTAACCAGATTGATATTCCTTCAATCTACCCAAATTTGGGAAGAAGATAGAACTATCACATATAATTAAAATTTATCCCATCACCTCAAAAATAGAACATCACACCCACCTCAATGTCTGCGAACACTTCCCTCACAAGTTTGTTGTGTGGAAAAGACTGCAAACCGTGAAGTGAAATGTGAATGTGGGCCGTCCTTGTTATCCTTGTTGTTACTGAACACCTACGTCAGTTATGGGCTCTAGGAAGGATCATGAATAGGTATAAGGCATACATGGTCCCCCCCCCCAAAAAAAGAGTTATATTCAATTATATATACATAAAAAGTTTTTTATAATTATACATATACAAAAATATATAATTTATATATTCAAATAGTCATGTATATGATGATACATATTCAAAATATAGTCAATATGTAATTTATATATATATATTTAAAGAGTTACATACAAGTCTTTCAAGGGGGCTACATACAAACTTCCCATATCCAACTAATCCTCTAAAGCATGTTTGAAGGAGTCATTGATTGCCTATTGGGCATTTTGAGCAGGATGACCTAGACATCTGTCCAAAGCAGAACCCATTATCTTTCTCCCTAATCCAGGTCTCTTCTAAAGTTCCATATTTATGTTAAAAGCATTAGTGTTCTCAAAACAAGTGTCATCTTTGATTCCTTCCTCTTCTTCCCCCCATATATCCAATAAATGAACAATTTTTGTCCTTTCTACCTGTGTAACATGACCTCAGTTTTGTGTTTTTGTTTTTTTCTGAGAAGTATAAAGTGAGGTTGTCAGCTGAGGGTGATGGTAGGGAGTATGGGGATAGGGAGATTGAGGAGAGATGAAAATATTTGGAATAGTCTTCATGGTGTATAGGATAGCGAATTGAATAGGGAAGGCAGAAGAACTTGCCTTTTTCCAAGGAGGGACACGTCGAGATTGTTGTCCAGTTGTTTCAGTCATGTCCAATTCTCCATGACCTCATTTGGGGTTTTCTTGGCAAAGATACTTTCCCATTTCCTTCTCCAGCTCATTTTACAGGTAAGGAACTGAGGCAAATAGGGTTAAGTGATTTGCCCAGGATCACACAGCTAATAAGTATCTGAGGCCAAATTTGAACTCAGGAAGATGAGTCTTCCTGATTTCAGGTCTGGAGCTCTATCCATTGCATGACCTAACTGTTTATGTAACCTAAATTTATTGTGGACCCAATCAACAATGTTTTATGATGTTCTCAAGTTCCATTCAGCAACGTATGAATAATAACAAAGGAGGCAGATGGTGGGAATAATCTAAGGTTGAATTTTGACAAGGAATGATAGGTAGTAGAACTAGGAGCAAAGTAATTTGAATATCGGGGCCAGTGTAGAATTGATTTACCAAAGGGCTGAAATATGGAAGAGAAGACAGTGCAACAAGCACAGTAAGATTGACTTGCAAAGTGATTAGGGTGGAGAAGTTGGAGGCAGGATGAAAAACAGGGTTAGGACTTAAAAGGCACAGAGAACGATAAAAGATTATGATCAGATAAAGAAATTTCAGAGTTCATGAATACAGATTGGAACACTTGTGGGTGATGGCAAAGTCAAACTTATGACTATCTTTGTATATTGCTGATTAGACTGGAGCAGCAGGTCATGAGAAATGAGCAGATTGAAAGATGAGGAGGTTAAGGTATTTGAGAGAATATAAATATATATTTTGAAGCCCCTTAGTATGGAGGACAAGAGTTGTGGTGGAGAGAAAGTTTGTGAGTCAGGTTTTGAACTCATTGAGAAAGGAAGGAAAATATATGTCGTGGAAGTTCATAGATAATGGTCAGCAGAATCTGGGTTGAATAATAAATCAAAATAAATAGCATAAACCTCGAGGGAGGAAAGGTTGCTACATAATGGAAGTGTCTGGAAGTTACAATGGGGAGTAAAGAATGTTTCAACTAGTCCACCAGATCAATGAGTGGAAGGATATGAGATAAGATAATTACTGAAAGGGTTCCTGGGTTTATTGTTATCCAGAAAGAACCAATCTCAGTGACTGTCAGATGATGGAAGGAGCAAGAAAGAAAAAGTTTTAAGATGAAAGTAAGTTTGTTACTTCTAACACAGCAGGCATTCTAGAGACCATAATGGAAGGGGTGAGTAGATCTGGAATTGGGCATTAGGGTGGAGGAAATGTTGAGGGGAGTGTGAATAAAAGAGAGGCTTGTTGGGTTTGAGAAATGAGGTACATATAAATATGTACCATTAGAGTAATTTATAACAGGGTATCAAGATTTTTTTCTGGTGATTGAACAATGACTCAAAAAGGCAGTCAGTGGAGAAGAAAGACATCACTTCAACAACTGGTGCTAGGAAAGATTTTAGCCTTTTTTGCCTTTATAAAATGGTAAATGAAGGCAGGGGATGGTGGGGGAGGAGAGAAAGAGAAGGAGGAAGGTGGGATGGACAGAGAGAGAGAAAGAGAGAGAGAGAGAGAGAGAGAGAAAGAGAGAGAATGCAACCTGATTTGCCATAGGCCCTGAACCCTGTGGGGTAAGGCTAAATAAATCGCTGGCTGCCATGATGCTTAGCAATTTCACTGTGGCTTCTAGTGCAGTACCTAGGCACATAGTGAGTACTATGTAACTGCTAGTAATTATTATTAGAAGTTGTAGTAATTTTGCCTCTATTTTGCCCCAAACAGAAGTATGCACTTTGTTTTTTATTACTCATGTGTCTTCTTGTTTTTTAGATCAAGAAGAAGAAATCCCTGGCACCAGAAAGAATGGGCAATGGGCATTTAGCTGGGGCTTCTCAGCTGTCTTCTGTTCCACACTTTTGCAGACACGAAGGCAAAATGGTAGAGGAAAAGGAAGCACCTTGACTACTGTTTTCCTTTGTATATTCCAGAAAGTGGCCAGAACAGATAGGCTTAATTCCCTCTAAGAGGTTTTTAGGTGACCCTAATTTGGGACCTAATCTTAGTATAGACACCAAAGTCCTTTGGCAACATGCTTTAATTTTTTTAAACACCTTTTAATTGAGTTAACTTAAATGCTAAAAATTGGGTCTGACTCCTAACTTTGGAGGTCAGATCCTAGATCTAAAACAAACTTTTTGAAAAAAACCTTCCTTTAACAATAACCATGTATCCTGGACTCCTTTTCTTTTAGTTGGCTAATTGTTTCGTGTGAGCTACTGATTGGCCTGATGATCGGCATGTTTTCACTAAAGATCAGAGGTGAAATTGTGATATGGCTCAGGAATGGTTTGTGGTATAATGGGGACCCACTGGATCCAGAATCAGAAGATATGGGTTTAAATCCTGTAACTGACATTTACTAGCTGTGTAACATCAGGCAAATCACTTCCGTTCTCCGGACCTCAGAGGATTAGACTGCAGCTATCTCAAGGATCCTTTGCAAGGGCAAAACTTATCAGTAAACAAGCATTTATTAAATACCTACTATGGGAACATAAAGCAAAGTACAAAGAGGAAGATATGCTCCCTGCTGGCATGGAGTTTAGAGTTTAGCTGGGTCAGCACAACATATACATGAGGATGTTGCTAAGAGATTGAGCAAGTGAACATGTCAAAAGAAGAGGTATGGTACCTTTGGGAGGCAGCATCTGGGATGCCATCAGATTTAGTTCAAATTCAACAAATACTTATCAAGTGCCTGCTATATGCCAGGCACTGAGATAGATGCTCTAGATTTAAAGACAAAACAGTCCTGGCTCTCAAGGAATCCACATTCTACTGAAGGGATGCAATAGATAAGCTTGTTTTTGTGTAGTATACAAACATCTGGATTTACTTCTCCCTTTTCCATTTTGCTATTGCTAGCTAGCAATAAACATGAATTAGAGAGGGTTTCAGAGACCTGGGGAAACTTATACAAAATGATACAGAGTGAAGTGAGCATAACAAGGAGGATGATTTATACTATAACATCAATACTGTAAAAACAAACAATTCTGATCTGAGAACTCTGATCAATACAATGATCAACCATTGCTCCAGAGGAATTAATAAAAAAGAAGGCTATCCATCTCAAGACAGAGAGATAGAGAGATGATGGACAAAATTTGCATAATGAGAATCATATTTTTTGGATGTGGTCGATGTGGAAGTGTGTTTTGCTATACTATGCTTATATGATATAAGGCTCTTTCCTTCCTTCCTTCCTTCCTTCCTTCCTTCCTTCCTCTCATTCTTTCTTCCTTAATTTCTTCCTTTCTTTTTCTTTCTTTTTTTCTGGGTAGGAAAAAGTGAGATGGAAAACAATTAAATGCTTAGTAATTTTAAAAAATCAAAAATTTATTTTTAAAATGAATGAAAATAGGAAGCTAACAGATGGTGTTCTCCCTTTCACATTGTGGTTGCACCCTGGTAGTGTTTGGCCCTGCTGCCATCATCCTTTTCCCTGCCACCATGGGTTTGCAAGCTGGCCCTCTTCCTTAGTGGTATTTCCCTGGGGGCCCAACATTGCTAGTCATCACTGTGATCATGGCATGGGAGGCAGAAATAGGAGAAGGAAAAGTGAATTTAACTTGCCCACTTGATTCAAAAGGTACATTCTTCCTCTTTAAAAGGAAGCACTAGGGTCCTCTTCTTCTCAGTGGAGGCTTTCTTGACTTGGTCTTTGGTAATACATTTGTTGTGCTGCCAAAATGCTGAAACTTGGCTTCATTGCTTTAGTGTTTTTCTGAAGAACACGTTAAGCTCCAGGATCCTTGGCTGCCTTGTGTTTTAACACAGT
>CM053582.1:506853375-506872659 GCA_028627135.1 Pseudochirops cupreus
AGCTCCCAAACCCTTGATTCCTTCTTTGGGGAAAAGAAAGATCATGGGAGAGAGAGGGAGGAGGAGAGTGCAGCCAGAGCACCCCCACCAGGGGCCTCCAATAAACATGAAGAATGCCTTAAAGCTAGAGATGAGCTGAAGAAGGATTTTCAAAACCAAATAAGGGAAGTAGAAGAAAAATTGGGAAGAGAAATAAGAACGTTGCAGGAAAATCATGAAAAGAGAGTCAGCAGTATGACTGAAGAAATCAACACCCTAAAAAATAGATTAACTCAAATGACAAAAGAGGCCCAAAAAGCCAATGAGGAGAAGAATGCCTTAAAATCTACCTGTTTATCATTTCTTATTGCATAATAGTATTCCATTATATTCATATACCACAGCTTGTTTAGTCATTCCCCAATTGATGAGCATTCCCTCAATTTCCAATATTTTGCCACCATGAAAAAGGTTGCTATAAATATTTTTGCACAGATAGGTCCTTTTCCTTTTTTTACCATCTCCTTGGGTTACAGACCTAGTAGTGGTAATGCTGGATTAAAGGATATGCACAATTTTGTTGCCCTTTGGATAGAGCTCTCTCTAGAATGATTGGATCAGTTCACAACTCTACAAACAATGCATTAGTGTCCCAATTTCCCCACAACTTTTCCAGCATTTGTCATTTTCCTTTTCTGTTATCATAGCCAATCTGATAGGTGAGATGTGGTACCTCAGAGTTGTTGTAATTTGCATTTCTCTAATTAATAGTGATTTAGAACATTTTTTCATCTCACTATAGATAACTTTAATTTCTTCACCTGAAAACTGCCTGTTCATATCCTTTGACTATTTGTCAATTGGGGAATGACTTGTAGTCTTATAAATTTGACTCAGATCTATATACATTTGAGAAATGAGGCCTTTCTCAGAGACACTTGCTGTAAAGATTGTTTCTCAGCTTTTGGCTTTTCTTCTAACCATGCCTAAGTTTTTGTAACATTATTCTCTCCTGATTCTCCTCCCACCTGTTTGGTTGCTCCTTCTCAGTCTACTTGGCTAGACCTTCTTTCAGGTCATGCCCATTAATCATGAGTGTCCCCCATGGCTCTGTCCCAAGCCCTCTTCCCTTTTTACTCTATGTCACCTCATAATGTTGATCTTCTCAGCTCCCAAGGGTTCAATTACCATATCAATGTAGATGATTTTGTTGCAGTTTCATGGTGTCTTGTGGCAGCACTGCCTCAAAGAATTCAGAGTCAGACAACCTCTGATCCAAGTACAGGCCTTTATTGAAGACTGACACCCCTCAGAAGTTGACTAGGTTCCAAGAGGAACCAGCAACTTAGTAAGACAACACAAATTTATAATGTAATAATGTTGATTACACAACTGAAATTATGAATATTAAAAAGGTAGGAGGGATTTGTTAAGGGATTAGGTGATGGAGAGAGGTCCCTCCTATGGATCCATGGTCAAACATCCTAGTTATGCTGCCCTCCAATTGGCTAGCTATTGTGATCCTGTCTGTCAAGAGGGATAGTTGGGTATTGTAGTACAGTCTTGGGCTAAACAGATGATGTGATTGTGGTTGAGTATAAGAACACAACTATTCAAATATATGAATTGGATCTGGGGGCAGTGGCTACATTGAGTCTGGGGGCCTGTGGTGTGGCTAAAGCCAGATTATGTGATTAAATCAGGACATGCCTGCTCTTCAGTGGGGCCCATAAGGATGTGAGAATGTTGGGGTGGGGGCAGCTTTATTAGGACTCTTATCAATTTCAGATCTAGCTAGCATCTATCCCTCAGCACTCCTCTAAGCTCCAATTCCCCATTGCAAATTGCTTTTTTGACATCCTTAATTGGTTCTCTGAAAGGCTTCTCAAACTCAACATGTCCCAAACAGAACTCATTGTCTTTCCCCCCAAATATTCCCCTATTCTAAACTTTTACTGTTGAGAATACTACCATCCTCACAGTTACCCAGGTTTACAACCTCCATTCCTTACTTGAATTCAGCTCGCATATCCAATGCTGCCAAATCTTGTCTTTTCTTCCTTCACAAAATCTCTCATACACCTTACCACCTGTGCTTACACAGCCATCATCCTACAGTCAATACACTCCAGCGGCTCAATACTTCTTCCAGGATCAATGATAAACTCCTTTATTAGGCTTTTAAAGCCCTTGATAACCTGGCCCCTTCCTACCTTTCCAGTTTTCTTAGACTTCACTCCTCTTCATATATAATATGATCTGGCTAAGCTGCCCTACTCCCTTTTCTTCAAACAGGCTAACTCCTTTTGACTGTACCTTTTCACAATCTGTCCCAGTGCCTGGAATGTTCTACCTATAGACCTCTGCCTCCTGGATTCCCTGGGGGCTTTCTTTAATCAGCTCAAATTCCAGCTGCTACAAGAGACCTTTCCAGGTCCCTGCCACAACCCTCCAGTACTTTTTCGCTGACATTACTTTCATCTACACTGTATCTAGCTTGTTAGAAGTGTGTGTGTGTGTGTGTGTGTGTGTGTGTGAGAGAGAGAGAGAGAGAGAGAGTGTGTTACCCACGCAGATTAGGTCCACATGACTTGGGCTACATTTGATTTGCAAGGAAACATAAATAGATACCTTAGAAGTTTCTCAGGATGGCTAGGTGTGCAGTGAATAGAGCCCCCACCCTGCAGTCAGGAGGACCTGAGCAAATATTTGGCCTCAGACACTTAACAGTTACTTTCCTTGTGACCTTGGGCAAGTCACTTAACCCCAATTGTCCTGCCCTCTCCCCCCCAAAAAAGCAAAAAACAAAACAAAAGAAAACAAAAAGAAATCTCTGCCCTCCCTCTCCAAAGGAGACTGATTGGGGATACCAGGCTGGTCGCTCTCCTTTCCTCAGAGAGGAGATACCAAACTAGAATTATCTATCTGTCTCCCTAAATATTATTAGTCTAGGGGAAATGAATTTTGGATTCACACCACTTTTCTGATCACTATCCCTCAACCAGGAAGGAGTGTCCCAAGCTGTATATAAATGTTTGACTCCCTACCAAATGATAGTCGTACATAGACTATAATAAATATTGAATAGTAAACAAGCCCATTTATCCAAGCCAACAGCAAACAAAAATTAGAAAAATTATACTGCCTATAATACATCAGACAATAAACAAAGTAAATGAGTTCTCCCCAAAAGGAAGCATTTGCCTGCTTGCTGTGTGTGTGTGTGTGTGTGTGCCCGTGCACACGGGAGTGTGCCTATGACAGAAAGAGAGACAGAGACAGAGACAGAGAGAGACAGAGAGAGAAAAAGAAAGACAGAGAGAGAGAGAGAGAGAGAGAGAGAGAGAGAGAGAGAGAGAGAGAGAGAAAGAGAGAGAGAGAGAGAGAGAATTTCTCACACATGGAGAAATTCCCAGGGAAGTTCCAAGGTGGAAATAGAGACATGCTTGAGGTACCCGTGTCTGCACATTTCTTATTTTTCCTGGAGTCTTCATCTTCTGTGACCTTTCCCTAAAGAGCGCCTCCAATGTTTGTGTCCTCTCTCCAAACCAGAAAGTCAAATAACAATAACAGCAACAGTTCTTCTGAATTATCCCCAGCTCCTTTTGCAGGTGTATGTTCAATAATTGTCTCCACCAATGAGGAAAGTCTTATGAAAACACCCAGCTTTGATCCCTGTGTCACACTTTTATATCACAATTATGTGCATGTTGTGTCCCCCATTGGAATGGAAGCTCCAAGAAGGCAGGAGCTTTTGCCTTTCTTTGTACCCTTAGGGTTTAATACGCATGCGTGCGCGCGCACACGCACACACACACGCGCACACACACACACACACACACACACACACACAGAGTCCCCGACCACATAGTTTGCTGACTCCTGTACTGACTCATGCAACCAGGAATATCAAAGTCTGGATTTCTATAAATAAGATAACTTCATATACTAATTCTGTATAATGATTGTTTTCTAGGTTGATTATTGTGTAACAAGGTCAGTTTATAGACTGAAGCCCCTGTATCCTTGAGGTTCTGATTGGCGAGTGTCCACCATAACTACCCCAAAGGCTCAGCCCCCCCCACCTAGCTCATGTCACTCCATGGCCAACTTCATCTGATTCTCCCTTGCATTTCTTTCCCCACCCCTTTCACCTCTAGCTCTGGGAAGAATAATAAATACAAAACTATTCTTCTTGGAAAGCTCAATCAATTACTCTATGGACTCTTCTAGGGTCTTTTCTAGTTCTAAATCTATTCTCTGTGAACCTATGATCCCTGTGACTCTACTCACCATCCTTGTGACATTCCTGACGGACACTTTTTTTCTGACCACTACTACCTTCTTTCTGTTTTCTTATTCTTTTAGAATGTAAGCTCAGTGAGAGCAGGGATTATGATGCTTTTAAAATTTATATTCCCAGTACTTAGCACAGTGACTGGTACAAAAAAGCCTGAGCATTTTATTTTTTTATTCATTCATTCAGTTAAAGAAGACAAATATTACCCATAAATATTTCAGATCCCTCCACAAACAAGCAAAAGTTTTAAGTTTAAAAATTCTGTGTTAAAAAGATAACCTATATTAGATTGCTCACCATTTCAGGGCAGGGTGAGGGGAGGGAGGAAGGGAGGGATTTCAAAATTTTTGAAAAACAAATGTTAAAAATGTTTTACATGTAACTTTGGGAAAAATAAAATATGACTAAAAATTTAAAATCTGTGTTAAAAGGACAGAATGATATAGTTCTCAAACTTTTTTCTTTTTGTTCATAACACAGTATTATTCTTTATAGTCAAGAAATGAGTTGTTTTTAAATCGGCAACACAATGGGAGAGTTAGGAAACTCATGCTCGCCTGTTATTGCAAATGTAAATTCCATGCAATTTATAGCACATTGGCATACAATGCAGTAGGATAAACTGAAGCCCATTGGAGTGCCATAGCACAATCTTTGAGAACCATTGATATTAATGAATCATGAACAAGACAGAAGAAGAAGAAAAAATTTAAGAGTTTGAGAGACAGCTTGGTGTTGATAGAACTTGACTGGAACTCAGATCTGAGATTAAACCCCACCTCACACTAGTGTGATCATTTATTTAATCTTTCTTTACCCAAGATTTCTCATTTGTAAAATGACACAAATAAAAGTATCTACCTCACAGGGTTGTTGTGAAAATCAGGTGAGATAACTATGTAAAAAAACATGATATACATTATCATGGTGCGTAAATCTCATCTATTACTATGACATTATAGCCACTTGTTTACTGACTTGGGTTGGATGAAATTGAATTAAATTGATTAATACATGGTACTTTTTCCTCAGAATAGTTCCGGCAAACTGATCAAATACGTAAGGTAGAATGACAACAGGCTGTGATCAGATAACGTAATTTCAGAGTTCCTGAACAGGAAAATGGTAGTCTGTAGGAGATGGCAAGATCAAGGAAGGGTATGGTTATCTCTTTGTGTAGCTGAGCTGGCGTAAAGGTGAAATGAGAAAATTGGGGAATTATGAGATTATGGTGTTTAAAGGAGCATCAGTGTGCATATTGAAGTCCCCTCATGAGGGCAGGAGTTAGAGAGGAAAGAAATAAAGACTGTGAGGCAGGCACTGAACTCATAAAGGACTGGAACATGGTAGGAAAATAGGTGGTAGACAATGGAGGGTGGTAGACAATAGCTACTGGAACTTTGATTGGGTGGTAGATATGGATTGATGGAACCCCAAAGGAAAAGAGATCATCGAATAATGGTGTTAGAAGGAGAACTCGGGGGTGGGAGGGAAGTGGGGAACAAGAAATATTCCAACTCCCCCACCTGGACCAGTGAGCATGTGCATTGTAGGTGAGTAAAAGTTAAACCACTGCTAGAAAAGGTAGCCAGGGAGGCTGTGTCATTAGGAGGGAGCCAGGGTTCAATAAAAATCCGAAAATGGAAGTGGTGAGAACAAAAAATATTTAAGATTAAAGCAAGTTTGCTACTTAAGGAGCAGAAATTCCAGGGAGAAGAATGGAAAAGATATGTAGTTTTAGAGCAGGATATCTGGGGAAAGTTTGTGTTGTGGTGGGGCAGGAATAAGAGAGTGAGCAATGATGGATGGAAAGTTTGAATGCAGAGGGCATGGGGGTCAAGATCACTGAGGAATGTGTTAATTACTGAGAAATGAGTTTAGATTGGTTATCGGCATCCCTACGAGTCAAGCCTCAGAGTGAAGTCCTTTGAGTGTGTTAGACCCCTCACAGGGTTACCCGGGGGCAGGTGATGAAACGGTCTTTCTCCCTTTCCTCCAAAGGCAAGAAATTAAAAACTTGATGGAATGACATTTCTCAGTTAAGTGAAAAACAATAGCAGGTATAAAATAAATAAACTGGAATAAATTGCTATGCTTCAGGTGAGTCTAAAAATGAATCATATTATCAGGCAAGGAAAAAAACAAAAATTTGCAACGTTAAAACAAACCTAGCTATACATAATTACATTATTTTAAAGGTACCATAGACAATAAAATTATATAATTTTTGAACTTCTATATCTCCAATGTCATCGTCTCTAAATTTATAAAGGAAAGGTTAACTAAACTGCAAAAATATGGAATAGTAATACAATAACTAAAGGACATTTTAGTGTTCCTATTTCAGAAATGGATAAAACTAACAATGAACAAAAAAGAAAACATAGAACAGAATAGATTGTTAGAATATACAGATTTGAAAGATACAAAATGCCTTCTGAGCATTTGTATAGCTAAATATCTTGATAACATTTACAAAAATAGCCAAAGTGTTAGGACACAGAGAAATTATAAGTAAATATAAAAATAAATATTTAACATATTTACAATAACAGAAAATAGTAATTAGTGCATGAAACACAAGCAAAATATATGATCCAAGAGGGATGAAATAATGGCATCCTGAATAATGAATGGATGAAAAAATGAATCATGGAAACTATTAAGAACTACATAAAAGAGAAAAACAATAATATTAGAGAGAAACAACAAAATTAGAGATAAAAATAATATAGCACACCAGAACATTTGAGCTTCAGCAAAAATTGTCCTGATAGGACAAATTATATCTCTAAAAATATACATTAGCAAAATAGAAAAAGAAAAGCAAACAATTTTAGAAACTAGAAAATCAGCGCGCGCGCGCACACACACACACACACACACACACAAACAACCCTGAGACAATTAATAGCTTCAGTAAAGTACCAGGATGGAAAATAAACCCATAAAAATCGTTACATTTCTGTTTAGCAATAATAAAAAGAAGAAATTACAGATAGAGAAATCCCATTCAAATAACTATAAAACATATAAAATATATGGAACTTAATTTGCCAGGGCATATTTGGGACATACAAATATAATTGCAAAATATTCTTTATAGAAATAAAAGAAGACTTAAATAATGTGAGAGATACATATTGTTCATGGTTAGGATGCCTCCAAATAATAACAACCTAATACTGCCTAGATTATTTTACACATTTTATATAATACCATGAAGGAACAAAAATCATAAACTCTGAAGGCAAATAATTAAGAAGAGTAGAAATGATAGAAAATAAACACTTTCAGACATCAAATTATGCTATAAAGCTGCAATCATCAGAATTATTTGGTACTGGTTAAATATAGAAAAATACACTAAATAATCAAGGTCATAAAAAATTAAATTCAGTTCAATAAATGTAAGAAGATAAACTACTCTGGGAAGAACTTCCTATCTGACAAAAACTACTAAGCAAACCAGAATGCAATTTAAGACTAAAAAAAAAAAAAGCCTTAGAATGGCATCTAATGGCATATACCACAATATGTGACCTATATATATATATATATATATATATATGTATATATATATATACATATATATATATGCCATTTATATATGTTTATATATTATATATATTATATTTATATATGTTTATATATATTTATATATATAAATATAAGTCATTTCATTTTTCAAGGAAGAACTCTTCATAATTGTGGGTAGGGGAGAATCCTTAACCAAATCAGGACCTCCATCATCATAAAAGATATGCATGTGTGATCTTTATCAATTATGCCTTTGAATGATGCAGATAGCAATGTATCCACACCTAACACCCTATATGACTACATTCTCCCAAAAGTTTGCCATAAGAGGTCTCTCGAATGTTTTGGAGACCTTTCTCACTTTCTTCCAACATCAGTAGCCTACCAGTAGAATATTTAGGTCTCCTGCTGTCATTCCTCACTCTTGCCCTCTTACCAGCCCATGTTCTCTTTTTTGTCATACATATATTTCCTTATTAACCTATTTTCTTTAGTTCTGTTTTTCATTTGTGCATTGGATAGATGTTGTAGTCTGTTCAACCCATCATGTACCTTTCTATTGCTCTTTGTAAAATACTAACCTCTGTTAAGTCTACAAGAATAGAAGTCATTCCCCAATTGATAAATGGTCAGAAGATATGAACAGGAAATTTTCCAATGAAGAAATCAAAACAACTTATAGTCATATGAAAAAATGCTCTAAATTGTAATTGATTAGAAAAAATACAAATTAAAACAACCTTGAGATATCATTTTACACCTACCAGATTGGTTGAAATGATAGAAAGTGAGAGTGACAAATGTTGGAGGGGATATGAAAAAAATGGGACATTAATTCATTGTTGGTGGAATTGTGAACTGATCTAAGCATTTTGGAGAGCAATCTGGATTTATGCTCAAAGAGTTATTAAACTACCTATGCCCTTTGCTTTCTAGTGTTTTTAATAGGAATGGATGCTATATTTTATCAACAGCTTTTTCTGCATCTATTGAGATAATCATATGGTTTCTGTTTGATTTTTGTTGATATGATCAATTATGCTGACAGTTTTCCTAATACTGAACCAGCCCTGCATTCCTGGTATAAAAATCCTACCTGGTCATAGTGTATTATTCTCATGACAAGTTGCTATAATCTTTTTGCTAATATTTTATTTAAAATTTTTGTTTATATGTTAGGGAAATTGGTCTATAATTTTCTTTGTTTTGGCTCTTCTTGGTTTAGCTATCAGTACCTGTAATGCCATGCACCCACACATTCCCAAAAGAATGCTACTGTGAACAGCTTTTAAGGTTTGGATTACACAGTATAGTGAACACTCTGTTTATTCTATTACAAATCAAGGCAAACACTCACAATATATCATAATAGAATATTCACAACAAATCAAGGTACAGTACAATATTCAGTCTTCCACTCATGGGGCAAATCAATACTTAATCATTCAATCAATTCATAATACAATAATCAATCTTCCACTCATGGGGCAAATCATTAACTTAATCAATCACTCAATTCACAACCACTCTGTTGCTGGGAACTCAAAAATCGGCCAAGCCACAAACCAACAAAGGCTTATCTCAGTTATGCTTCTTCAGTCCTCCAGCAGTTCAGCTGGCCCAAGGACCCAGGAGAATCTCAGCCTTCCAGGAGGCCTTCCAGGCAAGCCCTCAGCCTCCCAGGCAAGCCCCCTCAGCCTTCCAAGTGGGCTTCACCAGATTCTGGTCTCAGGAAAACTCCATCGCAGTTTTTAGTCAGCTTCCAGATGCTGGGAGTAAAACTCTCTCTCTCTCTCTCTCTCTCTCTCTCTCTCTCTCTCTCTCTCTCTCTCTCTCTCTCTCTCTTTCTCTCAAGAAAACTCCAACTCACTTCTTCAGTCCAGCAGCCCAGCTCCCAGATGCTGGGACAATCCTGCTTCCTCCAACAGGAGCCAACAGGAGGAACATTCCAATTCTGTCTCTCTGTCCCTAGAACTATTCTTATATACACACTGGCCTCCTGTCTCAGCCAATCCCCTTCTTCCATGTCAACAGGGGAGTTCATGCCTTCTCAACAGTGGGACAGAGTTTGTACCTTCCATACTGAGCTCACACCTTCCATACTTAGCCCTAAGTTGCTAAGGGCTAAGTATCTGCTAAATTGATTGCTGTTACAATACCATATTTGTATCATAAAAAGGATTTGGCAGGACTTCTTTGCCTATTTTCCCAAATAGTCTCTACAGTATTGGAATTCATTGTTTTCTGTCTGGTAGAATTCACTTGTAAATCCATCTGAACCTGGAGATTTTTTTCCTAGGGAGTTCATTGATGGTTTGTTCAATTTCTTTTTCGGAAATGGGGTTATTTACGGATTTTATTTCTTCGGTTAATCTGGGCAATTTATATTTTTGTAAAGATTCATCCATTTCACTAAGATTGTCAAGTGTATTGGCATACAGCTGGGCAAAAATAGCTCCTAATTATTGTTTTAATTTCCTCTTCATTGGTGTTGAGTTCACCCTTTTCATTTTGGATACTGGTACTTTTTCTTCTTTATTTTTAAAATCAAATTAACCAAAGGTTTATCTATTTTATTGGTTTATTTTTTTCAAAAACCAGCCCTTTTTATTAGTTCAATAGTTTTCTTGATTTCAATTTCATTAATCTCTCCTTTGGTTTTCAGTATTTCTAATTTGTTATTTAATTGGGAATTTTTAAAATAAAGAAATAAAGAGTTTTGAGTAATCGATCATAAACTGGACAGAGACATATAGTAGTGATGGAAACTTCAATTATCCAGAAAGGAGCATCTTGGAAACATCATCTATGATAAAATCAGAACAAGTGATAACTTTGTATTTCTTAATGATCCTTTCATTCTTTAAAAACTGGAGGGAATGATAAGGAAGTTCTTGTTTTGAAACAGACTGACCAAAAAGGAAGACCTGTTTACTGATGTAGAAAAAATGAGTACAGGGGCAGCTAGGTGGCTCAGTGAATAGAGCACCAGCCCTGGAGTCAGGAGGACCTGAGTTCAAATCCAGCCTCAGATACTTAACACAAAAACTAGCCATGTGACCTTAGGCAAGTCACAATCCCAACTGCCCTACAAAAAGAAAAGAGAAAATGGGTACATTGGAAAGAAGTGACTATTCCATGTCAGAATCCATAGTAAACATAGTCTGACATGTCTAGATTTCAGAAGAAGATATTAAAAAAGAGGGTATTCTGAAGAGGGATAGGTAGTATCCCATGGTATATTAAAAGTCTCTAAGGGAAATATCTCAAAAATGAAATTCTGAAGACCCAAGCAAAAATGCACACCCTATTCTCACTATAGAAAAAATAAATTTAAAAAACATCCTCCTTGTTGAGTAGCTAATCATGTCAGTCTTATTAGAAGGACACATCTTTTATTTATTAAAATATCAAATGACACCCTAATATAATTTATTGTCATATTAACCTTCAAGTTGCTACTGTTGCTGATATTTGTCATTTTGGTACTTAGAGGTGAAGCTAGGTGGGACAGTGGATAAAGAGCTGAACTTGGTATCAGGAAGATAGAGTTCATATTCTTGATTCAGACATTTCCCAGCCATATAACTCAGGGCAACTTATACAAACCTTCTAGGCTCTTGGTAATTCTCTAGGAAAAGATACTGACCTACCTTGGGGGAGCTTCTTCACTGGGGAGTTCCCCATACTATTTAAATCACAGTTTCAATCCCTTCTTGTATCTTCACTATTATGCTGCTACCTAGAACAACATGAAAAAAAAATCCTTTGTCATTTCCCCCTTCTAGAGTATTTTCTCTCTCTCTTAAAGCCATGGAATTTAGAGTCAAAGAACCTAGGTTCAAGTCTTAGTTCTTTACCTTCCTAGCTTTGTGATTTGGGGTATGCCACTTAATTTTACAATGGCTTATATTATAGCAGCAAGCACTCTAGCATACCCAGGATGGCTGCTAGCACAGGTTCTTAGATCTGCTTTTCTGGAGAAAAGCAACTCAAAATGGATTAACAATCTTACTTTAATAAAACATATATATCATTTACCTAGTTCAGGGGAAAAAATCAGTACCCTGAACTTCAGAGAATACAAATAGAATACAAACACAAGTTATAAGCAGACAAAGGGCTTCCAGCCGTCTGACCATTACATCCATACCTAGTTAGTTACCAGAGAGTGAAACACCAACATCTGGGTTTTCAAAACCAGGAGGCTCAATGGCTGCCCAGAGTCTCATCTGGCCAAATCACACAACTCTTCCCAAAGTGAGCCCCAAATCAAAACCTCACATCAGAGTCAGTCACTACTCAGACAACTTCATCAGTCACTATTCAGTACCCATGGAGAGGTCTTTTCATCTTGACTCAGGGCAGGCTTTCAGCTTCCATGATTTCTCTTCCATAGTCCCAGCTCCCACCCAAATCTAACCAACTGAGTTCAAAGGCAGACAGCTCCTAGTTCCTTGTCCACCTCTCTGTGTGAAGAGGTTACCCATAAAGAAGGTTAGGGTTGCTCTGGAGATCCCAAAATACCAAAATGCCAGGTCCTGCCAAATGAATTCAACTTAAGTCTTACTCAGCCAAAGAAAAGTAAAGTTTATTAAAAGTTCATTAAAAGTTTGCCATATGGGGTAGACTCTTAGGGAGCCTAGGTATCTGTGATGTTTGCATTGGGCAAGCAGGCCAGAGTAAGTCTGACACAGAGTAAGTTTCTGCTAGATCATTCTATGGTGTTCTCATATCACATGGAGGGAAGATGGGGTCTAATATACAGAGGAATCTAGGGGTGGTCTAGAGGAGGAGTTTGGGGAGGGTGTTCAGGAGGAGTTAATGAGGTCAATGCAAGAGTGGACTGATATTTTGATAGGCTTAAGGGTGAGAAATAGATGGACAATGGAGGGCTAGGCTAGTAACAGAGGTTTGAGCCCAGGCACAATGAAAAACTTATGGCCTTTGCAAATGCCTTATCAAGTGGGAAGATTTAATCAGACTTCAAGGGGTTTCCCAGAGCCTGGACCTCAAAGATTCAAGGAGAGCTCAAGGGGGCTCCCAGAGCCTGCACCTCATCACGTGAAGTTTTTGCTCCACATTGAAGCTCACAATGTCCAGTCCAACTCAAATCCTTCACAGTCTCTTCCTGGGAAGAGAAAACTTAATATAGTCACAGACAGACAAAGTACTGACACCATAGTCATGCTTCCTCAGTATTCAGCAGCTCCAGCTGGCCCTTGGAAGTCCTAGGCAACACCAGTTGGCTCTCAGGAATCCTCAACAGCCTTAGCAGCTCTGGCTGGCCCTCAGAAATCCTCAACAACTCCAGCTGGCCCTCAGAAGTTTAGCAGCTTCATTCTCAAAATCAAAATGCAGTGTAACTCAGTCATTTAGTAAGTTCTCAATTCAATCCAAGTATGACTCCACCCCTGAACAGTACATTCATTTAGTCAATCACAAAATCTCTCTTCTCAAATGGAGATTAGTTTCCAATCATAAACAAAGTACATTCATTTAGTCAGTCACAGAGCACAAAAAAGTCAAAAGTTTCCCACTCCTGGTTCACAGCTGAATTACAATACTGTCCATTAACACCAAGCATTTTCTCAAAAGGGGCAGTGGAGAGCACAAAATGCCATCTACTCCAAAGCTACAACAAGGTTAAGATATCATCACAGCATTTAATACCCAAGGAGAGGTCTTTTCTTCAGCTTGACGGGAGGCAAGTTCTCAGCAATCTCTGTTCCTGGGGAGACAAAGCTTAACAAAGCCACAATATACATTGCCAGTGTCCTCATCAATCCACTCTCTGCCTGCTGAATAGTCCCAGAACTCTTGAAAACATCAGCAAGACCCTCTTCCAGGATTTCTGTAAACATACAACAAGAAAATCCTTCTTTAGGGCTTCTGAACCAATAGCAAGGTTCCAGGACCTCTGCAACAACAGCACTGTCCTTCACCAGCAGACCAATCTGGCAAAACAATATCAAAACAGACAGACAAAATATCAACATCACAGCCGTGCCTCCTTAGTTCTTGGCAGCTCTAGGCAGCAGTTCTCAAAAGTCCTGGGCTGTCTCCAATTGGCCCTCAGCAGTCTCTCAGCAACTCTGGTCCTGGCAATTCTCCTCTCTCTTGCCTCCACAATACTGATCCCCAAAAGTTCTTCTGGCCTCCTCTGCTTGGGCTTATCTCTAAATCCATGGCACCAGCTCTTCCCTGTTCAACCCTCTCTCTTCACATCAACAAGTCCATCCCACAAGTAGGATTCACAAGCTCTGGGTTTTAATACTCAACCCAAAATCCAAGCCAATAGAGGGGGATCTTTAAATTCCATTACCATTATATGGCCTCATTTGTCCTATTTGTTAAATGATAGAATTGGATTAGATGACTTTGAAGGAGATTTCCAACTAATATTTAAAAGCCTAATAAATATTGTGTGGGGTGAAAAACCCATTCAAAATTTAATCAAGAACACGGATATTTCTCAGGATAAAAACAGGAAATTTTATTCTCTTCCCCCTGGAGAAGAGGGAGGTGCTCTCCATGATGGATCAGAGAGAGAAGGCATGTTAAAAAAGACAGAACAAGAATTTATACCCTGATGCAGTCAAGCTCCCTCCCCCTGGCTTCTCCCATTGGCTAGGAGGAGGGCTTACAATCTGAGCGTGAAAATCTTCTCCAAAGATAAGGAACAAAGAAGCCCGCCACTATCCCCCTATTGGCTGGGAGGTGGGCTTACAAAGAATAAGGAAATAGGGGATAGCCAATTCAAATGTACCTATCCTTATTTGGCAAACACCAAAGTGAAAAAGGGAGGGGCTAAGAGCTTAACGGTGATTGACAGAAAGGGAAAGGGGGAAGGGTCCTGAAGCAAGGGAGGGGGAGGGAAAAAGGTTGCTAGCAAGATTAGAGGTCAAAAACTCCTAAAGGGCCTAATGCTGATGTGGCACTAGTAAACAAGGGGGAGGAAAGAAGGGGCAAGGGGGAAGCCGAGAGTCAAAACTGACACCAAATTCTAGGATATATTCTCAGAAGTTTTCAAGTTTTCACTCCCCAGACAATAAGAAAGATACCCTGAAGTCAATTGTAGCTACCTGCTACCCTTTGCTCTTCTAATTAATCCATTATCAAATACCATTTCAATGAGTTTTTCTTACTTCACTAACACTAACAGGAGCCTTTTAGTTTCCTTTGGAATGGCCTGCCAGTCTATGGAAAACCACCTCTGCCTGACAACTTGGATTTATTGAGGCTGCATTCCAGAATGGTTTGCAATAACACTGTCCATGAAAGGTTTTACCATGTGTTGTGGAATGATACCATAAAAGATTAACAAAATATATTTAAATGGGCACCATATTTCCCTTTGGATTGATCTCCCTGTCTATGCCTTGAGCAGGCTGATTCTGATATGTCCTGAGATATTTATAACAAACTAAAAGCAAATAATACAATTTAAAGGAAAACCATAAAACCATCTTGTGGGGGAGACTGGGCAATGTGCTCTTTAAAAGGAGTGTGTAGATAAGGAAAAAATTCTCCAAGAGTAGATTGTAAAAAATGTTCATTTGTTTTAGCCATAAAAGAGGTACAGAGAATTCATACTATTAAAAAGATCAGTCGTCCATCTCATCCAATGTTCTGTCTTCCACAGTGGCCAGGCCAGATGCTTTAGAGAAAGCCATAAAAATCCGTTAACATACCTACTTGTATAACCTTGTACCATGGGAGATATATTTTTCTTCTGACCCCAGCAGGCAATCACCCCCTGCTCTGAATATTTAACATTTTTGTCTTAAAAATGTCTACAGAAGATAACTAATTTATCCATCTTCTTCCTTGGGGCTTATTTCTGCCCAGTTATTGTCCCCTCCCACCTCCATCTGTGAGCTTGATATACTATACTTTTTGATCTCTCCTTAAGGTGCTACTTTTTTTCTGAATGTAATTGACTACTTTGTTGAATTATCTATTTTTCCAATTAAGCAACATTTGATTTATATCATGAGATCCTGGAGGATAGGGACTGTGCCTATACATTAGGGAGATGGTTTTTGTTTGTTTTTGTGTTTAGCAGAATAAGACTTGAGGAGTTTTCTTAACAAGTTATGTGATATTTTGGTGGTGGTATAGAAAGACCACTGGAATGTGACTCAAGAGCCATGGGTTTTAATTTTGGCTGTACCACTTACTGCCTAGGTGACTCCAGACAAATCAGTTCACCTTCATTGACCTCAGTTTCTTCATCTGTAAAACCGGGAGATTTGACTAAATCTCTATGCTCCTTTTCAACTTCAAATTCTATTCAAATTCTAGGATGGTGATGACAATAACAATCCTTGTTTACTAATCAGGTAAGCAATCGACAAACATTTAATAAGGGTCTACCGTGTGCCAGTCATTGTGCATATCTTAGGAGTCCAAAGATACCAAGTGAAATAGTCTCTGCTTTCAAGAAGCTTATAATATAACGGAGACAAATAGTATATATAAAAACATATACAGAATCAATTTTAAAATGTGATGTGGTTAGGGAGGGAGTGCTCTAGCAGTTTGGAGGATCAGGAAAGTCTTCGTGTAAAAGAGGATGCTGGAGCTCTGTTTGGAAGGAAGCATATGACTCTATGAGGCAGAGATAAGGAGGGAGGGAATTCCATGAATGCAAGAATGACTGGTACAAAAGCATATAGAAAGGAATGAGTGCTGAGGGAAAAAAATTATGAAGCAGACCTTTTTCTGCTCTCTTCTCATGATGTTTGTAGACATGGCTCCTCCCTCACTCCTCCCAACCTGTCATTCATTCAAAAGCTCCTCCAGATGTCCTGCCCTTGTAGTGGTTGGTCACAATCTATACAGGCTTTCACACATCCAAACTAAGTCCAAACTCTGTTTCCTTGACAATTGCACTAGTGTACCTGTATTTTGTCTTCTGTACAACCTTAGTTCATCTCGTCTCATCTAAAGCTAATGCTATGCTCCTGAGGTAACTTAAAAAAAGTTTTATGAATGGCTTTTTAAAACGTCATTGTCGGGGCAGCTAGGTGGCGCAGTGAACAGAGCACAGGCCCTGGAGTCAGGAGGACCTGAGTTCAAATATGACCTCAGACACTTCACACTTACTAGCTGTGTGACCTTGGGCAAGTCACTTAGCCCCAACTGCCCTCCCAAAAATAAATAAATAAATAAAAAGTCATTGTCATTTTTGGTTATACTCCTTCTTCCCTCTACCATTTTCTCCAGAATAGAACTCTCTTTGTAAATGAACACAGCTCTCGTAGTGTTCTCATCTGACAATACATGAAATACTTTTCCATCATAGTCCTCTACCTGTCTGCCCAAAGGAGGGAGGCATATTTCATTATCCATTCTCTAGGACCATTATTGTTTGTTTTTTTCTATTACTCAAAGTTTGGTTTCCCTGCTGTACCTATTTTATACACTGTTTTTCTACATCCAACTATTTCACTCTGCATCAGTTCATAGAAATTTTCCCATGTTTCTAATGAATTCTTCATATTCTCTGTTTCCTACTCTACAATAATATTCCATTGCATTCATATAGCACTATTTGTTTAGCTATTCCACACCTCATGGGCCCCCATTTTGTTTCTAGTTATCTGGTAACTCCTGTGATCAGTTTTACAGCTCCTTTCCTCAGGGTGTCTTCCTTATGGGTATCTGGTATGTGTCATGTGTCAGTTTCTTTCCCCAGATCATTTTCTACCTACAGCATTAATTGTGAAGCAATTAAACATACAACTAAAAACTGGATGAGTATATGTGCTTTCCATTGAGAGGCTTTCATACTGAATTCTGAATGCTAATCCTGAACTTGCCGTTAGGTAAAGTGTTCTTTTAGTCCTGACCCTTCCCCTTGAGCAATTTTCTCTCTTTTGTCACATTATAGACTGAAAGAATGAACATTTGCTGTTTAGAAAACACATACTATATAGCAGTGGTATTCCAGCTTTGGTTCTATTACATACAGTCTCTGGTTTTCAGACACATTTACTTCCTGTAATAGAATATTTGATTCTCTGGTGTGGAGTCAAGATGGCAGAGTAGAAGCACAAACTTGGCGTGGGCTCTGGCTCCAATCACTTCCAATACATGTAAAAAAAATGACTCTAAACAAACTTTAGAGCTACAGAACCCACAAAGTGACAGAGAGAAAAAAATCTCCTGCTGAAAGCAGCCCAGAAGGCTGACAGAAAAGGTCTATTGCACTGAGCTGGGAGCTGCATGTAGTCCCCAGTGAGCTGAGCCATGGTTCTAGCCCCAGGGCCCTGACCAGCAGTGGCCAGAGCAGACTTTGGGAGAGTGAAGCACCAGAAACTGTGGCAGTTTCCAGACTCCTCAACCCATAAATGCCAAAGACAAAGTAAAAGGTCAGTGTGGAACTCTGTTGGAACAGGAGGGGATGGAAGAGCACATTCCAGCCCCTGTCCCTGGGGAGAGAAGCAGTGGAGGCACAGTGGCTGTGTAGCCACTGCCATGTGGCTGCCTCAGGAGGTCCTGGCCTGCAGATGTATGGAGCACTAAGCAACCATTCAGAGGGTAATTGCTCTTGCTTTAACCTGCTTGGATCTGGATCATGGTCTTGGGTGGTGGTCCTGGGGTGTGTGATCAGTGAGCCAGAGCTTGTGAGGGCTATAAAGAGGGCACCCTCCTAATAGCTCCGGCAGCTGTGAAAACCCCAGCGATTTGAGACAAAGATCTCTCCATTTCCGAAGCAGAGTTCTGCCATGGTAAAGAGCTCAAACATCAAGTAAATGACTGGCAATATGAGCAAGCCAAGGAAGCACAAACAGACCATAGAATCCTTTTTTGGGGACATAAAGGATTAAGGCATGGAACTGGAGGAAGACAGCAAAGTCAGAACTCCTGCATCAAAAGCCTCCAAGAAAAATATGAATTGGTTATGGGCCATGGAGGAACTGAAGAAAGATTTTTTTTCTTGTTTACATCATTCATTTCCATGAGATTTTGAGTTACATATTTTCTCCCCATCTTTCCCCTATCCAACACTTCAAAACTGCCATCCCACTGTATAACCCCTCCCCCAATCTGCTTTCTCCTAATACTTCCCCTTGCCCCTCTGATTTCACAGTAGGGCAGGATGGATCTCCCTACCACAGCACCAGTATATCTTAATTCATAGTTGGATGGAGTTAATAATACTAATACTAATCATATACACACACACACACACACACACATTTTTATTTTTAACATTTGATTACAGAACTTTAAATTCTAGATTCTTTCCCTTCCTCCCTCGTCACCCACTCCCACTGGAAACAAAAGCAATTAAATACAGGCTGTACATGTGTAATTACACACAACCTCTCCACAGTGGGCATACATTATATGTCCCTCCTTCCTACCCCACCCCCCCTTTATTCTATTCTCTATCTTGTCCCTGTCCCTGTCCCTTTACAGAACTGTGTACTTCCAACAACCCTCCCTACCAC
>CM053582.1:506873159-506896344 GCA_028627135.1 Pseudochirops cupreus
CCATGCTTTGGTCCTTTTTGTCCCCAAAGAAGGAATCTAAAGTTCAGTTGCTGTTCTTACTTTGCTTCCTTTGCCTACTCATGTTGTTTCCAGTCAATTACTTGATTTTTTAGTTCTGTGGAACTCTGCTTCCAGAGGGGAAAGCTCTGTCCCAAATTGCTGAGGATTCTGCAGCTGCCAGGGCTATTAGGAGGCTGCTGTTTTTTTGCAGCCCCCACTGGCTTTTCGCTCACCGAAAACACATCCCAGGACCACCACCCAAGACCACAATCTGGATCCAGGCCATTCAACACAAGAGCACTTAGTCTCTGAATGATTGTTTGGCCCCTCTACAGTCTGCATGCCAGGAGCTTCTGAAGCATCCATGTCAAGGCGGCTGCAGGGCCGCCACTTCTGCAGCTTGCTTGCCCTCGAGGCAGTTTGGCTGGATCACTTTTCTCCCCCAAATTTAGCTTAGTTCCACTGACCTTTCACTTTGTCCTTGTTTCTTATGGCTTGATAATTCTGGAAATTGCCACAGCTGCCACTGATCCACTGTCCTGAAGACTCCAGCTGTAGCTCATCCTGGCCACCCCAGGGCCAAGCCGTGTTTTCAGGCTGGGCTGGTTTTGGCTCCCAGCATGCTGAGATGAGCCCTTCCTGCCAAGTTGCCTTCAGTGCAAGATGTGTTTTTCTGTATTTTTGTGAGTTTTGGAGCCCTAAAATTTGTTTAGAGTCATATTTCATGGGTATTTGAGGTGTCTGTGTGGGAGCTATGGAATCTTATTGCTTCTATGCTGCCATCTTGGCTTCACCCCCCTCCTCAAGAAAGATTTTGAAAAGCAAGTAAGAGAAGTGGAAGAAAAAATTGGGAAGAGAAATAAGAATGATGCAAGAAAATCAGGAAAAGCTAGTCAACAGCCTGCTAAAGGAGACCCAAAAATACACTGAAGAAAATAACACCTTAAAAATAGTCTAACTTAAATGGCAAAAGAGGCTCAAAAAGCTAATGAGGAGACCACTTTAAAAAGCCAAATTTGCCTGATGGAAAAAAAGAATTTCAAAAACTCACTGAAGAGAATAACTCCTTCAGAATTAGGGTGGAACAAATGGAAGCAAATGACTTTATGAGAAATCAAGATACTATAAAACAGATCCAAATAAATGAAAAAATAGAAGGCAATGTGAAACATCTCATTGGAAAAACCACTGACCTGGAAAATAGATCCAAGAGAGACAATTTGAAAATTATTGGACTACCTGAAAGTCATGATCAAAAAAAGAGCTTGGACACCATCTTTCAAGAAATTTTCAAGCAAAATTTCCCTGATATTCTAGAACCAGAGGGCAAAATAGAAATTGAAAGAATTCACCAATCACCTCTTGAAAAAGATCCCGAAAAGAAAACTCCTAGGAATATTATAGCCAAATTCCAGAGTTCCCAGGTCAAGGAGAAAATACTGGAAGCATTCGGGAAGAACCAATTTGAGTACCGTGGAAACACAATCAGGATAATACAAGACCTAGAAGCTTCTACATTAAGGGATCAAAGGGCTTGGGATATGATATTCTAGGGGTCAAAGGAGCTAGGTATAAAACCAAGAGTTACTTACCCAGCAAAACTGAGTATAATGTTTCAGGGAAAAATATAGTCATTCAATGAAATAAAAGACTTACAAGCATTCTTGATGGAAAAACCTGAGCTGAACAGAAAATTTGACTTTCAAATACATGAAGCAAGAAAAGCATGAGAAGGTAAACAGGAAAAAGAAATCATAAGGAACTTATTAAAGTTCAACTATTTACATTCTTACATGGAAGAATGAAAATTGTAACTCATGAGACTTTTCTCAGTATGAGGATGGTTGAAGTTAATATATATGTATACATACATATATATGTATTTATAGGAGGGTGTATGTGTGAGTATGGGCATATGTATCTTCACGTATACATAGACAGAAGGCACAGGATGAGTTGAATATGAATGGATGACATCCAAAAAATAAAATTAAGAGGTAAGAGAGAAATTTATTGAGAGAAGGAGAAGGGGAGAGATATATCAGGGTAAATTATCTCATATAAAAGAGGCAAGAGAAAATTATTACAATGGAGGGGAAGAGCAGGAAGGTGAAAGGGAATGGGACAACCTTATTTTCATTGAATTTGGCTCAAGGAGGGAAAAACATACACACTCAATTGGGTATCTTACCCTACAGGAAAATAGGAGAGTAGAGGACAAGAGGGGGGAAGATGAAAGGGAGGGCAGATTGGGGGAGAGGGTAGTTAGAAGCAAACATTTTTCAAAAGGGATAGGGTCAAAGGAGAAAATAGAATAAGTGGGGGGCAGGATAGGATGGAGGGAAATATTGTTAGTCTTTCACAATATAACTAGTACTGAAATGATTCAGGTAACTACACATGTACAACCTATATTGAATTGCTTATCTTCCCAGTGGGGGTGGGTGAGGAGGTAAGAAGGAAAAAATCTGGAACTCAAAGTTTTAAAAACAAATGTTTAAAAAAAAATTGTTTTTTACATGCAACTGGGAAATAAGATATACAGACACTGTGCTGTGGAAATCCATCTTGCTCTACTAGAAAGTTAGAGGGGTAATGGGGTAGGATATGAGAGAACAGATTGGGAGAAGGGGTATTCAGTAGGCTTGCTATTTTGGGGTGGGGGTAGGGGAAAGACGGGGAGAAAAAATTGTAACTCAAAATCTTGTGGAAATAAATGTTGAAAACTAAAAATAAATAAATTAATTTTTTAAAAAAGAATATTTGATTCTAATAAACTAGATTCTGTAGAGCCTACAATAGGCATGTGTCTTTTTGTTAATGATGTATATAAATGTAGTTCCAGACCGCCCTGAGATATCTAAATATCACCCGCATAGAGAACTGGTCTTGGAACCTGGAAGACCTGCATCCATTTTGCTTGGACATAAACTGACTGTGTGACCCTGGGTATGTCACTTAACCTCAGAGGTTCCCCAGTAACCTTTTTTTTTATTAAATCTTTTATTTACTTATTTTTATTTTTCCAACATTCCCCAGTAACTCTCTTGATATGATTTTAGGTTGTAGGTACTGATCCAGATTGGGAGAGGGAGTTTTCTCATCTGAAATTCACTATACTAATAAAACTTCAGTTTTCTTCACTCTCAAAGAATGTTATAATTATTTGTATTCATATCTTATCTCCTAAATCACAAATTCCTTGAAGATGCAGACTGTGTCACCCTCTGGGTCTTAATAAAAGAGGGTAGTTTAAACATGGGATCTCCTAATCAATTCTGAGAATCTCTCCAATCAACTTAAAGAGATTTAATAGTGTAAAGTTTTGTCTGTGAGCCACAGTAATTTTTTTAATTGGTTCCCAGCCACGGGGCTTCCTCTAAAATCACAGAATTACAGAATTTAGAGTTGGAAGGGATCTCTGTATCCAGCTAGCCTAAATCACCCCAGAAGTTTAATCATCTGGCTTCAGCCTGAAGACCCTAAATCAGTGGTTCTCAATCTTTCTAGTGCAGTGATCCTTTAATACGTGTATGTGGGCGCGTCTGCATGTGGGCAGACCTGCCTGGAGACCCATAGAGGAGCGGTGTCTCACTTCCTAAGATCGTCGGAAATATGTGTTTTCTGATGGTCTTAGGCGACCCCTGTGAAAAGGTCGTTCGATCCCCAAAGGGGTTGCAATCCGCAGGTTGAGAACTGCTGCCCTAAATGAAGGAAAACCCACTATCGCCTGAGGCAACCCATTCTGTTTTTAGGGAGTTTTAATTATTAGGAAATTTTTCTTGGCGTTGCACCTCTACTTGCTTCTTATTGCTTGCGGTTCTACCTCCTGGGGACAAACCGAAGGTGTCTAAACCCTCTTCCACTCAACTTTCTCATGGTCAATATCTCAAGGTCAAATTTGGTCTGTTTGAGTTCAAAGTGTGGGGTGCAGTGAGGAGGGGAGGGAGCGTCATCATTTCCTTCTAGAGACATTTAGGAACATTTTCAGTGTGCAGCAATGGTACTGCCTATGGAATCAACACATAAATGAATGAATGATGGTCTAACTTCAGATGTAGTTAAGAGAGGACAGGAGGTGCTTCTAGAGCAGGGACACCACAGTAATCCCTGGGGTGATAGCCCAAGGGCTGTTAAGCATGCAACCTGGAAACTAATAGAGGACAATGACGTGAAGCACAAGGAGAGTAGTCACTTCGGGGAGAAACCCAGCATCTAGCAGGTTTCCCTTATGCCACTACCCTGGGTCCCATTGTGTCATTACCCTAGGACACAAATCACTCTCCACCTCTTGCTAGTTATACTTTTGCCCTCTAATACTCCATTTCTATGCCTTCTCCAATATTACTGTTTATTTCTGAGATGCCTGTTTCTAATTTATTTCATAATATGAATTATGGGAAGGAGGAGCTTGATTTACATGGTATACCCAGTCTAGCGTAATTTGTAAAAGTAATAAAAACTATTCAACGATGATATTTAGAGTGTATAATGATTAATGGAGTGAAATAATGATTTACTAGATTATGATATTGATATTTCATTTTCTTTCTATAATTTAACTGCATTTTCTACCTGCTGCATATCATCTCTTTGAAGGCAAACAAAAGACTATAAAAGGCAATAGCAAATAGAAGAAAGACGGATGCACCTCAAATCATATTCGTTTCTTTGTCATCCCGCAACATTAGGTCACAGCATTTAGTCACTTGATGTTGAACATTTTCCAGAGTATGAGATGGTTCCTGAGAGTTCATAAGATTTAGAGCTCTAGCTATAAAGGGACCTTACAGATTATCCCTTACAATCCTCTAGTTTTACATATGTAACCCCTGTCCCATAGCCCGTTGATATGGGACTCTCTCCTTGCTGATAAATGCCCTGTCCTCCATGAGAGGCTGGGTAGAGCTGGTCAGAGGCAAAGCTGCTTCAGTTTTTAGCAGTTCCCCTTTGGTGCTCCTGGCTTCCAGCTTTGAGAGAAAAGATGGAAGAGACCAACCCCACTCACTTCAGGTTGCTGAAAGAAAAGACTGGGCAGACATGAGAAGGGTGGGCAGTCTCCATCAGGTCCCTAGCTTGGGTTGTATCCAAGACCCTCTCTCTTGGTTGAGCTAGCTCCCAATGGGAGAACTTCACTCCTTATTGTCTGGTATATATCCTCCTAAGTATACCTTCTCTGATTTTTGCTTTGCTGATAACTTGGATAAAGGTTTCATTGCTATTCTCTATGTGTACTGACTGTGGAACTGGTATTAGGTGAAGAAGGTGTCAAGCCTTAGAGAGAAAGTTGGGGATCTGCTTGACCTTCCAAATGACAAAGTGAGCAAAAGTTGGCTGAAATTTAATCACATTCCCTGTATTAATAGTATTTAAAGGAACAGATGGATATACTCCTAGCCCAGGAGCCCCTGGCAGGAATGAAGGCCTCCTCTGGAGGAGAGGGAGGCAAAGTTTAGGTTAGAGATTTCTATTACACTCTTTGGAACACACACAAGGACACCCATCACCATACTTAGGCACCTTTCTACCTGTGGGGCTCCTAGCCCTACCCAGGTGAAGAAAATTAAGCACTTGTTTAATTTTTTAGCGGTACTTGACTCTTCATGGCCCCATTTGGGGTTTTCTTGGCGGAGATATTAAAGTGGCTTGCCATTTCCTTCTCAAGCTCATTTTTACAGATGTGGAAACTGAGGCAGACAGGGTTAAGTGACTTGCCCAGGGTCACCCAGCTAGGAAATATCTGACATCTAATTTAAACTCAATAAGAGGAGTCTTGTCATCCAGGTAGCAAGTGACAAGGCTAGGATTCGAACCCAGGTTTGACTACCACTCTTTGGGTGACAGCCACAGGAGAGGCAGTGTGGTGTTTTACAGCTAGAGCCTAGTACTTAAGAGCCAGGAGGCCCTGGGTTCAAATCCTGCACGGAACACTTCTCAGTGCATGGCTCTGGACAAGTCACTCTCTGTAAATGAGGAGTGTCCCTTTGGCTCTGAATCTATGGGACACCCAGGGGCCATGCAGCTGCCGCTCCATCCTCCCCGCCCCCCACCATGGCGAGCCCCACCCAGATCCTCAGGGCCCTACAGCTTACGAGCTGTCTAGGGGCTCTCAGGAATCAGGCGGTCCAGTCCAAGCCCCTCATTTTACAGAGGACGATACTGACCACCCGAGAATTTAAGCCAACTATCCCATGACACTGGGGTCGGAAGCCGCAGACTTCGAATTCAGACCCCCGTGCTGGGACAGTGGGTCACACGTGACCCTCCTTCCATTGCCGCTCTTCCGCCCCCGTGCCCATCAGTGGGAGCTTTTCCAATCCCTCATCACAGGTAGCGATAAGCCGCCCGAGGCCGAGTCGCTCTACGGGGGCGGGGCAGGCCCAGCCTCAGGTTCCGCGGAACTGCGCAGCCCCGGCTCGCGGAGTGCCCGGACCCTTGTCAGAGCCGGACGGAGGGACACACGGAGCGCGGGGCTTCCGCCACTCGCTTCCTGGTTGCCGCGGACATCGGAGCCGCTGTTGTGCCTTGGCTCGGAGCTGCTGCCCCGCGTCCTGCCGAGGCCGTGGCTCGGCACCCGGGCCTAGGAGATGTTGCCCTACACGGTGAACATCAAGCTGTCGGCTCGGACTCTCACCGGGGCCCTGAACGCCCACAACAAGGCGGCCGTGGACTGGTGAGGGCGGAGCGGGCCAGGGCGGAGAGGCGGGGCCGAGGCCTGGACCCTTGGAGGGGGCGGGGGCGGGAGCGAGCGAGCGGTCCCTCCAGCCCCCTAACGCTCGCGTCCTCTCTCGGCGGGGAGGGGGAACGAGGACTTCTTAAGCACCTACTGTGTGCCAGGCGCGGCGCCTCACCCATATTCTCTCCTTTGATCCTCTAAGCCGGTCTGGGGAGTAGGTGCTGTTATCGTCCCGGTGAGGCAGTTGGGGAAAACGAAGCAGGCAGAGCTTGAGTGACTTGCCAGCTGCTAGTATCTCTTCCATTTAGATAATTGGGGAAACAGAGGCAGGCAGAGCTTGAGTGACTTGCCCAGGGTCCCAGTTTGGATTGGAACTCAGGTCTCTTGGACGCCGAGCCCAGAACTCCAGCCCCAGCACAGCCTCCTTGCTGTGCAGTGATGTTGTTCTCCAAAAATGCAGTCTTTCTTTCAGAATAGCTGTGGGCGGTCTCAGAGACCCTCCTGTCTAGACAGCTCCCCTCCCCTCCATTTTACAGATAAGGAAGCTGAGGCCCGGAGAAGTTAAGGGATTGGGCAGAGTCAGTCCACAAGACGCGCTGAGATTACAAAGAATGACCAATGACACCCCCAGCTCTCCGAGGTCTTTATCGTTACATCTGTAGTCTCTCTGTTTCTTTTATCCTTCCGTGGCCCGAATCCTTAGAAACTACTTAAAATGTTTGCTTAGAGAGATTTTTTTCTTTTTTGGCTTGATGTAAAGGAAATTTAACCGTTAGAGTTGCCTAGAAACATGGGCATCCAGTGCCTTGAGTCAGGAAGACTCATCGGGTTCAAATCTAGTCTCAGACACTTACTGGCTGTGTGACCCTGGGCATGTCACTTAACCCTGTTTGCCCCAATTTACTCATCTGTAAAATGAACTATAGAAGGAAATGGCAAATCACTCCAGAATCTTTGCCAAGAAAACCCTAAGTGGGGTCAGGAAGAGTTGGGCATAACTGAATAACAGCAAAGAAACAGAAGTGCATAGTGAGGGTCCTTTACACAGAAAGTCTTCAAGCAAATGGAGTGTTATTAAAAAGATATTTACTCGAGTATGGTTTGAAAGAGATAAATGGCTGCTGAAGCTCTTCCTACTGAGACTCCTTGAGGTTTGCCCAATATGGACAAGTTCTTTCAGATCCCAGTGTCGTTTGTCCTTGATACTGGCACATCACTGGGAGATAAGGGATGGGTAGCAGTCTATGGATTCTTGTAGCATGTTTTTTAGTTGACCTTTTTTTTTTTAATTGATATAGGAGTTGGCTGTGGTTTTATTTTAAATGACATTGGGTAGAGTTAAAGATAGTAGAAGTTTTAATTTTGTTTACATTTTTTAGGAGGAGGCAGACTAATAACAGTTTTCTTAGTTTTGCTCTTCTGTTTCCTATGTCATTTTTGTTTGTTTTTGTTTAAGTTATAATTCTAGTTATCTCAGAAGTTGTCAGTCAGCAAGCACTTATAAAGTGTTTACTATGTACCAAGAACTGTACCAAGTGCTGGGAATACAAAGAAAGGGAAGAACAAAGCCCCTGTGCCCAGGGAACTCCTTTAATTTTCTTTCTTTTGATTTGCTAGGGGCTGGCAAGGTTTAATTGCTTATGGATGTCATTCCCTTGTGCTTGTAATTGATTCTAATACTGCCCAGACACTTCAAGTTTTAGAACGGCATAAAGCTAATGTTGTCAAGGTGAGTCCAAAACTTCCAGATGATTTCAGTACACAGTGTGATTTGTTTGTTTTCCTTAAAATTGTAGTTTTTTTTGTCACCAGTGTCTTAAAATATTAATCCGTTTGAATTTATAATAAACCCACCTGTGGGGCACACCATCATTTCAAAATGTGTAATTGATTTAATGTTCATCTGGGTTGAGTGAAATGACAGTCCTTAATGAGTTAGACTCCATTCTGTTTCAATGATTGAAAGCAATAATTCTGCTGGTTCCTTTTCACTGTTTTTGCCTTATGCCGACAGCTCCCTCCCCCCAGTATACCACCAGTATAACACTGTTTTATGACAGCATGCATTAGAAGTTAGTCTTGAGATTCTTATTCTTATAATAGTGTATGAGAGCAGTAGAAGATACTGATTTGAAAAGATTATCTGGGTGAAGGATGAGTTTGGGACCTCACCACTTTCTTTGCTATGCTCTAATGTGCAATATATCCACAATACTTTTTATTTTAGCATTTTCAAATTTGTAAACCTTTGTTATCGTTACTAGACTGGTTAAAGTCAGCTTTAGAGTTAGTTATGCAGAAGGGCAAGATTTTACTCTGGGCAATAATTGTTCTTTATTAACCCATTTTTCTAGATCTCTGAATGTTTATTCCTTTAAGACCGAAATGAAAACCTTTTAAAAATCATTTTGGTTAAAATCTTTATAATATTTATCACATAATTCCCCTTTTTTGGTAAAAGTGTTAGCAAATTAAACAGTTGTTTGAATTATTGAAAATAATATTTGTTCAGTCAGGGTCATAGCTGTGTATATCATCTTTATACTGCTAAATCAGTCAGGTTACAGGCATTTAATAAATATCTGCCACGTGTCAGACACTGTTAGGCATTAGAGAAGCACATACAAAAGTGAGACAGTCTTTGCCCTCAAGGAGCTTACATTCTGTTAGGTTCAGGGCACGCAGCATGTTTATAGATAAATACAGGCTATAGACTAAATAAATGCAAAGTAATTTGGAGTGGGAGGCAGACACTAGGGAAATTAAGAAAGGCCACTTGAAGAGGGTGGTAATTAAGTTGAACCTTGAAGAGAACTAGCAATTCCAAGCCATAGAAATGAGAGTGTAGAGTATTCTAGGCGTGGTGGACCAACAGCCTGTGAAAAGAGATAAAAGTGGGAGACTCGTTGTCATCTAGGGGAATAAATGGGCAGATAAGCTTGACTGGAACCTGGATTCTCCCCCCTTCCCCCGCCCAATTTAAGGGATATGTGAAGTAGCGTGTATACGAGAGGACAAGGTCTTAGGAAACAGAAAATTGCTGTTTTTGTTTTTTATGTGCTTTGCTGCTAGTTGTGCTTTTTTTTCTAAAAGGAATTCAGGAAGAACTTCTGGTTAACTCAAGTGGCTTTCAGTTAATTTAGATTTTGTTATAATTTGATTCAGAAGTCCTAATTTAAACAATATTTTTAAATGTTTATTTGAATTTGGATAAACTTCAACTTGATTTATATCTATGTACCTTTCACTGTTTCTCTTGAGAATTTTAGCTTTTGAGTAAAAGAATAAAATGTTATCAATAATAAAAGCACATTTCTTTAAAGATAGACTCTTTGTATTCATCCTTAATAAATCATTGTTTTATAATCTAAATTCGTTTTCCAACCTGGTGGATTTTTTCAGTGAATATTATGTTTAATTCGATATATAAGTGTGATGATGATTTGGTTTGTTCTTTACACTAGGTTAAATGGGCCAAAGAAAATTATCACCATAATATTGGCTCCCCATATTCTTTACGCTTAGCTTCTGCTGACACCAATGGGAAGATCATTGTTTGGGATGTAGCAACTGGAGTAGCTAGATGTGAAATACAAGAACACAACAAACCTATTCAGGGTAGGTAAGAAAAGTTTGTGCTTCTTGTATATAAATTTCTCTCATGATATAATTTTTCATCATACAGTGTGAATTGTTTTATCATGACTTTTCTTTCCATTTTCATTGTTGTAGTCATTGTATATATTGTTTTCCTGACTCTATTAAACTTCCCTTTACATCAGATTTTATAAGTGTACCCATGCTTCTCTGTATTGTTCATAGTTTCTTAGAAGACAGTAATATACCATTATGTGAATGTACCACAGTTTATTTAACCAGTCCCTAATCAATAGCTATTTATTTGGTTTTTAGTGCTTTGCTGTCACCTAATGGGCTACAATAAATATTTTATTGTGTGTAGAGCCTTTCTTTTTGCCAGTGGAGAAGTATCTTCCTAGCAGGGGAATCTCTGAGTCAAAGGGATAAATATTTTAGTCACTTTCTTTGCATAATTCCAAATTGCTTTCCAGAATTTCATAGCTCAACAAAAAAATGTGTTAATTTTTCTATCTTTCCACAAATACTCCCAACACTATTTCAGTCTTTTGTCAGCTTTACCAATTTGCTGGCTATCAGGTGAAACCTTAGGGTTGTTTGGATTTGTATGTACTTATTATTAGTGATTTGATGAATTTTTAGATGGTTGCTGATAGTTTTCTTTCTTTTTTTTTTAAAAAAACTATCTTTTGCTTATTTACTGGGGAACAGCTTTTTATCATATATTTCCATTAGTTGTCTGCATGTCCCATGTAACCAAACCCTTCTCATAAGTATTGGATACAAAGATCCTGAGAATAGTGAAATTGTCAGGAAAAACATCCTATAATACATCTTGTCCTCAGTTTCCCTACCAATCAAATGAAGACGATTAGATAAGATGAACTCTAGGGACTCTTTCAGTGCTATCATTGCATGTTGTATGTTTTAATAACCCTTGCAGTGCTAGTAGTATAGCATTCTATTCTCAAGTCTGTTGTAAATGAGTTGAAATTATTTGCTGATTTGAATCATCCACTGTTACTTCCTTCTTTTAAAGGGGAATAGGCAAGGGTCAGTTGCATTGTCGTTAGGTTACTTGACTTGGGAAAAGAATAGCATTTATTCAGTTCATAATTTTGAGTCTGTAGTTTTCCTGTGTTTGTCCCTTTATCTAGTTTGTTGAAGTGAGCATGCACGAAAATAGAACATTGTACTCAAAAGTGTTATAGGAAGAAAAGAAATTAGATGGCTGTACTATACCAGAAGGGTATTGACACCAATTTATAGAAGTCTTGACATGTTAAATTTAAATGACTTTAAGGCTTCCTTAGCTTGTATTTCTGTTTATTACAAGTTAACTTTATGTTTTTATATTCTAATAGTTCTGACATTTGATTTTTAGTAAAAATTGTAAAGATTTTACATAAAAGCAGATCTTAGGGACAGATTAGAAAAGTAATCCTTTTTTGGCCCTGGACCTATTATGTCATTGATTTAGGAGACTCCTTCCACCAATGCAAATCAGCTTCTGCCTTATAATGATGGTCCTTGGGAACCAAGAGTGACAGTGATTTGTTTCAGGTCACACAGCCATTGTTGGTCAGAGGCAGGACTTGAAGCTGGATCTCTTTCTCTTCAAGGCCAGTCCTCTGTCCTTTGTGCTGCCATGCTTCTTAAAATAATTTAAATGTCATTTCTTCAGACTTTAATTTTTCTTTTATGTGATGTCTACAGACATGCAGTGGTTATGGAATCAGGATGCTTCCCGTGATTTGCTTCTTGCTATTCATCCACCTAACTACATTGTGTTATGGAATGCGGACACTGGCACCAAACTTTGGAAGAAGAGTTATGCAGAAAACATACTTTCTTTTTCCTTCGACCCCTTTGATCCTTCACATTTAACTTGTGAGTTATATTTATTTGTATCAAAGGATTAAGAAAACTAGATTTATAAAATATTGAGCTAGAAATTCTGATGTCACTATTAAAATGACAAGCAGATTAGGGGAACATCTGTGAGCATACTTTAATGGAGTCTTAAAGTGGGGAGCTATGCTTTTTAGTTTCAAGTTTTTCCCTTATAACTCCTGGTTTTTGGAGGTTGAATTGCAACCTTGTGCTGACATGCAGATAATAGTTGCTGATAAAAAATATTGGGACACATTGGTACTGTGTTGAAAATTTGTTTTAGAAATAAAGTACCCAAAGAAAGAAGATTGTAATTTTCAATTAAGATAGCTTTTATGACAGTATTTCCAATTCAGACTTAATTAAGTTCATTTTTCATGGCTTAGAAAGAGCTGAGTCAGTGGTTTCATTTGGTCTTAATAGTTGTATTTAAATTGAATTCTTGTGACTTTTATCCTACTCATTTATACCCCTAGCTATGAGCTGGTAAACAATGGTATGTAAGAAAGAGCAAAAATCCAAATAATTTCCCACCATAGTTTAATTGTGCTCATTACTTTAAGTGTTTATCTAAGATACTTATGACTAAGTTTTGCTGAAAATGTAGCCACGTAGACTATTTCCCTCTGCATTTGGAAGACTCAGAAAATAATATTATAAACTATGAAGCTGGTGTTTATCTTGGAATCTGTAGTAACTTGAATTAGTATATGGACTGACTGACGTTTTTCAGGTTTTGAGCAGTGCTTTTCATATAGACTCTGTTACAGCTATTGTCCTTTAGAAATTTTGCATAATTTTCTGCTTAAGTGCCAGCTATGGAACTTTTTTTGTAAACCTGAAAACTGACTATTAAATGCAATAATTATTCTGTTATTTTCTCTTTTCACATAGCATTAAGGCAGTATTGTACTATATTTATTATTTTTAAAAAATTTGTCTCCCTCCCACTTAAAAATATAGAGAAACTCAGGGACAAAAATGTTGCTTTAGAATACAGAGGATAGACATTTAGGCTTAAGTTCATCATTACAAATAAATATTATCATCAAATCAAATTGTTCGTCTTTGTGTGAAATATATGAAGTGTAAGATCCCTTCTGCATAAAGCTTATATTCTAAAGTATCACTTAATTTTCAAGTTTGAAAATATAATAGGGAAATTATAGTAAAAATCAGTGTGCTGTATTAATTTGCAAAAAATAGTACTTGTTTAGTACTTATTCAAATACAGCAAAACATTACTTAGTACCTACCATGTGCTCTGCTGGCTTATGAGGAATATACAAAGAGCCCTGCTCTCACTGAGTTTATAATTGGGGGATAAGACAAGTCCATAGAGAACTACAGGCAGTGGTAAAAATTAGGGGAGAGATGCTGTAAGAAATCTATAAATGAGAAGGTTTAGAGGAGGAAAAAAAAAAATCACATCTGATTAAAGCTGGAGATTGGGAAATCAGGGAAGTCTTTATTCTGCTGATAACCTGGTAGTATCTTTTTAATATGAAGAATAGATTTATAAGATCTGATCACATTGACCTCTGATGAATTTTGTAATAAAACATCCACTTCTCTTTAATTGCTAGATGTAATTGTACTTTTGTTCTGAAATATGATGTAGCAATAGTATTGCATTATTAAACTTATCATTGCTTGCCTTTCAGCATTTTATTGGAATAAAGCTCTGATAAAACTGGCTAACCTTAATGATCACTTTTCCTTTTTCTAATGCAGTACTCACTAGTGAAGGGATTGTATTCATCTCAGACTTCTCTCCATCCAAAGCTCCTGCCAGCTCAGGGAAAAAAGTTTACATATCCAGTCCACATTCAAGTCCAGCTCATAACAAGGCAGCTGCAGCCACGGGTGCCAAGAAGGCTCTCAATAAAGTAAAAATATTGATCACTCAGGAGAAACCTAGGTAAGCTCTATGTTTATTTAGTAGCAAGATAGAATCAGAAGTTATCTTTTTAATAGTAAGGATTAATTTTCTTCCTTTTTTCCCTCCCATTCTCATTTTTTATTTTGAATCTACAAGGGAATAGCCACACTTTTTTTGTTTATTTGTATTTTTATCTAGGACGTGTTTTAGTGATGACTTGGAAGTTTAAAATTCATGAAACTGATAAAGCATTAGACATTAAAATGTATTATAGTGAACTTTGAGGTATCTGTGTATTCCATGATCCCATCTTTTTCACCTGATGTTTACACTATAGTTTTGATTTGGAAGAGATGGAATGAGATTTTTCAAGACTATTTTAGGGTTATTACATAGAGATAAATATTCACATGTTTGGAAGGTGACTCCCTGGTATTTGAAACCCTTTACAACCCAGCTCCAACCTGCTATTCCATCCTTATTATATATGATACCCCTCCACACAATCCAAACTAGCCTTCTTACTTTTTCTCATTTGTAGCACTTCTTGTCTCTGGGCTTTTTCACAGACTGTCCTTCATTCCTGAATTGTTGTAAAGATGCAGATCCTGCCAACTATGCCAGTTGTAAGGACACAGGTCTGTTCTTCCCAGAGAGATGCCAACTGTAGGGTGGCTGACCCTCCAAGAGAATCCTGAGATACCAAAGAAAGAAGGAAGTCCATGCCAGTGTGGGGATATATGTGTAGATTTATTGGGTCTTATTGGGTTAATTGGGGAGTTTAACGGAGTATACTCATGTAACCATACTCTGGGCAGTGGCAGGATAGAGTAATGGATTCCCGAACCCCCTCCTTAGGGCAGGTCAGACATTATGTAGAAAGAGAACAAAGAAGGCATAGTGCCAGGGATAACCATGGGTTACTTGTAAGTTTTCCCATGGGATAGTTAGAGCTTAAAACTTTTGCTGTTTACATTCATTCAAAGTCGTTTACATTAACTGTGGAGTCTTAGGTCATGTTCTCACATTCTGGCTCTCACCATATAATTACACTCTCTCTGCCTCTTAGCCCTGGTTTTGTTCACAATTCAGCTCAAGCATGAAAACCATTTTCTGCTTGAAATTTTTTCCTATGTTCCCACAGCTTCCAGTACTTTTTCCCTCCAATTCCTTTGTATTTATTTTGTATATAATATCTTTATGTGTGTGCATGCATGTGTATATACACACACATATGCACATACACATACACACATGCATGCATGCATGCATACGTACATAAATACATACACACACCTAGGTGTGTATTGTCATACTTGAGCTCCTTGAAGGCAGGAACTGTTTCATTTATGACTCTTTCCCCAGCAGCCAGTGCAGTGACTGGTGGTGAGAATGCATTTAACAAAGGCTTATTTATAGGATAATTACATCGTTGAAACTTTCTCACTCACATAGTAAGTAGTTTTGTATTACTATGGTAATGGGTTTCACAGAATCTCCAGAACAGTTGTAAAGTAGCATGGTGAAGTAGAAAGACCTCTAGATTAGAAATCAGTACATATTTGTTCTGTTATCTGCCCCACCACTCCTTGTTTAACTGGGTTGTCTTGGGTACAACCTCTCTAGCTCTTCTTTTTCTTATCTGTAGAATGAGAAACAATGGACTTTCTAGCTGTTAAAGTCTGTCAGTTCTAGAAATTGCCAAATTAAGTTTATGTTATAAATTTGAAGTATCTTAATAGGTAACTCAAATTAAATGACAGATCTTAATATTGAGTTTTTCAGACATTTACTTAAATACTTTTATAAAAAGCAAATAATATGATACTTTATGTTGTGACATCCATTCATATTACAAAGAACATTTCATCTACTGGTGTTATAATTGAAAATTTTTTGTTATCAGTGATTAAGATGCCATCTTGTGGTTTAGAGAGTCTTTAACTACATTTCATAGTCTTCATATAGTCATTACTGTTGTGACAGAAATAGCAAAAACAAAACGTCTTTTGGAAACTGTCTCCTAGTTTCATACGACCTCTTTTTTTTACAGTTGAAGAAACTGGCAAAAGGTAAAGTGATTTACCAATATCATATAGCTGCTTAGTGGCAGACCCAAGTCTAAATTAAAAACCAAGTCTATTGATTCTTTGCTAATTTCTATTTCAGGACACCTTATTTTTACATTTAGTACGGCATCTCTCATAAGAAAATTTCAGAATGTTTTGTGGGGGAGGGGGGGGTTTAGCAACTTGCTTAACTTGTCAAATTATAAAATAGTACAAAGCCATTAGTATCTACTTTTTTTTGTATTAGTTATCTTACAACATCACCAAAGTAGCTCCTTTTAGAAATATAGGAAGTTACACCCTGTTTTGGAGTGCACTCCATCTGTAATTAACTTGACTTGTTTTTGGCATGCTCTAACTTCCATAACGTTGGATGCAGGCCCATGCTGGCCATTTCAGGACGTAAAGATAAATGTGTAACTCATGGTTTATGTGACAGTTACATGAAATTAAATTTTTAAGTTTTTATCAGTTTAGACTAAACCTCTGGTAATATGTTAAGTGTGAATGTTTTATTTTTTAGTGCTGAATCTGTGACGCTCAATGATTGTCTTCAATTGTCATACCTACCTTCCAAAAGGAATCACATGTTGTTGCTTTATCCGCGAGAAATTCTAATCCTAGACCTTGAAGTAAACCAGACAGTAGGTGTAATTGCAATAGAGAGAACAGGAGTACCATTTCTACAGGTATCCATTCTAATTTGCTATTTATTTTCCATAGCTGTACTTGAAACCACTATTTTTAATCTTTTACATTTTTAAAAATAAGCTAAAAATTTTAAAATCAGTATCAATTTTTACATTATCTTTTCTGAATAGAGCTCTCTTCCCTTCCTTTCTGAGCACCCTGCCTTGTAAATTGATCAGTCAAAAAACAAAATTATTAAGCGCTTATTATATGTCAGGTCCTGTGCTAGCACTGGGTTAATTAAGAGGCTCATGAATAAATAGACATGTACAAGATATATACAGAGCAGATGGAAGCTGATCTCAAAAGGACTAGGATAAAGCCTCTTTAGAAGGTATTATTTGAGGTAAGTCTTCTGGAAAGCCAGAGAAAGTCCTAGGTGGAAGTGAGAGGTAGGCAGGCATGGGGCACAATCAGTGCAAAGAAACACCGAAGGAGGTGGAGGGTTAGGCAAGAGAAACAGCAAATAAGCTATCGTAGCTGGATTACTGAGTGAATAAAGAAGAGGATAGTTGTAAGAAGGATGGTGAGGAGATACTAGGTTGTGGAGACCTCCATCCTCAAACAGAGCTTTATATTTGATCCTGGAGATAATAGGACACTGTAGGAGCTTATGGAGTAGAGGAGTGACATGGTCAGACCTACTGTGCTTCAGAAAAATCATTTTGGCACATGGGTTTAGGATGGATTGGAGTAAGGAGAGATTTGAGACAGGGAGACCTATTGGAATACTATATTACAGTAATCTCCATAAAAAAAAATTTAAAAATGAAAGGGAGAAGGGATGCAATTCAGAAAAACCGTTAACTCATTATCTGATAGATTATGCAGCATTCCATATCCATAGTCCATTATCTCTGCAAAGGGGATACAGTTATGATTTCTTAACTCTTCCAGGACCAAGCTTATTTATTATACATTATTCACTTCTTTTTCTTTATATTAAAAATTAATATTTAAGAGATAAAATATATGTATTTTGTGACTGAAATACCATTCAGTCTTGTTTGATTTTCAATTTAGTAAACATTCATTGACTACCCACTATGTGTACTGTAACTGTGACACATAAATGTGAAAAATGTGATCTTAGCAGGCGGGGAATTCTTCTCACTCATCTAACTTAGTAGAGAGTTCCTGGGAATTGTTGGAGGAACATTAAGTCTTAAGTGACTTGACTAGAACCATTTAATAAGTGTCAGAGGCAAGTGATGAACCAAGTTCTTCTGGATTCCAAAGCCTGCACTTTCTTCATCCTGTCATTTTTCGTTGGGCCAAATTTGATTGTTAAACTTTAATATAACGAAATATGTTATTTTATCTTTCCTGTTCTCTGCAATTCTTAATGAGTTTATGTCGCCCTTGAAATGACCAAGAATATTCTGGGAACATTAGTTATTTAAGTAGTGTTAATTAAATACATGCATTTAAGAAGCTTTTGTGTTCAGATACAATCTTGGATACTAACTCTTGGACCTTGGACAAATCATTTAACCTCTTTGTGCCTCAAGTGATTTCTGAGGATTTATCTGCTAAGCACAGTTCACTTAGGGTCTTTTGATATTGGAGGGCATTGTCACACTGGAAATTTCCCATGCTGAAGAACACACACACACACACACACACACACACACACACGGCTTAAATGAATTCTAAATATATGTCAAAAACTTGAACTTTTTCTTTTCTTGGTTGATCTATTTAGCATAAATAATAGCTAGTAATAAAGAATTTATATAGTGCTTTAAGGTTTGATGAATCCTTTACAAATATTTATCCTCATTTTATCCTCACAACAATTCTGGGAATTAGATGCTTCTTTTATCTCTGTTTTAATAGTTGAAGAAGACAGAGGTTAAGTGACTTGCCCAGAGTCATGCAGGTGTCTGAGATAGGATTTAAACTCAGGTTTTTCTGACTGTAGGTACAAAGGTCTTATCTACTGTTCTGCCTAGTTGTTTTAATCATAAACATCACAGTATCTAAAATGCTATATTAATAAATCCACTGTATTTTGAGAATTACATGTTAAATCTCCTATAGGTAATCCCCTGCTTTCAGCGTGATGGCTTATTTTGCCTACATGAAAATGGCTGCATAACTTTAAGAGTTCGAAGATCTTATAATGCTGTTTTTGGGACTTCAAATGAAGAGTCAGGTAATGTTATATAACATATATTATTATATACATCTGTATATTTGAGCAATACTCAATTTTACCCACTTTACACTCTGCTTTTAGACTTCCCTTTTGAGACATTTCCATTTGAGAATGACTTAAATACACAAGAGACAAAAGCAAAATGATTGTTAATGTTTGTTGCCGAATAGAATTTATTGTTAGCAGAATTGTGTGCTGTGTTGAGGTATTAATTGAATTAAGTCTTATAAGTTCTTATATTTAGAGTATAGATTGCAAAAATGTATGACATCTATTTTTCTATTAAAAGCCTCTTTTGATGCCCCATGATATGAAGGTGGCCCCAGGTCCTAACAAGAGTGCTCATGGATCCTAAGCTCAACTCAGGTTCACTAAGTTGGAAAAGGTTTGAAAAGAATTCAGATCTAGGCTTATGGTAGTGTCATAACCAAGCTGGCTCTAGGTCTGTTAACTTTTCAGCCAAAGCAGCTCTTACTGACTTAAGTCTTAGAAGAGTTATCTTCTTGTAGTAATGAAGAATGAGATTCACTGATCACTACATACTGTTCTTTGGTCATGTGTCATGGGAATGCATTTATAAAAACATGTTATCAAAAGATTTGAATTCAGGTTGTTATTGCAGAAGTTAAATTTGCTGTGTGTCCTAAATAGTATTATCTTTGTCTTCCCTGGGAATTAAATAGTCTTTCTATGAGGGAATCACTGTAAAATGTTCGATTTCATAAAGTGGATTTAAAAAAAAATTTGGTGATAGCCCTGTTCTGTTGATATAGTCATGGGATTGAAGTTGTTCATTTCTGGAATAATTTTAGCAATTCTTTTGCATAAAGATCCAGATCCAGTTCAGGAGTTGACCTATGATTTGCGAAGCCAGTGTGATGCAATTAGGGTGACCAAAACTGTTCGTCCATTCAGTATGGTGTGTTGTCCTGTTAATGAAAATTCTGCTGCTCTCATCGTGAGTGATGGAAGAGTCATGATATGGGAATTGAAATCTACTGTTTCTTATAGAAACTTCCGTAACAGGTAACTTAATTCTTAGACTTACATGTCCTTTTAATATTGTGGTTGTTACTTCAAACAGTATTACTACTACCACTATGTGGTTTGTAAAATACAAGTAATTACTTCAGTGGGAAGAATGAAAAGCAGATTAAGATTTGGAGATATTTTATATAAAAAAGAGACAAATACTGGGGAAACGCTAAAAAAGACAATATTATGACCATAATCTGGAATTAATAGTTTGAATTACCATATGTTGTACGAGTTTCAAGTTATTTTGAGTTTTGTAAAATTGTAACACCTGTTTCTTTGCAGCAGTTCAGGTGCATCACCTTTATATTCACCAATATCTTTCTGTGGAATTCCTGTAGGAGCATTACAGAATAAACTTCCAGACCTTTCTTTAGATAACATGATTGGTAAGTTTTTGGTTTTTCCCCCAGCTTTATTCTGGGCTATGCTTTGTGAAGGGAAAAGTCAGTATAGCCACTGATACAGAGTTATATATAAAATTAAGGTTACAATTTGGAGAATTTAAATATAGAAGAGTTTCATGTTTAATATGTAATTGAAGTATGAAGTGTTTAGGTTGGAAAATGCCTACATTGTCATAAAATGGAATTTGATTTGTTGGAATTGAAATTTATTAATGAGAAACAGCATGACATCATATAGCGCAATTGGGAATCCAGTGAATTAGTCTCTAGTTCCTCTTGTCTTTTTTGACTAGCTCTGTGATGAGGGAAGCCTTTTCACCTTTTTGAGCCTCAGTTTCCTCATCTGACATTGATGACGATGATATATACCCTATCTTCTTCACTTTGTGTGTGTGTGTGTGTGTGTGTGTGTGTATGTGTATTTCTGGGGTAGGCTGTGTGTGGGAGGGACACTATGAGAATTGAATCAACATTTTTTGAAACTCTACATTATGTATGACCTTAGGGATACAGAATCAGAAAAGGGAGAGGGCCCTTTTGAAGCATGAAAACAACTCTCCACGTAGAACCAGTATTATGTCTAAATTACTATGTTTTTAGCTAATATGTTTAAGTTCTTCAGATATGAAGTACTTATTCTTAGCAAGGCATTCTATTGGGTTCTGGGACTATAAACACAAAAAGTTAGCTGTACTTAGCTTCAAGGAGATTATTTGTTAAAATTATAATTACAAATAAGGATTCTGAGCAGTTTTGAAGAATTCATTTTTATAATTAAGTCAGTCATTAACAACATTGCTTTGTGAAGACAAAATGGAGTTACAATTATTTTTTTAGCATTTCTAATTTGGAAAACACTTCTTCCAGAAAATTTTGGGAGAAAAAAAATTTTCATCAGTTTCTGGGTAACATGTTTTAAAATATGAAATTTTTTAAGATTCGCAAACTTAATTTTGCATATGTTAGACAGTTATATAACTAATTGGGAAGTTCCCACTACAAGTATGGTAAAGTTATTCAAATTCTTACTCATTGCATTTATATTTTTTCTAATTATGTACCTATAGTATTATCCATTATTGGAAAATTTAGTCATACTTGGCATGGTGTTGGCAGTTCACATCTTGCCCCAAAACCTTATTCTATCATTTCTGTTTTTATCAGCGATTAGTTTTTGTCACCCAGATTGCCTCTCCTTTTAATTTCCTAGACCAGAAGCGTTGGTGTCATCTTTGATTCTTTCCTCCCACCAATCCTCATAGCAAGTTAGTTCCCAGTTCCTGCTGATTTCCTCTCTACTGTGGATGTCTTCTCTCTTTCCTCCTTTTCATTGCCACTTCCTAAGTTCAGGCCCACATTAATCTCTTAACTCACCTGTTACAATAATGTTCTAACTGTTCTCCCTGCCATCATCCCATATTATGGACTGCTGCCAGATTAATCTTTCTGAAGCCAAGCATTAAGGTCATGTCTGTGCTTAAAAGCCTTTGATGACACTTTCATCCTTAACAAACAAATCCAGTACTTGTTAGGCTGCCATTTGGGCTCTCTCCAGGATCTGGCCCTAACTTATATTTCTCACCCTGTCTCCTATTTCCATCTTGAAAGTCAGGCTGCAGCCAGATTAGAGGATTTAACATTCTCTGCAGGCCCTGAGCTTTTTAGCCTCCATACCTTCACATGGGTGAGTCGTGGGCCAGTCTTTCTTCCTGGATTGATCATAACTTATCAAAAGTCCACCCAGAGCCAGAAGTTACTTCTTTCCACACCCATATAAAACTTTTATTTCTTTCTTGTGTCTCTGATCACATTTTTTGAATATTTTTATCATTTTTTATATAAGACTTATAGCTCCTACTAAATTATAAGCCTTTAATGTGGCACTTTGCTCAGAATAACTACTTAATAAATGTTGACTTGAATATGACACAAACCACAGTTTTCAGAGTAAATTGCCATTTCCAAATAAGTAAATGAATGAATAAATACATATGTCATAAACCCACAGTTTTAATGTAGCAGGTTAGTTTTTTCATGCAGACATTTTATAGGATTTAGGTATTAAAACAGTACAAAATAACATTTTTAAAGGGACTAAATAGTGTAGATTATATAGCAGTTCTTGACAATACAATTGACTTAAAAGCATTAATTAAGAAAGGCTTTGTTACTTTAAACATTTTAATTATAACTTTTAATTAAATCTTTAATTTGCACTGCATTGTGTACTCTGTGATAATGGAAAGCATTTTCTTGTTATCCAGTTAGAAGAGTTGGACTGATTTATACTCATCCAGTAGAGACTATTAAGATGCAAACCACTGTGATATGTTTAAGTGCAAATCCTTTAATGAAAGAAGGAGAGAGAAAAGTTCCCTAGTCTAAGAAAGGAGTTGGATTCCATGCTGTGAATACCTAGGATATGTACAAAATGACTTTCATTTTTCATTTTATGCCAACGTATTCTCTTATTTTCTGATTCCTAGGATTAAATTAGAGATTTTATTTTCATACTTTACATAAATGTCACTCCTAAGTAAATTGCCAGATTGCCAGCATTTCTTGTTTTTTTGTTCGTTTTTGTTTTTTTAAAGACCTTAATTTTTGATATGAGAATAATTTTTATTGCTATATTTTTTTATACTTTCCTGTAAACATATGGTGTTTTTTTAATTTTAACTTCCCACAGATTTTTGTTGAGGAGGGGTTTTTCGTCTTAGTTTTGTTTTTTTGACTTTGGGTTGACTTGACAATTGAAATGTACTTAGAATTGGT
>CM053582.1:506896844-506927072 GCA_028627135.1 Pseudochirops cupreus
TTGAGAATTTCTTGGAAGATGCTTTCTAAGTTCTGTTTTTGATCATGGCTTTCTGGTAGTCCAATAATTTTAAAGTTATCTCTCCTGGATCTGTTTTCCAGGTCAGTGGTTTTTTCAAGGAGATATTTCACATGGCCCTCTATTTTTTCATTGGTTTGGATCTGTTTGATAGTATCTTGATTTCTCATGAAGTCATTTGCTTCCATTTGCTCCACTCTAATTTTGACGGAATTATTCTCTTCAGAGTGCTTTTGAGATTCTTTCTCCATCTGGCAAAGTCGACTTTTGAAGGCATTCTTCTCCTCATTGGCTTTTTGGGCCTCTTTTGTCATTTGAGTTAATCTGTTTTTTAAGGTGTTAATTTTTTCAGTCAGGTTGCTGAGTCTCTTTTCACGATTTTCTTGCAACATTCTTATTTCTCTTCCTAATTTTTCTTCCACTTCCCTTATTTGGTTTTCAAAATCCTTCTTCAGCTCATCTCTAGCTTTAAGGCAATCTTCATGTTTATTGGAAACCCCTGGTGGGGGAGCTCTGGCTCTGCTGTCCTGCAGCTCTCTGCCTTGGTCCTTCTTTTCTTCAAAGAAGTAATCTAGGGTTTGGTTGCTGTTCTTACCCTGCTTCTTATGCTTATTCTTACTCATGAATGATCAGTCCGTGATTTTTTTTTTATCTATGTGGGGCTCTCCTTCCAGAAGGGAAAGCTCTGTCCCAAATCTCTGGGGTCCTCGCGGCTGCCCTAGCTCTCAGGACGGTGCTGGGTCCCTTTCCCACTTCCAGCTCACTGGGTAAAGAAGACTCACAGGACCAAAGCCCAAGACGGTGATCTCGATCCAGGCTGCTCAACGTGAGAGCACTTGGCCTCTGAATGATTGTTTAGTCTGCAGGCCGAGGGCGCGGAAGCTGCAATGCAGAGGCGGGTGCAAAATCTCTGCCTTTCGCTTTCCTGCCCTGGAGGCATTTCAATTGGACCACTTTTCTCCCCAGACCTAGCAAGTCCCACTGACCTAGTTCTGAACACTGCTGCAGCTGCTGCTAATCCGCTCACCCAAGGCTCCTCGGCTCCTTGGCTCCTTTCGTCCAGCCGCCCCTGGGGCTCAGCCAGGGCTTCAGGCCAGGCTGGTTTCGGTTCGCAGTGCTGATATGGTTCCTCATAGCCGAGCTGACTTTAGCGGAAAGTATATTTGTATGCGTTTTGGAGTTCTAGGATTAGTTTAGAGTCATATTTTATGGGTATTTTGGGGTGGCTATGTGAGAGCTGCGATATGTTGCTGCTCCTATGCCGCCATCTTGGCTCCGCCCCTGATATTTTCTTTTCAATGTAATTCTGACCACATTATTAATAATTAGCCTATCTTGGATAGTTTATTGGTGAATTCGTTAGCATTAAAATTTCAGGCTTCTTCCAGTATATTCTTTGTTTTCACTCTGATCTCTGCTATGTTTTTCTTCCAAAAGTGACTTGAATTTTAAGATTTTACACTGACATACGTGTATCATTATTTTCAATTAATATATCAAGAGATAAATTTTTTACTTGTGGCTAACGAATTTTTGATTTGTTATAGTAATGTGACTTTTTATGTTAGTTATAATAGAATTTCCATAATCTGTAAACTCAGCACTTTTCCATGGAAAAGTATAACAACAGCTAGGCTAGAATTGGAGACTTTGATTTTTGAATTATTGTACTTGAGTACCATGAGATATAAAATCATTTATTTACAACACTTACAACAACAAATTAAAAGTATAAGTCCTTTAAAATGTGTCCTAAGTTCTTTTGTTTATCAGACTCATTTAAGAGTATAATTATAGGTCACCTATTGAATAACTTACAAAGCTGTTCTGGGGATTTTGAGATTCATTTGAATATGAATAATTGTTTCATTTTTTATAAATCAGCATTCTTTTACAATATCTAAAGTTAGGAACTACTGTATCAAAGTACTACTTCAGTGTTCAGATGGATCTATGATCTGTTCAGTTTAGATGTTCCCTCCACCCATACAGATTAGAGCACATCTTAACCATTCTGTGTAATTCTTATCCATGTTCTACCATAAATTGGCTGTATGGCATCTACCCAGTAGTGGAGCAATACACTGGCAATCCACCTGTTACTTCTTTCTCTGACCACATCTTCTCTCCCTTTCTTGTGTTTTCCTCATGACTGTTTTTGCTTTCTTTGAAGTTTTTCATTGGTTATATGCTCAGCCTACTAAAATCCATGTTCCTCTCCATTGCCTTCTGTGATACTCATTTTTAGGTTTTCGGAAACTATGATTTTATTTTGTATCTTGAAGCCATATACTAATAACAATTCTTACTACTAATAATTATTATTTAAATAGTGCTTTAAAATTATTAGATATATGTATGATTTATATTGAATTTATATTATGGGTTTTTTTGCTTTTTGGAGAGGAGCAGGTAGGGCAATTGGGGTTAAGTAACTTGCCCAAGGTCTCATGGCTAGTTTGTGTGTTAAGTGTCTGAGGCTGTATTTGAACTCAGGTCCTCCTGACTCCAGGGCTGGTGCTCTGCTCACTGTGCCAGCTAGCTGCCCTCTTGAGTTTATATTATGATATTATATTGATTTCATGGGAAAATGAGTAGGAAAAATGTTGTATTTCTCTGGAATGATTTTGCTAAGGAGCTTCATAGATTCAACAACTGAGCTAAAATTTTACAAGTACATAGTATCAGTACTCCTGTGATATGCATTCCAGTACATCTAATAAATGGTCGTCAAGCTTTTCCTTCAAAACATCTGGTGAGGAAGAATCCATTACCCTTCTAAGGAAGCCAGCTCCGCTTTTGCATAATTCTCATTGCGCAGAAGTTTTTGCTAACATTAAACCTTAATTTGCTTATTCTTCGCATTTCTGATCTATGGGGCAAACAGTGCAAATCTAATCTTTTTTCTGTATGAAAACCTTTTAAATACTTGAAGAAAGCTATCATATACTCTGCCTAAGTCTTCTATACTACAGTTTAAACGTCCCCCCTTACTTGAACTAATACTTAAATGCCATGATCTTGAGATCCTTTATCATCCTAGTGATCCTTATTTAGATTATTATTGGCCTTTCTAAAAAGTGGCACCTAGAGCTGAACACAGTACTTTAGATGTGATCTTGTTGAGTGTAGCAGGACTTTTCATCTTTTTGATCTTGGTCACTGTGCCTCTCAGTGTCACCTAAGAGCCCAGTAATTTTTTTTGGCCATTATGCCCTACTGTTGATTCCTTTCTATCTTGAAATAATATTAAAACCCTGAATCTGTTTTAGATGAACTTATTATGTGTCAGTGCTTATGAAAGCATTATTATCTGATATAATCTGTTATTAATAAAGCTATGATGCCTCTTTATGATTGCCACCTCTTTTTCCAGCTATTTACTATTAATCCTTTAAATAATGCATTCAAAAACTTTGTCAGAAATTAAAATCAGGCTCACTGACATATAGTTCTAGAATTAAAATCTCTTCTCTTTTATTGAATGTCAAACAAATTTATTAAGCACCTTTCTAAACACTGCTAGGTGCAAGAGATACCAAGAAAAATGAAAATCTCTTCTTTCAATGAGGTAACAATCCATCAGGGAAAACATGTATGCGCATGTGTACATGTCTCTGTGTGTGTATGTGTATTTATGGGTGTAAAATCTCTTTGATAAAAATGTAAAGTAATTAGGGTAGAGGATGTTAAAAGTGTCACTTCTGCAAATTTTCTAAAGAAACAAGGGAAGTAATGTATGAAAAAGTTGGAAAGGTAGGGTGGAGCTAGATTGTAAAGGACTTTAAAAGTTAAACAGAGGAACTAATTTGATGCTAGAATAAATAAGGAGCAGTTGGAGTATAATTGTATAGTAAATTGTCAGTTCTAACTTTCCCACATCTCCAACATTTATCATTTTCCTGTTTTGCCATGTTAGCCAATTTGATAGGTGTGATGTGGTACCTCAAAGTTGTTTTGATTTGCATCTCTTTACTAATTAATAGTGATTTAGAGCATTTTTTCATATGACTCTAGATAGCTTTAATTTCTTCTGGAAACTGCCTGTCCATATCCTTTGACCATTTATCAACTGGGGAGTGACTTGTATTCTTGTAAATTTGACTCAATTCTCTATATATTTTAGAAATGAGGCCTTTATCAGAGAAAGTGGTATAAAAATTCTCTCCCAGTTTTCTGCTTCCCTTATAATCTTGGTTGCATTACCCATTTTGCATTTTATAATGTTCTCTATCTCTTGTTTGGTCATAAATTCCTCCATTCTCCATAAATCTGAAAGATAAACCATTCTTTGCTTCCCTAATTTGTTTTTAGTGTCCCCCTTTATACTTAGACCTTTTGAACTTTATTCTGGTATATGGTGTCAGATGTTGGTCTATGCCCAGTTTTTGCCATACTATTTTCCAGTTTTCCCAGCAGTTTTTGTCAAATAGTAGGTTCTTATTGCAGAAGCTGGGGTCTTGGGGTTTATCAAACAGTAGAGCTGTGATTATTGATGACTACAGCAGGTATTTATTAATAGCTTATTATATGCCAGATAGAATGCTAAATGTTGTGGATTCAAAGAAATGCAAAAACTTGGTCCCTGCCCTCAAAGATCTCACATTCCAATGGAGAAGACAACATGCATATAACAATGCATATTTAAGATATAGTCACTGTAGAAGGATGATAATCTCACCAGTAAGATTCTAATGGTAGGAAGTACCAGGAAAGGCCTTCTGTGGAAGGTGAGCTTTGAGTGAATAGTAAAGGAAGCTGAGAGGCAGAGGGAGACAACATTTCAGTGCAAAGGCATGAAGTCAGGAGATAGAAGAACAGCAGCTATGCTGGGGTAATTAAATCAAAGTGCAGGGAAGAGAAAAATGTAAAAGGAGTGGACAGGTAGGAACGGACCAGTTCAAAGAGACAGATTAGGATTTGGGGGCAGTTAAAACAGTGTTTTTCCTTTTTGAGTTCTTTGGCTTTTCTCCCATTCTCTGTGAACTCTCAAAGATCACATCCCGTCAGTCACACTTACCAGTTAATAAAATATTAGGACATTTACTGTGACCATGGCTTTAAGGCTTATTTATTGATAATGTGTTCATTTTAAAATTTGAACCTTTGTAATAATTACCTGCAAAATTCAGTAATGACTGGACAAATGCTAAAATTGCAATTGAGGACTGCATAAAAAGTAAATACAGAAATAGCAGAAGTCTGAACTTCATGTCCCTGCATGTGCAGTTTCAGGAACCAAATAGCAATATGGGAGTTTTCTAAAAGTTTGAGCTTTTGAATCTGAGTATAAGGTCTTTATGTACATTGCATTAATATTTTAAAACTTTGTTGAGAACCAGCCCTCCAACTACTCTCCAAGTACCTAAGCTAAGTTCTATTTTTGTTGCTAGAGGAAGAAAAAAGAACATTTGCTCTGGCGTAGAATTTGGAATAGTGGGGTGGTAGGAAATGTTATAAAGCAGTCATATCTAGGTAAAAGGAAAATCCTCTATCCTTATTTGGAATTGAACTTAAGGACATATTGAATCTTTTTGTTTCATCATTTTTCTAGGCACAAGTAATGGTTCTGTACTGGTGTACCATCTTACCAGTGGGCTGTTGCACAAGGAATTAAGTATTCACTCTTGTGAAGTCAAGTGAGTATATCTTTATGGGAGCAGTTTATTTTTTTGGAATTAAAATTACACTAAAAAATGGAGACTAAAAAAATTAAAACGGGCGGGGGTCAGAGATAGCTTTTATATCTCTTTAGCTATATTGAATATTGTTCAGTAGCACATAATATGCTCTAATTATGTGATCAAGGCAAGTGTCCAGATAGAATTGGAATTTGAATCTGGCTTTTCTGGCTCCATATCGACCTATCATGCAATAAATAGTTCATTATAAATGTTGGATTAAGAATATGAAATTTTTAAATAAAGTTCTTAATAATCATGAATGAGCTCTGACTGTTGGCTTGTTCATAGAACATCAGGCTATTGAGAATTCTTTGTTTTATTACTATGTCTTATTTATTTGATTTTTAAGACTTGATTTTTTTTCTCAGTGAAAATCATCATGTGTCCTTGCTGACAGTTATTTAGTGTGTCTTTCATTCCTGTGATGAGAAATAGTGCTGTCTAATAAAACACTGGAACCAAGTAAACCATATTTACTGTAAAATAATGACATTTTGGTTATAGTTAATTCAATCAGTTAACCTTTACTGGTGTTGTTTTTTGTTGGTTTAAATGCTATCAGAAAAGGCTCAAATGAATGAATAAATAAAACATTTGTTAAGCTCTTAATTCTACATGCACTTAGTTCTTCAGTACTTATTACACACAGTACAAAGCACTGTGCTAAGCAGAAAAGCCAGAGAGGGCTCCGTTCTCTGAGAGCTCCTGTTCTAATGGGCAGACAAGCACAAGTGGGCGGTTGTAGTTGGGAATCAAATAGAAAGAGTAAGTGATAATGCCTCTTCTTTAATGTCATTTCCCCTGATAAAATCCCATCAGTTTCTTATGTTGGCCCATTTGTCATTGGGCTGGAAGCATTTCTCTCCAAAGGCTCCTGAGTTCAAGGTCCTGGGCTCTCTCCATCTGGGTTCAAGGGGAGATCATGGTGGTTTGGGAGTGCCTGGTACTTGCTGCTTCCCAGCTCTCCCTTACAGTTCCTTGCTGCTTTAGCTGCACTTGCTTTCCTGCCATATCAGTGGCATTTGGTTGTCATTTGGTGGGGAGGGCTGGCTTCTTTTTCACAATACCTGCCTCCCCAGATAATGGCTGTGAGGAATGGATTAGAAGTAGGACCAGTGGAGTGGTTCAAAGGATGTTGTCATTTTCAGGGTTCTTGTTGGCTTATCTTCCCGTTGATAGTAGTTGGTCAGTTTTTATTGGTGGTAGTGATAAGGAAAGTGGATTCTTTCTCTGTAGTAGTTTCTTCCCTCACATTACTGCTGTGAATGGCTAGACTAGGAGCAGATTTGGATGTTTGGCAGATACTTCTATTTCCAAGTAGTTGGTAGTAAACTCTGTTGAGTTTAGGGTCCTGGGCTGTCTCCATAGGATGGAATCCAGGGTGAGATGGTGGTCAAGGTGCTGGTTGTGGTAAGACTTGTTTGGTACTTCCAGCCTTAAATCCAAAAAACTCTGGCTCTCAGCAATAGGTCCCAGCCCAAGCCCCAGCTGGCTAAAGGTAAATAGCAGCTGTTTCTGTTTTGGCCAGAAACCCTGAGGGTCTTCCCCTCCCAGGTTGATTTTTTTTTTTGTATGGACTAGGTAAAAGAAGCCATTCTTGGCCTCATTTCTTACCACCGAATGGGCATTGCCTCAGTCAAACTGAGACTTGGGAAAGACCTTAGTTTAAAAAGGCCAGGGTCTCCCACTGCATCTGGGGCCATCCCCAGTCATCCTGATCTATATCTTGCCACTGGATACAGATTACTGTGAGTGAGGTTGGTGACTTTGCATAGCCCCCCCCTCAGTTAAAACTAATTCACTTGTAAGTCATGGCATCACTTTCTTTATGTTATAGCCCTCTTTGAGGATGAAGGACATAAATAACAACATGGTTGATCCATGCTGCCTCCTATCTTTCCTTCAGGGTGCCCTGCTACTTCAACTGAGCTGGCTTTTCTGGCTTGTGAGTGTGTGAAGTATATGTGTATAGACATAGAAATGTAATAGAGTTAGATGTGAGTCTGTCTTATGGGTGTAGGGAGATTAGAGAGTACTCCAAGGTCCATATTAGAAGAGTAGACATACTTTGGTATGTCTGAGAAGAATAAAATTACTTTGGAATTTCTCTTGTCCTCTTTAACAGTTTACAAGTTGAACAGCTGTCTTTTCTTAGCCCTAGCATGGTTGATAATGAAGTTTGAAAGTCAGGTTTGCAGTTCTTTATAAATTTATTGAAATGGCTATTTTTAAAAGTAAGTTAAATATAATCAACATCTACTATTGCTCCCTTTCACCTTCCTCCCCCTAGTTAAAAAAGAAAGAAAATTAAAACTCCTGTTATAAATCTGTATAGTCAAGTAGAACAAATTTCTACATTGACCATATCTCTTCAAAAATATATTCCACACTGCACTCCTGGTCCTCCATCTTTTTCTAAGGAGTTGGGTAGCATGTTCCATCATTAGTCGTCCAGAATTGTGGGTGGTCAGTACACTGATTAGAGTTCTTAAATCCTTCTAATGTGCTGGTCCCGACAATATTTCCATCACTGCATAAGTCATTCTCTTGTTTCTACTTATCTCAATCTGCATCTGTTCATACAAGTCTTTTCTGGTTTCTTGGAAACCATTTTCATTACTATGTTCCATAGCAAAGCATCCATCTCGGGTACATACTGTAATATGTTTAGCTAGTCCCTATTTGATGAGCACCCCATCAGTGTCCAACTCTTTGTCATCCAGAAAAGAACTGTATATTTTTGTATATCCTTATTTATAGTTTGTTTTGCTTAATACTGATCCCCCCCTTTTTAACTTGCTCTCCCTCTAATTTGCCTTTTGCCCCTTTCCCTCCTATTTTCCTATTGAGTGAAATGTACCTCTGTAATCAGTTGTGTGTTTGGACATTATTCCTTCTTTTGATCCATTCAGATGAGTACAATGTTCAAGTGTCAGCCACTACCTCCGCCACTTCTTGTTAGTGTAGACTTCTATTTGCACACACCAACTAGGTGAGATAACTTTCCTAACCTTCCCCTCACTTCTGTCCTTTAGAGTATTATTCTCCCCCTCTCCTTCCATTCTTTTTTAAAGATTATCTAGACATAGCAGAATTACCTCCCCAGGCCTTCTGTCTAATTGATCTTGTTCATGACCCCTGGTGAAGGTAGGATTCAGGGAGGATACATGTATCATCTGTCCTTATTAGAATGTAAGCAGTTTTTCTTTTAGTTCTTTATAATTGTTCATCTTTACTTTTTTCGGTTTCTTTTCTACAGTTCTGGTCTTTTCCTCAGGAATGCTTGGAAGTCCTCTCTGTTTCATTAATGCTCATATTTCCCCCCTTCAGTCTTCTTCTCACTTCTCAGTTTTGCCAGGGGAGTTATTCTTGGCTTCTAGAATATTGTGTTCCAAGCTTTCTTTTCTTTTGTAGTAGTGGCTGCTAAAATGTGTGTGATCCTTACTGTGACTTCTCAGGATTTGAATTCTTTATTTCTGACTATCTGCAATATTTTTTTTCTTTGAGTTGAAAATTCTGGATATTGGTTATAATGTTGCTAGGAGTGTTTATTTTGGCCTTTCAGGAGGTGGCTAGATTCGCTCTTTTAATTCATTGCCCTTTGGTTCTAGAGACTAGGACAGTTTTCAAGATTTCTGGAAATGGCTAAGCCCTTGGTGCTCATGTCTTTCAGGTAGTCTAGTGATTCTTAAATTTTTTTCTCTTCACCCTGCTTTCCAGGTCAATTGTTTTTGTTATGAGATATCTTACAATCTGTTATATTTTTTTTCAATAGATGGAATTTGTTTTAATATTTCTTATTGTGTTATGGAGTCATTAGTTTTTATTTGGCTCATTCTGTTTTTTAGAGTTTGTTGCTTGCACAAATTTTTGTACCTCCTGCACCACACTATTAATTCCCTTTTCATTTATTTCTTCTATAGCTCTGATTTCTTCTCCATTTTTTTTCTGTAGTCTTCTCATTTTATTTATTAAAAACATTTTAAACTCTTGCTTGTGCTCTTCTAGGAATTCTACTCGAATTTTGAACTCAAGGGGTGTGTGTGTGTATGTGTGTGTGTGTGTGTGTGTGTGTGTGTGTGTGTGTGTGTGTTTGTGTATTTTGAAGCTTTGCTTTGTAGATGTTTTAGAATCATTGCTCTTCTGGGTGTTTATGTCTTAAAGACTCCTGTGTAAAGCCGTCCACGAGCAGCTTTCCAGAAGAATGCTACTGTGAACAGCTTTTAATGTTCTGATTATACAGTATAGTGAACACTCCATTTATTCCATAACAAATCAAAGCAAAACATTCACAGAAAATCAAGGTACAGCATTCACAATATTACAGTTTATCACATAAAAAATCACAATGTAGTATTCACAACAGCTTATCATTAAACTGGCCACATAGTTTTCACCAAAGTGGTCACAATAGTTTTCAACAAAGTACAGTCATTTAGTACATTCAGTCATCCCTAAGGAGGTTTGCCTCCTTATTCATTCATTCAGTCATTTCAGAGTACAATAGTCAAAGTCTTCTACTTGGGGCACACTAAGTTAATTCAATCAGTCACTTATTCAGCAGTCAATTACTAAGTATCGTTAATCACTAAGTATAATCGTTAGAAAATAGTAGACCCTCCACTCCTAGGTCACTAGTAAATTTATAATTCCTCAGTCAGTATACAGTATCCAAGTAAAGTCTTCTTTCAACTTGACTCAGGGTGGTCTCTCAGATTCCTTGGATCCCCTTCCAGGGTCCCAGCTCCTACCTGAATCCACCAAACAGTCACCTGGGTTCAAAGGCAGACAGCTCCGAGGTCCTTATGCAGTTCTTCAGGCAGTTCCTGCTACACACTGAAGTTCACTGGGCCCAGTCCATTTCAAATCCTTCACAATTTCTGTTCCGAGGAATTTAAGGCTCAACCAAGCCACAAACAAAGTCTTAGTATCCAGTCATGCTTCCTCAGTCTTCTGCAGCTAGTTCAAAAAATCAGAATCACCTTATCCATCCTGGGGGAGGGGAGGGGATGCCTGGCTTCCTGGGCTCCATCTCCTGGGCTTCTGGGCTCCTCTTCAGAAGAAGCTCCGCCACCAGAAGTTCTCAGGAAATTCTGACTCAGTTCTGGATTCTCATTTCTCTAATGTAGCAGCTCTGCCTCCAGATGCTGGTCCCAAGAAATTCTGATTCTTCCTTTCTGGGGCTTTTCCTTATATACACATAGCATTAGCTTCCTGTTTCAGCCAACCCCTTCCTGTTATGTCAGTAACAGGAGACAGGAGTTCATACGTTCTGTTTCCCCAACAGAGGCGTTATCAATTACTAAGTGCTAAGTACCTGCTACCTTTGCTTCACTTGAAACAAAGTGCTAAGTACCTGCTTACTTGCCAATATGAAAAGGGGTCTTCAGATTCAAATTACATTACCATTACATCCTGTCACCATAATAACTTTTTATTGTGGGTTACTTTTTCTGTTTAATCATCGTTTTAGCCTGCTTCCTGACCTTGTCCTTGATATGAGAGCCAGGTTCTGTACACTCCTGGTGGGAATGTCTAGATTGGTTCTATTGGTGCCAATACCCTTCTTTGGGTATCGAGTGTTCTGTTGTTCCAGGTTCTCAAGGACAGCTTGGACCAGGGACCTGCAAGCTTTCGGTGCTCCCAAAGTAATCTGATCTCGGGCAAGGTTTGATTGCTGCCCTCCACTCTGCCTAGCATGGTCTCTGCAAGTTTCTGATAGGTGTTTTGGTCCAAGCAACAGGCCTGAGGGCTTTCACTGTTTGGAGTTTCAGTAAACTGCTGTTGGATTTAGTCACTGTCAGCCAGCTGGAAAACTTTGCTTCTTTAGTGATAGACTGCATGCTCCCTGGAGGCTGGAACTGAGACTTTCCTCAATTCCTGGGATCTAAGCAACAATATTGTTACTTCTGAACTTATTCCTTCTTCAGTACAGTCTAGGGCCCACAGCCATCCACCTCTCTTTCTGAAATGCCATCTTTTGACATGAGTCTTCTCAGTCTTCCTTGGATCTGTAACTTGGAACTAGGTAGTAAATGATGGACCTATAATTTGGCATCTGTTCCTTTTGTGCTGGATCTGGGATGTTCTTTTTTCCTGGTTCACAGCCAGTCTCTTGCGCAAGAGTACACTGCATGACAAGATCTTGGCTATTCCCCATCCCCAGTGTCTTTAAACCTGTGTACTTCCCAATACTTACCTAGGCTGGAAAAGTGGCTCATTATGAGTTTTTTTCCTTGGCTTTCCTGATCAAGGTTTAGTCTGGTGAGTTTTCTAGATCTCTTCAGAAGGCTTTTTTCAGTGAGTTGAGGAGGAACTCAGCTAATTTCTTCATACTTCCCGTAAGTACTACTCACAAAATAGTTCTTTTCTGTGGACTCATAAATAAACTATAACCTAGGGCTTTTCCTCTTTCTTAGTGCATGAGATATTATTACATTTTTGTTGTTTAGTCATTTTCGGTCATGTCCAACTCTGCATGACCCCATTTGGCATTTTCTTGGCAAAGGTGTTGGAGTGATTTGCTATTTCCTTCTCCAGCATATGTTACAAAGAACTGAGGCAAACAGGGTTAAATGACTTGCCCAGGGTCACACAGCTAGTAAGTGTCTGAGGCCAGATTTGAACTCCAGTCTTCTGGACTCCAGGCCCAGCACTCAATCCACTGTGCTGCTATGATTCACCTTAACTGCCATTTTCAAGATCATTTACATTTCACATTGAATGATGCTGCCCAGGAAGATGCTATCTTTGTTTTTTTTAATGTGAGTATGATATAAAAATTAAAAACCTTTATAAAATTTCTCATTATTTATAATAATAACAACAATAACAACTCACCATTAAAGTCAAACTAATTTAGCTAATTTTAAACTATTCTGTATTTTTACATAAGAATTTAGAAGTTCAATTTTTAAAAACTTATTTTCTGACCTATGCTGTGTAATATTTCAACCAGCGTTTACTGTCACTTTAGTTGCATAAATGCATGTTGGTTTGTCTTTTTCAGCTGTGCCTGATTATATTTAGTGGTTTCAGTTATAATTTTAGATTTTCTTTTAGAAGTTTTGCACAACCAGTAGCACTTTAGTTTGAATGTTTTCTTGGATTGTTATTGTCTATGCAGTGGACTTAGTTGAAAACAATATAGCCCAGTGCCATTTGTGATAATCCAAACCTTCATAGAGCCTGTCACAGGACTTGGAGCATGCAGGGCATTTCAAATACATGTGGGTCAATAGATTATAAGAGTAGGTTACTTTGGCTCTTGGTCATTGTCAAATCTTTAACTGGTTTTCACATTTTAACTGCTGTTATTCTAATTATATTGAGAATCATTGGAAACTATTAACGTGTGCTTGTATTGGCTCTAAACAGGCTGAGAAGCAACATGGAAGCTCAGAGAAAGGTCTGAGAGTTGGGAAGACCAGAGCTCACGTCCCAACTGACATATGGTAGTTTTTTGATTATAGGCAGATCCCTTAATGTCTCAGAGGCCCAGACAACTCTCTAATTGGCAGAAGAGTAGCTGGTTTCCATAGGTAAATAAATGTTTTCTTGCTGAGTTCCCTGTGTCAGTGAAATCTCAGGTCTAGTCAAAAGAACATTATTTACTACAAACCATGCCACCCCATGTATTGCAGGCTGATAGAATCTGGTCAGTTGTCCAGTTGACATGAGGTCTCAGATACCATCCTAAATAAATGGTCAGCAGATCATTTTGTATTCTTAGTGTCTGTTTAGACAGCCAAGAAAATAACAGTTTGATTTTGACAGCAGCATAGTGTTCTCCTGTTTCTAACAATAGTTTCATTTTCCCATGGTTGGAAAATAATTCGTTTCTTATCTCACCTGTCTTGGATCCCAGCCTGAGTTTATATTTTCTCTAGGAAGATCCCAGAAATACTCCTGGAATCCCATATAAGTCAACATCCTGTGAATAACACTAATTTTTCCATGTCCTGTAAAGAGAAGCAACTTTATGCTCTTGTCATATAATGCAAGTTCTAGCAACAGTGTAAAAAAAAAAGTGTCTTGAGTCATGGGAGCAGACATAGAAAAGACTTAAAAATGTGCTCTTCACCTCTGGCCATCCTGTATGTCAGCATTTGTATATGATGTTCCATGGAATGGATTAAATAATGCCAATTTTGCTTCTGTAGATGTTTTATTCCCTGATGTATGTTGTCACCAATGAACAGGAACTAGAATCATTTTAATCCTTGTCGACCTCTTTACTCTGTGTGATATTCCTTTATAAACAAGAAGTAAATTGCTCGCTTTGGGTGCTGGTGTGCCATATGATTTATGCAGTCTAAAGTCTAATAGTAGATCTAGGGAAAGAGCTCTAATAGGAGAAAAAAGCATACACATTAAAAAATATCCTGATTTTTTTTTCCCTAACCCCTTTAAAGACCCACTGTAACGCCAGTGCGATATTCACAGTGCCCACTGTGGCTATGAATATGCTGGTATAGTTGTGAATCACAAAATGTAATAGGCTCTTCACTTGGAGGACAGAACCAAAGCATTTATTCAGATACCAGAAAGCTGAATCCCAAAACCAGAAAGCGAAATTCAACATAGTAACCACGAAGTTGGTACACATAACCAATGCAACGAACACCAATATTCCCAAGCCTTCCAAAACCTTCTCTTCATCAGTTCTTCAAAACAAAACAGGCTCCCTCAAGCAAGAATACCCATGTCTCACTCATGCTAGCTGCTCAGCCTCCATGCTGCTTGCTTCTAGCAGTTCTGGCTCTCTCTCAGTTTGTGCTCAGCTTTTTATCTGTTCACTAACTCCTCCCTGTTCCACTCACCTCTTACATCCTTCCTGTTCCTATCTTTGTCAAGTCCCCACTGTGGGTTTCACAAGTTCTGTTTCTTAACCAAGACTTGATATAATCATGGGCAAGGCTCAACTGAAACAGGGCGCTAAATACGTGTTTGCTTGCCATTACAAGGGGCAGGGAAGATCTTCAAACCCCTATTACCATTATACTCACATAATTTGTGAAAGATCAAAATCTGCTCTAACTACTGTCTGTATTTATATTTCTGTGAATAGTATACTCTGATATCCAAAAACTGAGACCAATATCAATTTGATGAATTATAAATTTTTCTATCTGGTTTTCTAGCTGCTTTGTAAATGAAGGGTTAGGCCCCAGAATTCTTTTCAAAAATAACCATTGTTTCATTGTGATAGTACATGTTCATGACAGTACTTTCATTTCTTCAGGTACTTTCATTTCTTCCAAATGACCATTTATTAAATCCATCAATATACTTATATGTTATGATTAGAAATTGCTATTTAGCTAACTGTAAACAAATCATTATTATCCCTAATTAGAAATGGGATAAACAAAATCCATAGAAAATTCAGTATTTTCCTAAGGTATATTTAACAAGATATGTTAACAAATTTTATTATAACCACACTATTGAAAGTGATAACTGCATGAAGAAAAGAGAGACCCTCTTTCCTATCACAGACTTTTGTCTGTGATACAGGACATAGCCAGTTATTCCTTCTCATGTCAGACCACTACTTTTCCTTTTCTACCCCTAAGGTTCTGAAGAAAATGATTCCTCCATTTTATGGAGGGAGAGCAAAGAGATCCTTTAGTTCTATGCATTTCAGACATCAGTTTGATAGTTTGCAAAATTGGAATGCATCATGTTTCAAAGCAATGGTGTCATTGTCAATAAACAGAGACTTTTGTTAGCATTGGTTTTGGGTGTACATACCTGATGACGCTCATCAGTACCAGACATTGCTTGTTTGTTGTAGACAAGTCTATTTGACAGCATTTTGCATTTATGGACAAAATAAATCCTCAAGTGACTTATGTCCTCTTTGTTCACCTTCTTCTAAAAATAGTTATCAAATGAAATGTCTAAAAAGGAAACTAGGATAGGGAAAAGAAAAGCAAGGAACAAAGGCAAACTTATAAATCCTATCAGAATTGGGAAAACTTAGAACAGCATGTTAAATCCATGGTCCTATTTTAGAGGAATAAATATAATTTATACTGTAACATTGATTGGCTGGAATTCCAGGTAGAGAAGTTTGTATTTTATGCAATAGGGGACTGTAATTGATTCATGAGTAGGAGATGGATGATGAAAACAGTTATTTAGGAAAATTGTCCTCCGAGAAGTATACAGCATTAGCTGGAGGAAAGGAGAACTGAAGTGAGGGAGATGACTGCCACACTAATATAGGAAGCAGGTAATATTGATGGCAGATGTTACAGCACCAAAGTAGTGACTCACTATGTAATGTAGTAGGGTTTTCTCTTTTTCTCCCTTTTCCCTGAGGAAACTGAGATTCAGAGGTAAAGTGACTTGCCTAAGGCATACAGCTTGTTAGTGGAAGAAGCCCTACATAGGTCTAACTTCAGTCTTCTGACTTCATGTAATGTCCTTATTAAGTGATGTACAACCACTCATCCCCATTAAAACCAGACCACTAGGGTGCGGAGTCAAGATGGCAGTGTAGGAAGCAGCAAAACTCCGCAACTCTTCCCATAACCACCTCAAATACCTATAAAATATGACTCTAAACAAATTTTAAAGCTCAAGAACTCACAAAATGACAGAGTAACAAAGCTCCCACTGAAGGCAGCCTGGCAGGCAGTCAGGAAGGGGTTCATTGCAGTGTGCTGGGAGCCCAGACCAGCACCGCATGAATCTGCTGGAGCCGTAGGGCCGCCAGAACAAGCCCCGGCTAGAACATGAATCACTGGCAGCTGTGGTGTTTTCCAGAATTACCAACCCATAAGAAACAAGGACTAAGTGAAAGGTCAGTGCAACTTGGATAAATTTGGGGGAGAGGGTCTGGCCAACTGCCCCAGGGCTAGAAGTGGCTGAAGTGGTGGCTCTGCAGCTGCCTCCACATGGCTGCTTCAGAAGCTCCTGGCCGGCAGATTGCAAGGGGGCCAAGCGATCGTTCAGAGGCTAAGTGTTCTGCCGTGAGCTGCCTGGATCAGGATTGCGGTCTTGGGTGGCGGTCCTGAAGTGCATTTCCAGTGAGCCAAAGCTGGTGGGGACTGCAGAAACAGTGGCCTCCTAATAGCACCAGCAGCTGTGAAAACCTCAGCAATTTGGGGCAAAGCTCTCCCCTCTGAATACTTTGATAGTATACTGATTTCTTATAAAGTCATTTGCTTCCATTTGCTCCACTCTAATTTTGAAGGAATTATTCTCTTCAGAATGCTTTTGAGATTCTTTTTCCATCTGGCAAAGTCGACTTTTTAAGGCCTTCTCCTCATTGGCTTTTTGGGCCTCTTTTGTCATTTGAGTTAATCTATTTTTTAAGGTGTTAATTTCTTCAGTCAGGTTGTTGACTCTCTTTTCATGATTTTCTTGCATTATTCTCATTTCTCTTCCAATTTTTCCTCCACTTCTCTTATTTGGTTTTCAAAATCCTTCTTAAGCTGATCTATGGCTTTTAGGAAGCTGATTGGGGGCAGGGGCATACATTGGGTTCGCTGTTTTGGGGTGGTGGGTGGGGGAAAGAAGGGGAGAAAATATGTAAATCAAAATCTCATGGAAATGAATGATATAAACTAAAAGTAAACAAAAATTAAAAAAAAAAGACCACTAAAGTTTCTAATCCATAGGGTGCATATAATTGGATTGGCTGGCTGCTTACAAGCAGGCCCCTCCACTTCTTCATCTGAAAAACCTGACAGTTGGAATAGATAGTGACTGTCTATCAGATGTAGTCTAAGGTCTGTTACGTTGGTATGATCCCTTTCTTAATAGAGTATTTTAAATGTTCATCTCAGTCTATCACCATGAGATTTTGTTTGTTTGTTTTTGTTCAGTTCTATACCACCTCTAAGGACTCTTCTGGCTCTGTATCTATGACCATATGATTTTTGTCTTGAGAACTTTGACCTTATGGAAATCTTAACACATTTTTCATGGTCCTTCCTTAACTTTGAGCTTCATAAATACCCAACTACTTCATTTCATTAAGTTTCCCAAATGTAGCAAATTTCAGCAGCCTATTCTGAATATTTCAAGAAAATGTTCTTTTTTAAGCAGTTAGGATTTCCTGGCTATTTCATTACTATAGTCCCCGCTGTATAGTGCAGTGATTTTCATGCTGTTTTCTGTACTTTGCCTGCTGTGGACTTAATACCTGATGTAATTTGTTGTTACATATAAAGATATAGTTGTGTGTGTGTGTGTGTGTGTGTGTGTGTGTGTGTGTGTGTGTAAAACCTTATTTTGTAAAAATGTTATTTCCAAATTGTTTTTCTAACTTTAAATATCATATATCTCTTTTTGAAATTTCTGTAGGGGTATTGAATGGACAAGTTTGACTGGTTTTCTCTCATTTGCTACCTCAACACCCAACAACTTGGGCTTAGTGAGAAATGAGCTTCAGCTCGTTGATCTTCCAACAGGTTTGTATCTTTAGGGTTATCTCTCTCACTTCCACACACCTCCACCTTCCCACCCCCATCCCTGTACATAATGGCAAGAATTTTTTTATTAATAATACTAGCACCTTGCATAATGCCTTGTATTAGTTGGTACTCAATTGCTTTTTGAATTTAAACAAATTTGGTATGTAGTCCTATTCTTAGAAATTGGTATTAATAATATGTCTCAAGTATGTGCATGATTTTTCCTGGATATTCAGTTTATAAGCATAGAATTTTAGAGTTGGAAAGAACCCAGATAGCTAATCCAGTCACCTCATATTATAGATGAGGAATCTAAGACCCATAGATCAGAAGCCTAAGAAACTAAGATTTCAGTCTCATATCTTCAGTCTTGTGTGCTCTTTTTTTCCCACCTCCTCACCTTTTGTCTGTTTTCCCTCCACTAGTTACTTATTTGGCAGGGTGGGTTGCAAGAAGCAAGTTGGGAGAGGCTCTAAAATTATGGAAATTGATCATCTTTTTGTGTGGAAAACAGGTATCACTCCCCCCGCCCTGAAAAGAAAATAATTCTAATTCCTTCTGTTTCTCTACTCCTCCTGCCACTATACATACATCATTTAAAATTTTTAACATTTTAAAAAATGGTCTTCCCAAATCCAAATCCACCATACTTAATATCATTCAAAATTTTAAACATTTTTAAAAGGTGACTTCTTACACATATGAACCTATTTGTATTTCCAGCAGTTATCCATAATCACCTAATAAATTTTAATATACATTTGTGAAGTTAGTCTTTTTCTAAGTTTTCTGTTAAATAGTTTTGTCTTTGAAGAATACTCTTTAAAGGCTCTTAAAGATTAAAGAATCCACAAATTTAAAATTTTTGTCATCGTTGGTTAATTGAATAAGGGAAATTAATCTAAGAAAGTGAAGGCTTTATATTGGAAAACATTCCTGCAATTTTATTTGTTCAGGATTATTAAAGTCCAGAACTGCATAAGTTTCAAGTAAAAGAATATGAAAGTACTGATATCCCAATAATTCTGAATTATTTTATGGTTCATTCAATGGTTTTTAAATGGAGGATTTTTGATAAAACTTTTTGTATGTTCCTTTAAAGTACTACAGTATTAGTAGTGTTCCATGTTTCCACTAATAAAATATCTTCAGGCATTTATTATAATTGTTGCTTGTTATAATTTTTAAAGTATATTTCTAAAAATACCATCATCCATAATAGCAGAGTTCAGCATTGAACTATAAGGCATCAGTTCTACCTCTAGAGTGTATTCCCCGGGTATAATTGAGTAAGACTTACAAGTTCCATGGACTTTTGGCATCAGTGCCAGACTGCATAGCCATACTTAAATACCTTTCTCTGGTATCTCCTTAAATAAACTTACTCTATTTTTTCCAGTTATTCTTTCCACAAATTTAGAGGTTGTTAGACAACTTAATACACATTTCTTCCTTTCGCTCACCATGATTATCCACGAAATACTGCATTCCTTTATTGTGGGAAAAGATTAAAATCAAATTCCTATTAAAAGGAGTTCTGTTAGCCATGTGTGTGTGCACGCACGCACACACACACACACACACACACACACGCACACACCCTTGACATAAAAACTCATGTTTTAAAAGGGTTATTTCCTATATGTAAAAGCTGTGTGGTAACAATGTGTTCACTTATATCTAACAAAGATTTCTCTTTTGGGGAAAATTTTTATTTACACATACAACTATACCTGCTGTAGATAAAAGGAATTTTTTCATAGTCATTTTGAGGCAAATAAAGCAAAGCAAAATCAGTAGCTCCTTTTAAAATTATTGCCGTCTTCCTTTCAATAAAAAATGGTGAAATGGTCTGGCAGTGTAGATGAGAGAAGAAATCAAAGATTTTGTTTTGTTTTTTAAATTGGCTATATTTTAACTGTTTGTATGACCTACTTGTTTTTGTTGGTCATTGCTTAATTTCCTCAAATGTATAGAGAAGTAGGTTATATTTTTCTTAAATACCACAGTTTAAGAAGGCTTTTAATAAAAGTAGAGAGAATTCAGAAGAGGGCCTTGTGCGAACCAATGTGAATTGGTTGAAGAAATTGGGGATAAATAACTTGAGAATAATACTTAGGAGGAATCTGATAGCTGTCTTTAAATATTTGAAATGCTGTCACATGAAAGTGGGATTAAACTTAATTCTGTTTAGCCCTCATTGGTAGAATCAGGAACAGTGGATGAGGGTTCTGGGAGGCTGCATTAGCCTCCATGTCAGGAAAATCTTGAAAAATAGAACAGGTTGCTTCAGGAGGTAGCAGATCCTTGGGGTGGCTAGGTGGCACTGGAGTCAGGACGACCTGAGTTCAAATCCAGTCTCAGACACTTAACACAAAACTAGCCATGTGACCTTGGCCAAGTCACATAACCCCAACTGCCCTGCCTCCCCCTCTTCAAAAAGCAAAAAAAAAAAAAAAGAGGTAGCGGATCCCATCTCCTTGGAGATCTTCGAACAGAACCTAAATGACAATTTGTTGGGTATATTACAGTGAGGTTTATGGTTTTCCCATGACAGACTGTGAGGTCCCTTTCAGCCCTCAAATTCTTTGATCTGCTAATTTTTATACTGCAATGTTGTAATAGAATAACTATCCTTTGGCAGTTATAGTGGAAAATAAAGACAAGTGCATGAAAATTTCACACTTGTAAGTATAGTTTAGTATATATAGAAAATTATAGGTGGGATCCTGTTTTTAAAAATGTTTTATGTCAGTAAATTGAACATAAGAAAAGAAACCATGAGACAAACAGAAGTTTGAACTTTTAAAAGTTTTTTTTTCCTAGATAAAGCTTTGGAACTATAAGACTTCTACAAATTTTGTTTGATATGTAAGTATTTCATATAATAGTGAATTTTCATAGGCACTTTGAGATTTTTATAGACAAAGCTTAAAAATTAAATTGTCAGGGACAGCTGGGTGGCACAGTGAATAGAGCAGCGGCTCTGGAGTCAGGAGGACAAAAAAAAGAAAAAAAATTAAATTGTTTAAAAACCACAAAAGAAATGAAGACCATATTGCCCATGAAAACTTACTTCTTTTTAGATATTTTCATTTAGGTACTTTAAGCCACATCAGTTTTTATGGTACCACTCGTAAATTTTTTTTTTTTAGGAAGTAGAAATTGTGCTAACAGAAAAATAGAATGAACAAAGACAAACATAGATAGGGAAGAATGACTAGTTGTTTTTTTTTTTTAATATTGGCTTAACTTCTTGTGCGTCTTTCATATTTTCTAGACTTTTTTCCATAAATAATATTTGTGTCACAGGCAGAAGCATTGCATTTCGGGGTGAGAGGGGCAATGATGAGCCAGCCATTGAAATGATTAAAGTGTCTCATTTGAAGTAAGTATGTCAGCCTGAGCAAGCTATCATGCTATCATATTTGGGTCTTATAGTGATGTCATTATGAATATAGTGAGAACCTAAAGGATCCTTTTCATTATTTTTCCAGGATACTTTAGGGGAAAAAAACCCTCAATGTTTTGTAATTATGCCTCTTGATCATAGCAATAATTTGCTATAGTTTTTCATTGTAAATTTATACCAGTATGGGGGAGGACCTTTTTTTTCCCCAAAGTTTCATTCTTTCTAAAACCATTAAGGTGAATGTTGTTCTATTAATATCTTTGTTGATTAAAATGTTCCTCACTCTTTTGGAAAGTGTTATTAACAACAGAATATTTCTAGAGATTGAAAAGAAATTCTCACTTTCTTTTTCTATATAACTGAAGATAGCAAGTCAGTTGTTTAAACTTTTTCCTTAACTATTGATGGACTTGGATTTGGGAAGACCTGAGTTCAGATTCTGCCTCTTGATACTTCTGTCTGTGTAAGCCAGAACAAATCAGTTAACCATTATGTTGGAATCAGCTTCTAGTATTTAACATCCTAAATAGTTGTAAGTAGGTTGTTATCTCTTCAGTAGGAGAGATAGGAGTTCCCATACCAAGAGGTGTCCTTTGCTAATGAAATCACAAATACTTCATGCGTTTGTTAATTTTTTGTTGAGGATATTTTAAACTAAACAATATCTTAAAAATTAACAAGCAACAAATGGTTGCTTTTAAAAACTGACTTAAAGTTGGAGATGAATAGAGGAAGATATTACTGTAACATGCTATCTTTAAAGAGGACTCATACATTGGACTTATTTGTAATAAACAAGAGCTTGATAAAAATGTTCACTCTTGTGGGTAGTATTCACATTGTATACTGGAATTGTGTTTATATTCTTTAAAAATGTAGCCACAAAATATGGCTTTTACTAGCCACACGTAATTCTTCAAATTTCTTTAAAATGCAGCATGTAAATCCTATTCTAGAGCCTCATTTTGGTATAGAGTTTTCCTTGGAATGGTGGTGGAACACCAATCTGTCAGGTTCTAGCAGAGTCCTAGCAGCAGACTATAATGCCAGGAATCGTTATACAGGTTCAGAGAGGCTTATCAGCTGCTGGTAACTACTCATGAAAAAGTCTGCTAAGACCTCAAGCAGTTGCCTCCAGCTTGAGTGGACTAAATATCCACGAAGATGAAGTCATCATTCTTCTAAAATATTGAAGTATGAAGTATATTACTAGAGTAGGACACTCTCAGGAAAAGCAAGTAAAGTTTTGGCCTAGTTGTTGCTGGCAATGTATGTTGGCTCCTTGAGCCCAGCGACTGTTTTTACTTTTCTATCCCCTGTGCTTAGTACAGTGCCTAGCATGTAGCATACTAGTTAAAATGATAGTTGACTGACTAGCATAAATATATAATGATTCTTAAAAGTTTTCATTTTACAGAATGGTTAGGAAGATGTAGTCATTTTAATGTATTATCTTACTTTTGAAAAAAACCTGTTTAATGTTCTTTTTTGGTAATTTCTATCATAGTCCCCCTGTGCTGTATCTCATTATTTGCTATAAGCTCTGAATTCTACTATTCTAAATTTCCTCGGGTTTTGACTCCTCCAGAAAGGTGAGGGGGGGGGGGTGGAGAACCTCACAGTCAAATGTTATGTATTCATCTAAAGGCTTATTGTGTTTTCTTCAGTTCTGGAACCACGACTTATGTTCAAATCAACTCTGCCACTGGATAGGATGTGTCAGTCTTTCCCTTATTGGCCCACTTCCCATCCTGTGACTACAGAACAAAAGTGTCCCTGCCTAGCTAACACTTTTCAAAGTATGTTATTTTCCCTCAAATAAAAGCTTCTTGAGAGCAAGAACTGTCCTTGCTTTTTCATTTGAATCCCCTGTGGTTGGCACATAGTCAGTGTTTAATAAACGCACAATCATCCATTCTGTTAGGTTCTAAGTATTTTTGAAAGTCACCATCTAAGTTGCAAGTTTGCTTTCAGTATTAATGAGATGCAGTAATATTAGTCATTACAGTTATTTTTTAGGAGCCGAGTTTTCTTGTATTTTTCTGTATTTTACTTACATATTTCTATTCAGTAATGGTAAGAATTTTTGTCAGTGGTGATATTTAAATTAATAATTTAATTTGTTATAGACAATATTTGGCAATTGTATTCAAAGATAAACCCCTGGAGTTATGGGACATCAGAACCTGTACCCTCTTGAGAGAAATGTCAAAAAACTTTCCCACTGTCACTGCTTTGGTAAGCAACTTCATTAATAGTTGTGTAACTAACTAGGTGATTGGATTTATATGTAGGAGGTATTTATATTTTGTGATATTACTTAAATTCATTGTGCAATTTGTTTTCTATAAATAAATTTAATTTCTACTTGAGAATAATATATAGGACCATTGTTCTTCCAGTCATCTAGGCTCTCAACCTACTTGTCATCCTCGATTTTTAACTCTCACCTTCCATATCCAATCTGTTGCCAAGACCTGTAGTTTCTACTTTTGTAATACCTCTTCTCTATGTCCCCTTTCTCCTTAATACGGCTACCACCCTGGTTCACGCCCTTATCTCCTCATGCCTGGACTATTGCTGTAGCTATTGCTCTGTCTGCCATAGATTTCTCCACATTCCTGTTCATCTTCCACTCAGCTGTAAAATTTATCTGCTCAAAGCACAGTAGCTCCCTATTACTTCAAGAGTCAGATACAAAATTCTTTCTTTGATTTTTAGAGCCCTTTGCAACTTGCCGCCTTTCTATCATTCAGTTTTCTTACACCTTATTTCCTCTACATGCTCTTTCATCTATTGATGGCTTCCTTACTTTTCCAAACACACGACTCTATATCCAGTTTCTGAGCATTTTCACTAGTTATCTCCCAGGTTCTTGAATCTCTTTCTGGTTTCCTTGGCTTCTTCCAAATCTCAGCTTAAGACCCACTGTCTTCAAGAAGCCTTTCCCAGTCCTCAATCTTTCTACCTTCCTTCTGAGATTATCTCCAGGTTTTCCTGTATAGATCTGATTTATACATGCTTGCTTGCATGTTGTCTCCTCGATTAGACTCTGAACTCCTTGTGGATGAGGGATTTTGTATTGCTTTGTGTCCCCAGCTGCTTAGCACAGTATGTGGCTTATAGTAGATAATGAATAAATGCTTTTTGAATGAATGATTATAAAGCCAAAATAGAAAATGATATGTTCTTTAAAACTTACAGTAATAAATGAACATGTTCAAGGTTAGCCATGCAAAGCTTTTCTAGTATCTTTATAAATAAGGGAATGTACAACATTTTTCTTACTCAACTTCTTCCTAACAGGAGTGGTCACCATCTCACAATTTGAAAAGTTTAAGAAAGAAACAACTCGCTACTCGAGAGGCTATGGCCCGACAAACTGTAGTCTCTGATGCAGAACTTAGTAGCGTAGAATCTTCTGTGATCAGGTAGGATTCATTGTCTCATCCAAATTTGTTTTCCTAATATAATCCTTTTGAATGATACAAGTACCATCTAAAGGGATGTGTAGGAATGCATTTCATAATACATTTGAATTACATACCTTGTTTCATCTTAGAGCATTGTCTTTAATTGGCTAATTATTTACTTCATTGCTTAATGAATTCTTTAACCTCACTAATATCAACACATTAGTATAATTAATGAATAAAATAATCTTTATTTTCATTGTTTTCCTTAATCTTCACTGCTTTTGCTTACCATCTAAAATTTCAGTGTGGTAATAAAGGAATAAGAGAATGCATTCCAAACACATGTAAATCAAATAAACTCTTGGGGGAAAAGTCTTAATTTAAAAATGTAGCTCTCTTATCTTTACTTACGTAGGTATTCATTAGTGTTTCAGTTAGCGAATTCAGTTTTTTAAAAATTGCAGTCAAGATTAACATTGATGTGAAATGATTACCTATTATGTTTAGATTAGAGAGCTATAGCAATACATATATATTTTGAGTCAACTTAAAACTAGAGGAGGTAAAAATAAGATGAATAAGAATTGTTCTGTTCATTGTAAATGTGAATTTTCCCTGGGATCCAGTTTTAATTTAATGATTGTAAAAGCAAACAGAAAATTTGTTAAAACTTGGCAACAAAAATAGATTGTTCCATCCTTTATAAAGATGGCAAGTACTACTAAGCCATATTGTAATAATAATATCATTCTTTTGTATAGTACTTGGGAATTTTTCAAAGCTGTTTTACATGATATTCTTTATCCTAATTGGTGGAGAAGGGGAACCAATATTGGTGTTTCAAAGGCTATGCCAAGAGAGTGCAGATTCTCATAGATGAATATGCTGCAAGTATGGAAATATCCACCAAGCTGGAAATGCTGCAAGTATGAGCATTCAAAATAAAAACAAATTTTACCATGGAAAGGTTGTCCATAGGTCATAATTTTTTTATCTGTTGGTAACTCATTGGTGTAAAATGTTGCCATTTACACACCACTTTTTTTGCTGTTTATATGTATGTCTGTGAATCATGAAACACCCAAATCTCAGAAGTATCAAAAACTGCAGATAATTCAAAGGCCCATGGAAAAATCTATGGTGGACAATGGTAGGTTACAGGTCATTGACAACAATAAGTAGCATGCAGTAAGTAACCTGAAAGTAGACTTGGAAAAAAGGCATGTCGACCAGTCATAGAGGGAAAGTGATGAATATGTCTTTTTTAAACTCTTGATTTTACTTTATGGAAAAAATTGTCTTTATTTTAATTTATATCCCAAAGCTTGTTGCAGGAAGCAGAAAGTAAATCTGAGCTGAGCCAGAACATCTCTGCCCGGGAGCATTTTGTGTTTACTGATACTGATGGGCAAGTTTATCATCTCACAGTTGAAGGCAACTCAGTAAAGGATAGTGCTCGAATTCCTCCAGATGTGAGTCAAAACACTGTCTCATTTTTCATTTCATAGTTGAGAATAGTTGCCAAAAGTTCACTCAGTTTTATATCCAGTAAACAATCTTACATATATTAAATTTAATAAGTTATTTTAGGAAATTTCTTTTTTAAAAACTGTAAACGAATAAACTTGTTCATGAAAGAAAGTATACTTTCAATCAATCAGTAGTTATTTATTAGGTGCCTCATGTAAGGTCTTGGGAATAGAAAGACAAGAATGAAATATTACCTTCCTTTAAGAGGTTCCATTCTGTTGGAGGGAATAGCATGGATAGGTAGATGCAAAGTAAAAATGACGTTACTTATTTTAAGGGGGGCAAGAGAAGCACTAGTAGCTGTGAGAATGGGAAAAGTCTTCTGTTTCTGATGGTTTTGAACTGAACTTTGGAGGAAAGTCAGGATTCTAAGAGCCAGAGGTGAGGAGGAAATGAATTGTGTGTCCATCAGCAACATTTACGTTCTTACCTTCTCTGTCCTAAACATTATACTGGGGTGAAGAAGAAACATAATGGCCATGGTTGCAACTTAAGCTTTTAAAGTGCTTAAAATGGCTTCTTGGGGGCAGAGTCAAGATGGCGGCATAGAAACCGGAGAACTCCGTGAGGTCCTCCCATAACCACCTCAAATACCTATAAAATATGACTCTAAACAAATTTTAGAGCTCCAGAATCCCCCAAAATGACAGAGTGACAAAGCACCCACCTGAAGGCAGCCTGGCAGACAGACGGAAAGGGCTCATTGCAGCATGCTGGGAGCAGAGCCCAGCCCCATGGGGTTTCAGCCCCAGGACATCCAGGAGAAGCCGCGGCTGGAGCTTTCAGGAGAGGGGATCACCTACAGCTGTGGTGATTTCCAGACTTACCCACCCATAAGAGCCAGGGACAAAGGGAAAAGGTCAGTGGAGCTCGGTTAAATTTGGGGGAGAGGGTCAGGCCAGCTGTCTCCAGAACTAGAAGCAGTCTGAAGTGGCGGCCCTACAGCCTCCTCCATGTGGCTGCTTCAGAAGCTCTTGGCCTGCAGATTGCAGGGGGGCCAAGCAGTCATTCAGAGGTTAAGTGCTCTTGCCTTGAGCTGCCTGGATTGGGATTGCAGTCTTGGGTGGTGGTCCTGAGGTACATTTTAAGTGAGCCAAAGATGGTGGGTGCTGCGGAGATAGTGGCTTCCTAATAGCTCTGGCAGCTGTGAAAACCCCAGCGATTTGGGACAGAGCTCTCCCCTCTAAAAGGAGAGTTCTAAGCAACCAAAAAGCCAAGTAACTGACTGGCAACATGAGCAGGCAAAGGAAGCAAAGCAAGTCCAGCAATCCAACTTTAGATTCCTTTTTTGGGGGACAAAAAGGACCAAAGCATGGAAAGGGAGAAAGACAACACAGTCAGAACTCCCACAGCAAAAGCTTCCAAGAAAAATACGAACTGGATACAGGCCATATAGGAGCTTAAAAAGGATTTTAAAAACCAAATAAGAGAAGAGGAGGAAAAACTGGGGAGAGAAATGAGATAATGCAAAAAAAGTCATGATAAGAGAGTCAACAACCTGACTGAAGAAAATAACACCTTAAAAAATAGACTAACTCAAATGGCAAAGGAAGCCCAAAAAGCCAATGAGGAGAGAATGCCTTAAAAAGTCAAATTTGCCAGATGGAAAAAGAATCTCAAAAGCTTTCTGAAGAGAATAATTCCTTCAGAATTAGAGTGGAACAAATGGAAGCAAATGACTTTATGAGAAATCAAGATACTATTAAACAGATCAAAACAAATGAAAAAATAGACATTTCATTGAAAAAAGCCACTGACATGGAAAATAGATCCAGGAGAGACAATTTAAAAATGATTAGACTATCTGAAAGCCATGATCAAAAAAAAGAACCTAGAAAGCATCCTTCAAGAAATTCTCAAGAAAAATTGCCCAGATATTTTAGAACCAGAGGGCAAAATAGAACTTGAAAGAATTCACTGATCACCTCTTGAAAAAGATCCCAAAATAGAAAACTCCTAGGAATGTTATTGCTAGGTTCCGGAGTTCCCAGATCAAGGAGAAAATATTACAAGTGGCCAAGAAGAGACAATTTGAATAGTGTGGAAACACAATCAGGATAACCCTGGATCTAGTGGCTTCTACATTAAGGGATGTGAGGGCCTGGAATATGATATTCCGGAGATCAAGGGAGCTAGAATTAAAACCAAGAATCACCTACCCAGCAAAACTGAGTATAATGTTTCAGGGGAAAATATGGTCATTCAATGAGGTGGAGGACTTTCAAGCATTCTTGAGGAAAAAACCAGAACTGAACAGAAAATTTGACATTCAAATACAAGAAACATGAGAAGGTAAACATGGAAAAGAAATCATAAGGAACTTATCAAAGTTGAACTATTTACATGCCAACATGGAAAAATATATGTGTATATATGTCTATGTAGAAGGGTATATATGCATAGGAATACATATGTGAGTGTGTGTATTTATGTGTACGTAGACCTAGGGCACAGGATCAATTGAATAGGAAGGGATGTTATTTTAAAAGGTGAAATTGAGATGTGGGAGAGGGATAGAATGAGAGAGAGACTGGGAGAGACACATTGGGGTTAATCATCTCATATAGAATAGGCAAGGGATAACTTAAAATGGAGGGGAAAAACAGGAAGGCAAAAGGGAATGGCTCAACCTTGCTCTCATTGAATTTGGCTTAGGGAAGGAATGATATGCACTCTAAACTGGGTATCTTGCCCTACAGGAGAGTAGGGGGGAAGGGGATGAGAGGGGGGATGATGGAGGGGAGGGCAGATTGGGGGGAGGGTTGTTAGAAGTACACACTTCTGTAAAGGGACAGGGACAAAGTAGAGAATAGAACAAGGTGGGGGGGTGGTAGGAAGGAGGGACATATAATCAGTCATTCACAGTATGTCCACTGTGGAGATGTTCTGCGTAATTACACATGTACAGTCTGTATTGAATTGCTTGTCTTTCCAGTGGGGGTGGGTGACGAGGGAGGAAGGGAAAGAGTCTAGAATTTAAAGTTTTAAAATCAAATGTTAAATATACATATATAATATTATTATTACTGTTATTATTATTAAATGCAGCTGCGAAATAAGATATACAGGCACTGGGATAGGGAGAGCCATCTTGCCCTACCATTGAGTCAAAGGGGTGATGGGGAAGGATATAGGAGAGAGCAGATTGGGGGAGGGGGTATACAGTGGGGTCACTATTTTGGGGTGGTGGGTAGGGGAAAGACAGAAAACTTTTAACTCAAAATTTTATGGAAATCAATGATATAAACTAAAAAAATAAACAGAAGTTAAAGCCAAAAAAAAGTGAAGTGCTTAAAATGCAATTTATTTCTGATAATAAATAGTCAAGTACTTTTATGTTAAATTTCAGTATTTTTTATTCACTTTTTACTCCCTTTGACATTGCCTTTTTATGACCTTGATAACACTTGCTTGTGCCTGGTCAGCTCCTGATTAACCAGGATTTAAATTCTTGTTTTTACTTATGTTTTACAAGCTATTCTTTTCAAAAGGATGCAATAAAAAAAAATATTGTGAATTGAAACAAAATGTGGCAATAATTTTTTTTTGATATGAGATTCTTTATTAAATTTTTTTGAGTTACATCTTTTCTCCCCGTCTTTCCCCCGCCCACCACCCCAAAACAGCCATCCCAGTATTTCCCCCCTCCCCCATTCTATTCTCTCCTATGTCACTTTTTGGTAGGGCAGGATGGATCTCCCAACTGCAGTGCCTGTGTATCTCAAGTTCCAGTTGGA
>CM053582.1:506927572-506984306 GCA_028627135.1 Pseudochirops cupreus
GGGACTACTACACCGACCCTAAAATGTACATACCAAGTATAAATTATAGTGGGCAAAGTGTGGAATTTGTACTTAAATATATAAGTGTTTAAGGTTTAGTGAAGTTTCAGTTATGGAACAGTAATTTTTCTGTCTTTCTCAGGTTCTGAATGTACTCATTTTACATAGGATTTTTCAGTATAAAAATGCTCTCTAGTAACTCTCTTCTAACAATTTAGAATTCTTATTCTTCTACTATTTAACTCAAATTCTTTGTCTTATGTTGGTATGACTTCCTGTTTGCAGTGATCTGAAGAGGCTCTTACTTGATCCTGAATTTACAGTCTTGCAGAGATGCCTGCTTGTTGCAAGGTAACCGTATACTTAGTGGATTTTCATAAACTTCAGACTAAGTCCAGTGAATAATTTTGTTTTTGTTTTTCTTTGAGCTTCTTTGTGAGCCATAGTATTAAAAGTTGGAAGAAACTTCAGACCCAGCGCCTTCATTTATTTAAGACATTTAGTTAAATCCTACTGTTAAGTTAAAGAATTTATACATCAGTGCTAATTTATTTACTTTTGTTTTATTAATTTCTGAATATATCTCCTGCCTCTACTACAGAGTGCTGACCCTTTTAACAAAAAGAAAAAAAATTTTAACAAAAAGAAAATGTAAAAAGAAAAATATAGTTAAAACAGAACACATAAAATATGTCTGCCATCATATGCAATATTCTATACCCATAGTCTCTGACCTCTGCAGTGGAGGAGGGTGGATGCATTTTCTCACCTCTTATCAGGGGCCAAGCCTGGTCATCATTATTAGACAGCATCCACTTTCAATTTTCTTCTTTTGACATTGTTTTCTTGTTCTGCTTACTTTGTATAAGTCTTCCCATACCTCTCTGGATTCTTCATATTCATCATTACTTATGGAGCATTAATATTCTATTATATTTTTGTACCATGATTATTTAGTCATTTTCTAATCATTGTGTATTTTCAGTTGTATGCTGTTACAAAAAGTGATATACTTTGTGAATATTTTGGTGAATGTAGAACTTTTCTTTCTGTCTTTGACTTCCTTGAGGTATATGCCTAACAGCAGGATCTCCAAGTCAGTAGATAAGAGTTTTTAGTCACTTTCTTAGTATAATTCAAAATGACTTTCCAGAATAGTTGGACCATTTCATAGTTCCACTAATTCTGTATTTGCGTGCCTGCCTTTCTGTAGTCCCTCCAACATTGACTTCTGTCAAGTGAAACAATTCCTGCTCATTATAACAGGAGAAACATATATAGGCTTATATGAGCTAAAGTAATTGGGTTGGGGAAGGGGATGCAGTAAGAGGGATTGGGAAGGGCTTCTTGTAGAAAGTGTCAGTTGAATTGAATCTTGATAGACACTAGGAAATAGTAGAAGCAAGGGTGAGTATGGAGGGTGTTCCAGGCATAAGAGAAAGCCAGTGCTGAGGCACAGAGATCAGAGGTGGGTTGTTATTTATGAAGAACAGTAAGAAGGCCAGTTTGTACCCGAAGGAGAGTAATCTATAAGAAGACAGGAAAGTTGGGACTGAGCTCAATTGTGAAGGATTTGAAATGCCTTACTGAAGAGTTTATAGTTGTAGGTAATAGCTAACTAGCATCAACAACAACAGCATGTACTAAGCACTTCCTTTGTGCCAAGCACTGTGCTGAGCACTGGAGAGAGAAAAAATGCTGTTTCTGCTCTCAAGGACTAGACTGCCCATTCTGGAGAGCCACTAGAGTTGATTGGACAGAAAAATGACATGGTCTGCTCTGAGCCTTATGAAAATCAGTTTGGCATTCATGTGGAAAGTGAATTTGAGTAGTTTGAAACTTCATAACCATGGAGACCAGTTAGGAAGCCATTGCTATATAGTCAAGGTGAGACAGGTGATGAGGGCTTAACAAGAGTCGTAGCTGTATGAGGGGTGCTGTGGAGTTACAACAGTGCAGTATTGGTTGGATATGTGGAATAGGTGAGAGTGAGAATGTGAGCCATGCACTGATGTTGTGTTACCTGAGTGATTAGAAAGTTAGTGGTTTTCTCCACAGAAATAACAGTGAGGGAAAAGGAGGAGGATAATGATATTGAATTTGATGTGGTCCTAGAGAAGACTTTTGAAAATCCCCTGGGCAGCAAGGGGGTCAAATCAGTCAATACTTAAAGGAATTAATTCAAGATATTCACTGAAAGGCCAGATACTGAAGCTGAAGGTTAAATAGTTTGACCACATCACAAGAAGACGAATGTCGTTGGAAAAGACCCTCATGTTTCAGAATATTGAAGGCAAAGGGAAGAGGAGACACCAGGATAGATAGTATCATGGAAATAACAAGCATCAACTTGGATGGACTTCAAGAGATAGTGGAGGACCAAAGAACCTGTAACGCTATGGTCAGTGGGATCACAAAGAGTCGGACGGAACTGAACAACAACAACAACAAGGAATCCAGTTGGAAAGATCAGTAGGCAGTTGGACTAATGGGTGGAATATTGAGAGATCTGTGATTTATCTGCAGAAAGGATGAGGTTACAAAGTGAGAGAATATGGAAAAAGAAGAGGGCCCAAGACGGATCCTCAATAAAGACACATCCTCAATTAAGACACATGATATGCATAATAATCCAGCTACGAAGACTAAGGTTGGGAACCAGAAAAGAACAGTGCCCCCAAAACTCACAGAGGAAAGAAAATCGAGGAGAGTGCTCGGCAAGTGTCACATGCTACATAGAGGTCAAAAAGCATCAGGATTCACAAAAAGTCCATCAGATTTGGCATTTAAGAAATTATTACTGACTTTGTAAAGAATAGTTCCACTCAAGTCATAAGGTCTGAAGCTAGATTGCAAGGCTTTGAGAAGTGATTGAGAGGAAGAGGATACACAGGCATGGTAAGCTTTCCTGAGAGACTGACAAGGAAGAAGAGGAGATATGTAGGACAAAATCTTGACGGGAACATCAAGTCTGGCTAGGTCTAGCCTTGCTAAGGGGAGGAAGGAAGGAGTGTTGTGAGAGGCAAAATTTGAAACAATTGTAGTTTGGAGTGGAACAGAGGATCGGTTGTTGGTCAGTTGTTTCAGTTGTGTCCAGCATTTTCTGACCCCTTTGGGCATTTTATTGGCTAAGATACTGGAGTAATTTGACATTTCCTTCTCCAGCTGTTTTACAGATGAGGAAACTGAGGCAAACAGGGTATAGTGACTTGCTCAGGGTCACACAGGTATTAAGTGTCTGAGGCCAGATTTGAATTCAGGAAGATCAGTCTTTCTCACTTCAGGCCTGGTACTCTATCTACTCTGTCTCCTACCTATCTGCCCAGATGATCAGTTAAAGAGGAGTAAAAGGATTGATTCGATTTAGCAAGGACCCGGTACAGATTAGACAATATAAATTTGTAGGAGACTTAATCTAGTACAAGAGTACAGTTATCCCTTCCACATCATGGGGGGTAAGGGCAGAGCGCCCCCATAGTCTGGAAAAGCTGCATAAAATTTTTTGGTCCTCCCTTCATACCAGAGAAAAAGAATGAATTTTTCCTTTTTCTTTTATGGTATGTTTACAGTACCTTATTGTAAAATTTAGGTTAAGTATTTGGTCATAGGCTCTGTGTCATCTGCTTGCCTTTGTGTGTCATCTATAGCTTCCTCAAAACTCCCAACAATTCCCATTTAATTTCTTATGCCAACCTGTAGTAAATTGAAATTGCAATGGGGAAAGTTGTGATGTAGAAAGGGTAACAGTAGAAATAGAGAAGGCAGATGGTAGGAGTGATACGGGGTTGGTCTTTTGCAAAAAATGAGCATGTGTGATAATTTTTTTCCCTGTTTGCATTATCAAGATGAAAGTCCCCTGCCTTCTTAGCAAAACTCTAGATAGTCTAATAGTTTAACCAGTAACATTTGAAGGTCATTTCATAGGATGGAATATTTAAAGGGACTTATGAGTTCCACTTATCTAACCTCCTAATTTTAAACATGAGAAAATTAAGAATCACAGGTTAAATGATTCATTTGAAATCACACATGTAGTATATGCCAAAGATGGGATTCAAACCTTGGCCTTACTACTTCAGATTCACCATGCTTTCCATTAATACTGTCACATACTTAAAACAAAAATAGTCTGTATCTTGGCAAGTGACCTGGTGTAGCCTTATACAAGTTTAGTTTCTTCTTTAAAAGTTCCAGTATAAAGTTTATCTGCCTAGAATATTAAGTAGTAACTGCTTTCTGTATGTAGTATAACAATGTAAAATGAATCTACTCAAATCTGATAGTTGTCTAGATTTAAAAATCTGACATTTAAGATTTGCAAAGCCTTTATATATTAACTCATTTGATCCTTACACCAACCCTGTGAGATAGACATTGCCTCCATTTTGCAGATGGAAAAACTGAGACTCAAAGAGAAGATAATTCCCTTGCTCCTAGTCATAACACCCAGAAAGTGTTCTTGATAGAATTAAACCCAGAGTTCTTTTACAAGTCTAACACTTCAGCTGTAAATGAATTGTGATCAATTATTATGTGTCCAGCTGTAGAACTCTGTTGAGAGGATTTACCCCTGGACCAGAAGAGGCACAAATTTAAACCTGGAAATAAAGGCAGGCAGTAGCAGAGAAATAGGATATGTTTAAAAGATTTTCCATTCTTATAGCTATCCACCAAGTCAGACTGCCCATTGAATTTTGTGAGGGAGGTCTGTTGAATGGCCGCACTGGTGTATTGTAGCTTCATATGCTGCTGGTTAGTATGAAGGAACTGAAGCTTCGTGAGAGTCTACTGTACAAATGTCTCTGTGCACAGGCTTTGATTTTCATTTCTCAGGCTGTATGGTGATGAATCAGAGCTGCATTTCTGGACTGTTGCTGCCCACTATTTGCACAGTTTATCCCAGGAAAAATCAGAGAGCTCAACAGACATTGATAATATTTCCCTGCCTCAGGATAAGGTGGCGAACCCATTGGATATTTGTTATGACATACTCTGTGAAAATTCATATTTTCAGGTATTGTATTTTTTTTAATTCTTTAAAATTATAATCCTGAATGTTTATAGTTTTATCAGTAGACTGTTGTAATAGCCTGCTCTTAGTTTCCCTCCCTTATCACTTTATGCTGTAATCTCTCCTCCACTCAGCTACCAAATTGATATTACTAAAGCATAGGTTTGACCATGTCACTCCCCAGTAAACTCCGTGGTTCCCTCTTACCTCCATGGTTAAATATGAACTCTTCTGATAGGCATTTAAAATCTTTAACAAGCTGACTCCAGCCTACCTTGCCATCTTTATTACACAGTGTTTTCCTTCATACATTGTTTTGGTCTAGGCAAAGAGGCCTTGCTTTTTTCACGTATGACATACCCATTTCATATACATATGTGTACACACTTGTATGAATATATATTGCCTCCTCTTAGAGAATTTCATCTTCTTAAAGTCAGGAACTGTGTCATCTTTGTCTTTGTTTCTCTAGTGCAGTGGTTCTCAACCTTCCTAATGCTGTGACCCCTTAATACAGTTCCTCATGTTGTGGTGACCCCCAACCATAAAATTATTTTCATTGCTACTTCATAACTGTACTTTTGCTACTGTTACGAATCGTAATGTAAATATCTGATATGCAGGATGTGTTTTCATTGTTACAAATTGAATATAACCCACAGGTTGAGAACCGCTGCCCTAATGCCTAGCACATAATAGGTGCTGGTAAGATAATTGCTGATTCGTTGATTTTTACATCACACTCATTTCCAGATATAGCCACCTATCACCCACCCCAGTTGAATCATCCCTTGTCACAGGGAAAAACAGACGAAACCAACAAACAGTGACTCTGCCTACCAGGATGTGCAACATTCTGTTTCATAGGCCAAGCTTTTCATATTTTTAACTCAAGAGTTTCTTACAATTTTCTTCCTTTAGATCACTAAATTAAAATCTGTTTTTCTTGACTTTTTTGAAATTTTCTGGTTTTGAATTTCATTATTCTAGATCTAACTAAAACTTTATTCAACGTTTTTATATCTCTTACCTCCAAACAAGCCAGTTTTTTTCATATGGGGGCAAACACAGTCAAGGAGTCAAATAAACCTTTAATAAAATTGTTTTACCACATGCTGTAATTTTTACATTGTAATATTGATGATCTGATGTACTTATGATCCAAGTTTCAGTAAATAATTTTGTTCTGTAGAAATTTCAACTGGAAAGGGTTAATCTACAAGAAGCAAAACGGTCAACTTATGATCATACAAGGAAGTGTGCAGACCAGCTTCTTCTTTTGGGCCAGGTATATGAACGTTTTAAATTTTATGAATTGTTTTTGTGTTGAATGAGATTGTTATTTTAAGACTGCATATTTTTTAGTTTTTTATTCTAAATGTATTGAACATCAAAAAAAAGGAGAGAAATGTTTTCATATACAGTGTAGAACAGAAAAAGGATTTTATGTGAAATTATTGAATGTGAATTATCATTGTGAAATACTTTATTATATGTGAACTCATTAATCTGTTATGTACTACTTGATTTTTAATATAAACATGCTCGAATGTGTGTGTGCGTGTGTGTGTGTGTGTGTGTGTGTGTGTGTGTGTGTGTGTGTGTGTGTGAAATATTTGAAGTCAAATTCTACCCTAAAAGCTTACTAGCTAGGTGTGTAACCATTAGCAATTCACTTCACCTCTCAGCCTCAGTTTCCTTATTTGTAAAATGGAGATAACAGTAGCATCTACCTCACAAGTTTGTGGTGAAAATTAAATCAGATGATATATGTAAAGTACCATATGAATACTAGCTTTGTTTTTTTTGGCAATACAGTCGTGAGCATACATTCTTATTTCCTCTCCCCAGTAAAAAAGGAAAACACAAACCTTTTAACAAGTAATCATAATCCAGGAAAAAAGTGCACAAATTATTTATGTCCAAAAATGTGTCTCATTTGTACCTTACCCCATCATCTGCCTCTGAGATTGTCACATCATTTCATTGATCAGAGTTATTACATCATTCCAATTTGTTTTTTTTCTTATTTTTCAGTGTTGTGACTGTATAAGTTGTTCTGCTAGTTTTGCTCATTTTATATCATTTCATACAAGTACAAGTGGGTTTCTCTTAAGCCCCTATATATTAAGAATTACAGGATCTCTTTGCTACATCTCCTTTTTTGAGTGAAAAAAAATGGAAATTTTATTCTGCTGGAAAGTAAATATATGTAGTTTAATGAGATGATATTTCTCCTATTAGGTACTTTGTCAAAGAATTGGGAGGACCTGGTTCAGATCCCTCTTAACACACATTGGCTGTGTGCAAGCATTTAGCCCCTCAAGCAGATCTCCAAAATTTTAAAATATAGACAAAATGCTTGTCTACATCAGTGGAGGAAATGTCTAGCAAGTGTATGCCCCGCTCTTGTTCCCTGCATCCCCCCCAAACAAAAAAGTAATTTGTGTAAATTATTTTTTGTTTTTTTCCTTCTTTAAAAAAAATGAGATCTTTTATTTTTTACAATATCTTCATTTCCCAACATATCCTTACCACTGTAAATGTTTTTAACACAGAACTGAATGGTGGTAGCTCTGAGTCCTGTGTAAAACTTAGGCATGATATTTATTCATTGACTTCAAATAAATGATGCCATGTTTAGTTCCATTCTTGCCTAGATAAATAAAATCTATTTTAAAACTAAGAGCTTTCCTCAAGCAGTATCCTTCAGAGTCATTTATTAAGTTCTAAATAAAAAACCTTACATTGATAGGAAAATTCTCATATTTAAAGAAACTTTGTCTTTGCTTATTAGACAGACAGAGCTGTGCAGTTACTTTTGGAGACCAGTGCAGATAACCAGCACTATTACTGCGATTCACTCAAAGCTTGTTTGGTGACAACTGTTACCTCTTCTGGCCCTTCTCAGAGTACCATTAAGTTGGTTGCTACCAATATGATTGCCAATGGCAAGTTGGCAGGTAAGGTCTCTCTCGTGTGTGTGTGTGTGTGTGTGTGTGTGTGTGTGTGTGTGTGTGTGTGTGTGTGTGTGTGTATGATATAGTTCTTCATCTAGTGATCTATGCTTTGAAGGCTTAGTAAAACAAGATATTCTACTATTGCAAAAATGTTTAATTAAAATTAATAAAAAAATTAAAATTTTGGTCTGTCTTTTGTGATTATATACTTGGAAAATGAAAAAAAAAAGGTGCCCTAGAAAAACTCTTCATTCTTGTGTTTGTAAGTGATAAACAGATATTCTTCAGTCTTCTGTGTTTACCATCACAGACTTCATCCATAGTTGTGCTTCTTATATTAGTTGCTTTGGGAGAGTAGCAGTGATACCATACAAGGAATTTTCTTTAAACATTGTCTTTAAATTTTTAGATGGAAACTTCAGAAAGCTATGTGAGCCCATAGGATCTAGCTAAAATGTTGATTTAAATGGACAGTGAATTTTCTTTATTCTAAGAATTAGAAACAGCTTTCTAATTTTTAGAAAGTTTATTTGATTTCTTTTTATTCTTATTTTCCAGAGGGAGTTCAGTTACTGTGTCTCATAGACAAAGCTGCTGATGCCTGTCGTTATTTACAGACATATGGTGAATGGAATCGAGCAGCATGGCTTGCAAAAGTAAGTAATTAATAATTCAGATTACTACACATAAAATTTCCTTCAACTTTTGACTTAGAATATGGGAACATTTAGTGCTGGAAGCATTTTTGTGCACTTATATTATTAGTAACTTTCTTCTAAACCCTTATGTTCGTCTGATTACAAAAATGCCTTCCTTCTATGTAAATATAAAATGAGAGGTTACATCATTAGCAAATTAATGAAAGCAAGAGACTTGTGTTTATGAGATAAACCCACCCTTATTTGGAAATGTATAAAAATGAACAGTTAAATATTAAAGATATTTTCTTTCCCTTAAACAAAAGCCATTTCATTTCTCAAAAATGGTATCATTATCCCTATTTTCAGTAAAGAATAAATACTGAAATTGGGGGCAAACTGAATTTTATTGAAGGCCAGTTGTTTTCTCTGTAGTTGTCTAGATAGAGATCTAGTTTCACATAAATACCTTTTTCTTTAAGCATACCTTTTGTTTTGTTTTACTTTGCACACCTACAAAGGTTCGTTTAAATTCAGAGGAATGTGCTGACGTTTTGAAACGATGGGTCGATCATCTTTGCTCTCCACAAGTCAATCAGAAATCAAAGGCCATCTTGGTCCTTCTTTCCCTAGGCTGCTTTACAAGAGTGGTGGAGATGCTACACAGGTAAATCCAGACGTGTTTTAAGCAGTTCTTGTGTTTGCTATTTAGTAGGCAGTTGTTCTGAAGTGAATGTTTGCTTTTAAATAAATATCAATTCAGGAGTATTTTCTTCTTACAATTTAAATATAAAGATGTCCCTAAGTGTATCAGGAACCAGACATCTTGAAAAATAGGAGTAAGACTCAGAATTATTTTGATAATTTTCATCCAGTGCAGACCAATTTTATACATTAAGTTAATAGCTACATCTATTTCTTTAGCACCTTAAAGCTTAGAAAGCACTTTTCTAAACAATCCAGTGAGATTTGTTTTACAAATGTTATTGTTTTTATATTATATTATATATATGTAGTATTTATTATATAATATTATATTTTGTATATATTTATTATTTATAATCATATCTCTATTTTATAGAAAAGAGAGCTGAGCTAAGGCTTAAGATAAATGTCTTACCCCCAGATCTAGTAAGTATCAGAACTAGCATTCCAGCTCAGGCCTTTATTGGCTTCAAGTCTATATTTTTGTTTCTGTATACTGTAGTATTCAGAAATATAGAGTAGGCTGGGTACTAGAATGTGATTCCATTGCTGTAGGCAAGGTCCAGATGAGGAAACATCCTCTACAATTCAGGTCGTCCCCTCTGCATTTTAGCTGCCTAGAGAGCTGAGAAATTCAGTGACTTGTCCACACTAATACAGCCAGTTTGTGTCAGGTAGAACTTGAGCCTAGGTCTTCCTTATTCTGAGGGCTGACCACCAACTGCCTCAGTTTTCAGAAAGAACAAGTCAAAAGTGCTACCTTTAGGGGAGTAAAGCAAACTATACAAAACCTAAGATGGAAAATAAATGTCAGAATGTAGCATTAGTGTTGGATTCCTGAGTAGGAGTCCCTCTCCTACATTTGTGAAAAATGTAAAAATCATTTCTTAAGAGTTTACTGTGTGCCAAACCAAAATATAGACAGAAAAATGGGACAGTCCCCAAAAGTTCATATTCTAATTGAGAAAAACGTAGAAAACCTATAGTTCCACTGCAGGGCAGATGGGAAGGCCCAATGCTTTTAACGATGTAGTAGCAAAGGCAGATAGCTGGTAGTGTGTCGTCTTTATTGATCTTTCTATTAATGAAACCATATCCATCCCTGACACTGAGTCAATTGACTTTGGTGACAAAAACTATTTTCTGAGTCAGCAGTAGAGGGAGCTCCATATTAAGTGCTTATCTTGTGTGAAGCCCTGACTGATCATACCTAGTCTATCCAGTAAGTGAAAATTGGGAAGGAATATTTATAGAATATGTATTCTTCAGTCGAGGCTATAGAGGAGGGCTGAGAAGCTGTTTGACTAAGAGTTTTCTTCAGTAGAAAGATTCCTTGCGTAAACAACAGTGAAGACCTGCCCTAAGAATAGAATAAAAGAAAATAGTTTTCACTTAAACAACCAAAATTTTGTATAGTATTCACAGGAATAGTTTGTGGCAAGTCTTTGTAGAAGCATGTGGGATCATGCTCTTCTCCCTACCTCACCCACCCCCCTACCCTCCCTTGCCGAAAGCTCTCAAGTTGAATGCTAACACTTTTTTTCTATTTGTCAGCATGAGGTATTTTGATAGAGCTGCCTTGTTTGTTGAAGCTTGTCTAAAGTATGACACAATTGAAGTGAATGAAGACACAAATATCCTTTGCACTGGGGTGTTTGTTCATGTTGTCAGTGGGGAGGGGGTGATAAAAATGGGAATTGCTACTCATTTTGTGTCTGCACAACAGGTAGCATAGATTTTATTGGGGGGGAGAACATTGACTGCACAGATTCACAGATCTGGTTTAGAGGAATGATTTTGGATGTCTGCAGCTTGGGAATGGCAGAGAATGACAACCCCAGCACAGACATGGACTCACAGTACAAGTCAGAGGAATGATCATATAGGCCATAAAAACAGTTTACAGGAAGGAACATAATACAGAGTTAAATCTTCGTTTCATTTTCTTTTAAAATAAAAATGGGGCAGCTAAGTGGCGCAGTGAATAGAGCGCCAGCTCTGGAGTCACGAGGACCTGAGTTCAAATGTGACCTCAGACACTTAACACTTACTAGCTGTGTGACCTTGGGCAAATCACTTAACCTCAATTGCCCTGCTTTCCCCCCTCCAAAAAGCAAAAAATAAAAATACAGAAAACAAACAAAGAAATACAGATGAAAGGCAGACATTGTGGTTTTGTTGATTATGTAAAGAAGTCTAAAATGAAAATGAAATGCTCTGGTTAAGGAAGTTTCATGTATTCCTCTGGGAAATATTTCCCATTACTTTTCATTCTTAGCTATTGAGATAAGTAAGATATTTTACAGTCCTTACATCCATTATCTCAAATAGTTAAAAATCGGAGAAAATACATTGTTTTGAAAACTTCTAGGCCATGCCAACAAATTATTTATTGTCTCCCACTCTAGAATTATACTTAGTTTCTTTATTCTGCTAATAATCACTTTAATGTTTTTCTTTTGAGATGAAGAATGTGGGGTTATTTTAGAGTAATGGTATTTAATTGCCTTTCTCAATGCATTTTATCACTTAGCATTTTGTGCACACAGTTCCCCAAGTTGGTAGGTAGAGAGTACATGATTTGTCCCTGTGAGAAACTAAGACTTAGCCAGACTCTCACAACTAGTTAATGGTGGAGTGTGAAGAAAACATCCAGCTCTTGCTTTAATTTTAGTGCTTGATATTATAATTGAAGACTTTTCTTTTGGAGAAGCCACTTAAAATGTCTTAAGTAATACAGATATCTCCTCTACAATAATGCCAATTTTTGAGCTTTAAAATGTTTTCTTACCCTTTTTTACATACTTTAAAAATGTAATTGAAATGTGCTCATAAATATCTTTTCTCTTGTTTTCTCAGTGTTCATGTTTTCTTTTCCTAAGTTTTACTTGGCTTTACCCTATGAAAGCATCAGTTCGTATCACTTCCTGGCAAAAACCAACTTTGAGTTCAGGAATCTTATTGCAAGTAGGGTCTTGCAGTAACAAATTTCTAACAATAAGTATTGCTCTTGCACAGGTAGGGTTCTTCTATATAAATGAAAAAGTGCATAAAATGAATGAATATGCAGCTGAACAGATTATCTTGCTCATTACATCATATTGTTCCTAATCATTCTAAGAAATATGCTTTAAAATAAATTATCAACATCGTCTGTGATAAGTCCTTTATAATTCCTTCTGTTTTTGAACTGTTCCTCGGTACACACCATCTGAATTGCCATACTTCAGAATACAATGTTCTTTTTTTTTATCACCTATTATATATCATCTCTTGTTTTTTAGACTATACCTATATGATAGGAGGGTTCTTTAATTGTAAAAAATGATAGTTACAGAATGCACAAGGCTTCTTGCCTTCATCCAAGGTTTGGAACTTAATGGTGAGCTCATTTTACCATTCACTTCCTTCCTTAACCTTGATCCATACAAAAACTAATCCTGGCAGTATATGCAGATTATGCTCGGAGTTTGAAAAACCTCGGTTTTAAACAGGGAGCTGTCCTTTTTGCCTCGAAAGCAGGAGCAGCTGGTAAAGATTTATTGAATGAACTGGAACAGCCTAAGACTGAAATTACTGAAGAATGACAAGTTTATGCACACCATAAAAATTTGGCATTAGCAGGAAGGTAGATGGTTAAATTGATCTTGCCATTAGTCACAGTAATAATTTCAGAGAATTATGAGGATACCATCCAAAAATGTATCTTTGCTTGTAAACAGTGTACTTGTAAGGTGTCTTATCTTGTTATAAAGCTATATGTGCAGAATATTACATAAGGATTTAACTTTTAGGAGCAGTTTCTATATCCTATGTTTATCATATGGAAAATATAAAACACTTAAGATTTTGACTGTATTAAAGTTTTATAAAATTTTGGAGAGACCTAAAAATCCTGGAAATGTACTTATTTATTTTATGAACTTAGAGTTGAAGAGACAGAGTAAATGCTCTGTCATTTACCAAAAATCTGGGATATTTAAAAAACTATCATGAAAGTTCTATGGGAAAATTAGAATTCCTTCCCACTATATATTTAGATATGTGTGTGTGTGTGCATGTGTATATACACACACACATATATGTATATGTATACACACACAGAGGATTTGGATCCCTAGAAGGCAAAAATGTTAAAATAAATCTGCTTCACCAAAGCATTCTTTGTTTTTTCTTGCCTTGAAAAAACCTTACCCCTACAGTTATTTTGGCTGATGCATTTGTTTTTTGCATCATCTTAGCTTCATAGCTTAAAAGGTGAATTCCACCTTGTCATTGATGAGTACCTCTGAATTTTTCTGTTTAGCAGCATAGATCTTTTTGGAGGGGGTACAGCAAGGGAGGGGAGATACTGGCATTTTTCCATTGTAAACATTCTGTTAAAAATGTTTTTCTGCACCTTAAAATATCTTGTTTTTCTTAACATTCTTGGTGCTTTATTTCTCAGCAGATCTGAGGCAGACAGGTTCTTTTTACTTATATTTGTGATTGACTGGAATATTTTAGAAATCAAACATGTCTTTGGGGCCAATGAAATGTCACACTCAAACTAAATAGAAAGTAGAGCATTGACATTTTTAGGGAATGTAATTCTGAAATCATTTGAAACTATTATGACTTTAAAATCTTTATTTTAAGCAACTATACAAATTTCTATATTATAGCCTCTTAAAAATTAAAATAATTATTTCCTATGTTAAAAGAGATGAATTTGCAGTTATCCACTGTTTGAGAGTTACATATGTTTTTAACACTGTAAAAGTTTTTTCTCCTATGTGAAAATGGTATATATCATAAATAAAATTAAAATGTTAAACTATATAATGAAATGATCAATTCATAGTTTTTATATATATATATATATTAAAATGTGACTTCATTTCTATAAACAGAAAACTTAAATGTTTTACTGTAATGTGTCTTGTCTTTCTGCCAAATGTTCTGTATACCATAATGTATATTCCATTCATTGGATTACAAACAAAATCTGTATAATCATGTTGATGTGGGAAAAATAAACACACTGAAACACTTGCTTTATGGATTAACTTTTGAACAACCAGAGGCAGTGTTAGCATAAAAGTCTGTTTGTACTTTATGCATCATCCACATATGACATAGAAAAATAGTCCTTTTAAAATATAACCTGTACCATGCATGATTGAGGGATATTTAGCTTTGAATTATGTTCTATACCATGGGAATCTTAGGTGTACATTTTGGATTTCTGGCCTTGTGATGTCATGTTCAAGTGACCTCATTCTTGAGGTCTTTATATTTTAATTTTGTAGTCTGAGCATTGGACTTATATTTAATGTTCAGCTTTAATCACTACCTTCTGTATGGGATGTTGACAGAATTAAATCATTGCAAAGATTCATTTAAAGTCACACACAAAAATAAAAAGTTAAATAATGGCAAAACCATTGTGTTATGATTTAGGTTAATGCATTGAAATTTAAAGATCACGTGTCCTTTATCTTTATGTTAGCTAAGCAGGTAATTTTTCTGCTCACCTTTTAAATCGATAAATGGTCAGAATACAAAGTCCATTTAACTAACATTTTGACTTCATACAGTCGGTGACATTGCTAAGGGACCCTGGCTTAAACACAAAAACATATTAGGAAATTCCTGTTCTTTCAGTAGTACATCTTTGTGGCTCTTTTTGCCACAGAGAACCCAGTTCCTAGTCTTTAATTTCAAGTTCATTCTTGGAATTAATGAAGGTTTCATCTCTGCTGTAGTGTACCAGTAATTGTAACTCTAAAATAAGAGGATTTGACCCAGAGTTTGCAACTAGTACGGTAGGAAAATGGTTCCCACTACCTGACCCACCCCTTAAAACCTCTACAGTTACTGCCCTGGAAGATCTTATGGAAAGACAACAAATGTATGATTCACTGAGTATTTGGAGGGGCCAGTGGCCAGATCCTGACATTACCTGATATGAGGAAAGCCTACGCAAGAGACAGAACTGGTAACTTTTTGGCGTGTTAATGTGATTCAGCGTCTGTCAACCAGCTCTTAAAACCTTAGATAAAGATAAGTGAAATCACAAAGTAATACATGGACATGACAGTTTACCCTGTACCCTAGACTTGGTAAGTACAAGAAGAATGAAAATCATACTGTAGAGCAGTAGAGTTCATAAAGATGCTGTTGTTTTTTTCTCTTGATACCTTATTCCCAAAGTGATTATGTGACTGAGATAATTTCAGTGCTTGAATCCTGTAGCCAGCTCCAAGGTGAGAGGTGACAACATAGAAAATATAGGTGGAGGCCCTGAGACCACCCAGTAGTATTTCATGCCAACACTTTTCAGCATGGCTTGGCTTGCTGGCATATATGTAACTACTACCAGTTACACAAACAGAAAGTCAGGTTGCCTGCAAGGGTGATAGGGCCATTTGCAGAAACAGGGAAGTTTGAAAGAGGCAAAAATAAATTCTATTTTAGATATGTCTCATTTCAGGCCAATGGAATATCCAAATGGAAAGGTCAAGCAAGCCCAATAAGCAAAGTGAGATGGAGTTCAAGAGCAGTTAGACCTAGATTTGGGACTCGACTGTTGGAGGTGAGAAACTCATAGAAGGGGATGATGATCCCTGGGAAAAGGTACACAGAGAAAAAGGCCAAATGCAGAGCTTTACAAGATACCCTCAGTTAAAGGGGGAGACACACGATGGTCAGTACCTTCTGGCAGCTCAGATAGGATGAAAGGCCGTTGGATTTAGCAACTGAGGGTATTGCCAACCCTAGAGATTAAGTTTCATTTGATTAGCGAAGTTAGATGCTAGATTGCAAGTGAATGCAGAATAAGTAAGACATGAAGTAGAAGGAATAACATAGGTGACTTCTTTTTACTAAATGTTTTTCTTCACTTTCATTTCCAAATACATTCCTTCCCTATGCAAAAAAAAAAACCAAAACAACCCTGTTCTTTGTAACACTGAAAAAAAAGGAAAAAAAAATCTGTTCAAAACTAAAGTACACATTAAATGAGTCAACCCCCAGCCTCTCCCACCCACCCCCACCTTTACAATGAAGGGAAGTAATGAATGAACTATGCAGCATTAAGTTTTGATTTTTGTTCTTTCCATCGACTTTGTTGTACTCCCTGTGGGTCCTGCAACAGTAATAGGTTTCTGAACTCACAGTGACCAAAAATAAAAATGGAACGCAAAATGAATTTGAGGTGTTTCTGACAGGGTTTGCCCATGTTGTATCACACAACTTTCCTGCAGCCTTGGTTCTGAACACAAAACATGCTCTCTTTGCTCTGCACGTGCCCTCAGGCCACAAAGTGCCAACAAAATGCTACTGAAATGTGAAAAGGGCTTGTGCATGGAAAAGATTTAAGAAGCCCTGTGACAGACAACTTCTCTTGGTTTGGCTGAAGAAATAAAGGAAAGAATAGAAGTACAAGACATCATCTGATCATTTAAAGGCAGAGTAGGTGAGTGGGTTTTTTTGTTTTTTAAAAGATGGAGAAGACCTTGACATGTGAAGGCATCAGTCACTGAGGAGATAGTATAGAGGAGAAGGGTCAAGCTTTTGGAGGGAATCAGGGGATAAATGAATAGGCGCCAGGGACTTAGAAAAGAGATAAGCCATCTAGAACAGAGGAGAGAATGGAGGTTGGATTTGTACAGTAGGGGAGATAAGGGAATGTGTGACTCAGAAGAGAAGGAAGCAAAGCCCTCCTAAGAGAGAATGGACATTGCTTGTGTTCTTCTAAGAGCTTTGGTTGAATCAAAGTGGGTTCTTTAACAATTTATCCTGTCTAAACAGGTTGCTTTTTGTTTGTTTTGAAGCAGTAACACAGGCCTGGAATAAAAAGTTTACTAAGTAACATGTCTCTAGTGCTTTGAAATTTGCAAAGCATTTTACAAATAAGTATTTTATCATTTGATCCTCACAGCAACCCTGTGAGTTTGGTGTTAGAGGCAGGATTTTAACTTGAGACTTCTTGACTTTGGACCCACTGTTCCATCAAATACCGTCCACCCCAGTACCCGCTGTGCAAGGAGGCTGCAGGGAAGACCCAGTTGAGATTATGAACTTCAGATTTCTTGGTCTCAGTTGGCAAGGTTGTGTGACTTACCCCAGTAGTGTACCATAGTTCAAAAATAGGAACTGTTATTGGTTATTCTCTAGGGTGTCCGTCATTCACCCAGTTCTGGGATCCCCTCATCACTTCTTCACACAGCTGTCACAAGGAAAAGAGTTTGTGAACTGCTGTGATCCATTTAATGCAGCAAACACTTGTTAAATTCCCTCTGTAGAAGGGGTGCTGGGCTAAGAGCCAGGGACACAAAGCAAAAACAAAACCATTTTTCCCTGTGGAGCTCGCATTCTGTTAAGGTGTGCCCATATCCTTTCCCAAGGCCTTCTGATCCTGTACACTGGGCACCATAAGCATACCACTGTACAAGTCTGTGCTTTGCCCAAGGCCTACCTGCCCCAAGGGTCCCTGCTGTATTACCCTCCCACCTTCCCTATTTTTACTGACTGGTCCAAAGTGTTGCTTGGGGAGACCACACAGGAGAAAGTAAATAAATAGTCTTTGGTGTTCTCCATCTCCCAACCCCTTGAAGGAAGGGGGTGACTGGTGTTACCATAGTGCTTCTCCCAGGGATGAGGATCCTCTTTACACATACATGCGCATGCATGCACACACATATGCACATGCCAGCTCAAGGGGTACTACAAATGAGACAGTATAGACAGCATTATGCATTTCTGAGCCTTGCAGACTCATTTTTCACTGGCACCTCTTCCCTGGAGGATAGACTTTTTTAAACAATGGTGCAGAAACATTCTTTTGAAAGTCAGCAAAAGTGTTTTCTTTAGTCTATAATGTGTAATACGAATCTAAACTTGGGAAATTTGAGTGGGTGGAAGTATTCCAAAAGTTAATGCCTCTTCAGGGCCACGGATCTCAGGACAGCAGCTGTGTAACTCCAAAACTCCATCAAGACTTAAAGAGGCCCTGAAAAATCCTGTGTCCTATTCCAGTAAAACACAAAGAACCTTTACTTTACAAATAGTTCTCCTCAGGACTGTTAATGCTGCCTACTTAAAGTGGGCCCCTGGCTAAGACTTTAAAACAGTTCTCTGACCATGGTTCCTATTAAATATCATAAATGTCTTTCATCTTGTTTGCTTGTTCAACTCCAAAGAACATTTGGAGAGGCATGAAAACAAGGTGTTATAGGACTTGGCAAGCAGTGCCAAACAAGCTTCAGAGAAGGGTTTTTGTAGACCTTGAGAACCAGACTCTTGATCTCCCAATGAGTAACTCTCAGGAGAATGGCCAACTACAAGGGCCACAGTTCCTAGGATACAGTTTCATAAACTTGAGCCCACTGTTGAGCTGCGAGATACTGGGAAAAGTGGCCTTGTCACCATTAAGGCACCTCACAGGCTTGGAGAGGCAAAATCTCTTTGGGGATGAAAAACCCAGCATTCTTTGGAGGACGATTTTAAGATCTCCAATTCTCCAGTTAACAGAACCAAATACGGTCAAGAATGGGGCCTTGTTCACTTTTTTGAAAAGTATTTCATCAGAAAGGAGAAACTGGATAGAAAGAACTGAGAAGAATTTAAGACCAAATCAAGAATCAGGTGAAAGAGATTCTCTAATTACTGCCTAGAATGTAAGACTCCTTTGAAGGGATGATCTTAGGAAGTTAAGAGGATAAGAGAATTGGGCATGGGGTGGGGGGGGGGGAGTAGAGCTAAAGAGATAGGTTCTACTTAATGGCAGAGTTGTTTTTTTTTAAATATTAGCTCTCCATCCACAGGACACAGTGTGAAAACAACCTAAAACTGGGATTTACCACCAAAACCAATTCATTTTTGCCTTTGTGTATAAACTCTTCCCCCTTCCTCAGAACTTGTGATTTTATCTAGCAGGAAATTCCTCTCGTGGACATTATCCCCAGTGTTGCAGATCAGCAATTCTCAATAACTTAATAGCTCTTGAGAGTTGCCGGGGTACTGATTGAGACTGATTTGCCCGTGGTTACATCACTAGTAAAAATTGGCAGAACTTGAACTCAGGTCTTTCTGCCTCCAAGACTTGCTACTGTCTCCGCTGTATGAAAGGCAACTTCATGTAGGGGATAAGAGTGCCAGCCTTAGAATCAGGAAGACCTGAGTACAAGTGCTGCCATTGATTCTTATTGGCCTCATCATGATACAATGTTTATAAAGTTCCTAAAGCACAGGAATGATTAGCATTGATACCCTCAATGGTAAAAGATGCATAGCTTAGTCATTTATTCTAATGACTTTCTTCTTGAGAAATAGAAATTGATTTAAAAATATTTTTTAAATTAATTTTTTGTTTGTTTTTAGTTTACATCATTGATTTCCACAAGATTTTGAGTTACAAATATTCTCCCCATCTTTCCCCTACCCACCACCCCAAAACAGCAATCCCACTGTATACCCCCTCCCCCAATTTGCTCTCTCCTATATCCTCCCTCCTTACTCCCTCTGACTTCCCAGTAGGGCAAGATGGATCTCCCTACCCCAGTGCCTGTATATCTTATTTCCCAGTTGCATGTCAATAATAATAATTTTTTTAAACATTTGATTTTAAAACTTTAAATTCCAGATTCTTTCTCTTCCTCCCTTGTCACCCACCTTTACAAAAAATTGCTTACCTGAAAATATTTTAAGTAAGCCTAATTTTCTTCTTCTTGATGTAGTTTGCTTTTTATACCTATCATTGCCTAATAAACCACAGGTCTCCTTGAAATTAAAGGAAAAGTTAAGCAAAACCAACAAGTACAACCGCCATGTCGTTACAACATAGACCACATTCTGTACCTGTAGTTCATTACTTACCCTGGGAAGACAGAAGTGAAGGAAGATTTTACTCAACCACTGGATGGCTCAGGAATTGCTTCATGTGCCTCATACATAGTAGGCATTTAATGTTTGTTGAATTAACAGGTGCAAATTTACTGCATCTTGCCTCAGATATTTTCATTATTGCTGTAGAAGTGATTTCATGAGGGGAGCATATATCTCACATTGTTATCAAACTAACTTGTAGAATGCTATGACACCCTGAACAGAAGAATTACCAAGTTGTGTCTGCTGGCTAAGATTGAATAGAAACACAAAATGTGTGCCATTGTGGATGAATCAGTGAATGGAAAAAGTCAACAGTAACTGAACATATGATGTGTGCATGTATGTAGAAGGAAATGGCAAACCACTCTAGTCAAGAAAATCCCAAATGGAGTCACAAAGGGTCACTAAAACAGCTGAACAGCAGTCATAATGTATGTATGTTATAATCATATAAATTTTCCCTTTCCCCCAAAAAAAGGTTGAAGACCTAATTAATGTATATTCTGCAAAAGCAAATAAGTATTAACGAAATAAAATTTCTTGAGGATAGCCCAGAAATGACAATGGTAGTTTCTTAAGTGTTATTAACTCACCTCAGTTTGAGTTTAACTAACAAAAAGCTCAAGATTTTTATCAGTGTGTTCACATTTGGTGAATAGATTTCCCATTGGAATTTACTGATGTTTCTCATGTTAATCTAATAATAATAATATATAATTATATAGCTACTAGGCGACTGTTTTGTGGTTTATGATGTGTTTGACGTTTCAATTGTGTTCCCCAATAATCTGCAGTATTCTCCTAATTTTTCAGAGGTGATGCAGTACTCTGCCGCCAGTCACACAGCTCTGGAGTGGGAAAAACTAGGCATGAACCCACTCACTCTGGCCCCAAAGTCAGTACTCTTGGCACTGCATCGTAGCCACAGTCAAGGAAATGAGTTCAAGTCTTGCTCCTGACACAGATGTGTTGTGTGACCCTGTACAAATCACTTCACTTTTCAGGGCCCCCATTACTTGCGTAAGAGGTACCTTGCTGCCATGATAAAAGAGTTTCCTCTCTTGAAGGCCCTATGCCAATGAAAGTATAAGTTCAATCTAAAAATTAAACACATGAATTTAATTTTGAGAGAATAATAGATAGTAATAGCTAGATAGACAGTGACTTATGCATAGATAAATAATGATAGAAAATAGGCACCAATAGTGATGGACAGATATGATAAGAGATAGCAAGAGATAACAGTAGATCAGTGGTTGTCAACCTTTCTAATGCCACAAGCCTTTAATACTCTTATGTGGGCGTATCTGCATGTGGGAGATAGATAGAGGAGCGGTGTCTGGGTTCCTAAGATCATTGGAAATATGTGTTTTCCCATGGTCTTAGGCAACCCCTGTGAAAGGGGTCATTCGAGGGGTCGTGACCCACAGGTTGAGAACCGCTGCAGTAGATGGACAGGTAGAGAACAAGATGACAATGATAGATGGATAGATAGGTGGACAGATAAAGATAAAGATGTACATGAAATCAGCAATTCAGTGACCAATTTAATTCAAAGATAAATCTTTAGCTATTTGGCAGGACACATTAGAACTTCGCTATTCATCCCTCACTTCTGGGCACCTCTACTACAGTGCTCAGTGACCTAAGCTTCAAAATGACCTGTTAGAATGCATGCTTCTTGAGGACAAGCTCTATTTTTTATTTCTGCCTTTGTGTCCTTAGCACCTATCCTGCATGTGCCTTAGCTTGTTGGACATGCTTATAAGTGGCTATTGAATTAAGGCAGGTTTATGTGGACCTTGAAGATAGTTCTAGCAGTATTTCATTGTATGCTTTGTCAGCTTCAAAGTGCTTAAAATACTGTTTCAGGGGGGGAAAAACTTTAAGAATTTGACCTCTTTCACAAAAGTAGAAAATGTAATTGTTAATAGAATTATGTTTTTTACACAAATCACTGTTATCCTAGAGGCTACAATAGTGTATCCAGAAATTATTCACTAAGACCAAGTTGAATTGATAGCAGAGACACAAGGATAGACGTTATGATCCTTGCTACCAGGGGGTGCTGAGACTGATAGATCTCTTGAGCATAGGAGTTTGGAGGTGGTCCAGGATGAGGAGGTGTCTAAAATAAGCTAGGCATTTATGTCATGACCCCCTGAGAGCAGGAGGCCACCAGATTGTCTAAAGGAGAGGCAAACTGGTCAGAGCTTCTAAGACAGAGCAATATTGACCCAGGCTGGACTTTGTACTTTCATCCTGGAAGAGATAGTGAAATACAATCTTAATTACATACACACACACACACTGAAAACTAATACCTCATGATTATATAAATAGGTAAAGGAAAGATTTTGATAAAATACAGCACTCTTCCCTTTATTATTTGACATGGTTTTAGAAATGTTAATGATAGCAGTTAAGGAAGATTGCATGATAAATTTATTCAGAAAACTAAAGAGAATCAATAATTTAAATTATTAATAGCTTTGGAAATTAATAGGACATAAAATAATCCCCCCAAATATTAGCATTTCTTTGTGTCAACAACAAAAACTAACAGGAAATTATAGAAAAGAATCTCATTAAAAATTAACTACAAAATGCATAAAATACCTTATAGTCAACTTAGCAAGACACACCCAGGACATAGAAATGCAGTCATCGAAGTCTTACAGTAATTAAAGGATAGTCTCCATTTAAAGTTTGGCCTTGTCAATATAATAAAAATGATACTACCTAAATTAATTTATAGGTTTTATGCCATGCCAATAAAACTGCCAGGGATACTTTATAGAACTGGTAAAAATAAAATGCACTTGGAAGACATGCTCAGAAGGAAATAAGGGGGGGAAATAGGAAGGAAGTAGGAGAAATAGCATGTCAGGACTTCAAATTACCTTCAAAAGCAGCAAGCTCAGAAACATTTGGGACTGATTACAAGTGAAAAAGCAAAACATTGGGAAAGACTAGAAAAGTAAGAATCAGAAATATTTTAACTTAGTTATCTCAGTGCTTAATAAACCCAGTGGCATGGGGAAGATTCCCTATTAAACAAGAGTTTCTGGGAAGACTAGAAAGCAGTTTGGCAGATAATAGGTTTAGATCAGATCTTATGTACTACTTAGATACTACAATAAGTTCCAAATCGATATTGACCTAAATGTAAATGGAACTGCCACGTTATTCCTAGTCCCCTTCCCCCCTTTCCCAGTAGAGAAAAATGGAAGATGCTCCTTTTTGTAACTATGGCTAGGGGAAGAATTCCTAAGGAAACATAGGATCAGTGAGATTATAAAAGAGAAAATAGATAATTTCTGCTACTTCTAATTTAAAGCCTTTTTATACAAACAAATTACATGGAGCAAGGATAAGAAGGGAAACTATCAAGGGGAAATGTTTTGTGTCATGTCAAATATCCCATATCAAATATATGAGACCAAAAGCCATTCACCACAAGATAAGAGGTCAATGGATATGAACAGATGGTTCTAAAAGGATTTGCAAACCATATGGAAGATTTTTAAGAGGAATGCAAATTCAGATAACCCTAAGATTTCACGTTAGACCCAATATATTGGCAAAGATGACAAAATATAGAAATAGTTCATATTGAAAGGCTGTAAAAAGACAAGCATTGCTAAAATATTAGTGGTTGCTCTGTGGATTATTCCAAGTATTCTGGGTAGCAATTAAGAATTATGCAAGAAAAATTAGTAAGTTGCTCAAACTATTTGACACAGAAATCAGTTTCTGGGAATATACTCCCAAGAAGATCAAAGACAGAGAGATAGGTCCTACATATGCCCAAATAGCACTCTTGTGGTAGCAAAAGCACACAAGAAACTGAAAATAATGTGAGACCCATCAGTTGAAGGATGGCTAAACACATAGTGGCTTAATAATAGAATATTGTATTTTTTATATGTTATATGACAAGGGAAGACTTGTATGAATTGATGCATAGTGAAATAAATAGGCCTAGAAATACACTATACGTAGTAATGACACTGACATAAAGTAAAGCTCTATAATTATAAAAAGACTGTATAATGATAATGGCCACTCTTGGCTCCAAAGAGGAGATAGGGGAATGCACTTTTGTCCTCTCCTTGGAGAAGTAGACTATGGGTTCAGAATGTTGCACACTCTGTCTGATCTAGCTGTTGGGTAGGCTGGTTCTGTTTAATTTTTCTCTGCTATTAGAGGATGTTCACTAAGTGAAAGTACAGAGACAGCAATAGATCTAGAAATGACTAGTGTGCAAATAAAACTCATCCACTTTAAAAAATAATGAAAATGTTATTGCAGTTTGAAGAAGAGGGAGAATCTTAACTCCCCCAGTAGATTAAAACTGGAAATTCCAGAAGCCTATTTTGTGGCTAATTGTAAATACTCTTCAATTGAATGTGGTGCCTTGAACATTTATGGAGTACCTGTTCTTTTCCAAGGTGCCACGTCTGTCCCTTAAAGTGGGAGTGAGAGGGTTGATACAGAGATTACTAAAACAGAGCCCATGCTCTCAAGGAGCTTACACTCTAGAAAGGCAATTCCCATTTAAACTTAAACTTTGGCATTTTTCTGCCCTAGGAATCCCAGCGTTGGATTATTAACATTTCAGCTGGGAAGTGGGAGAGGGAAGATAACCGGTAAGACTCAGTCTTGTCATTTGCTCACAAGATATTTGAAACCCAAGACTCAAGTGAGACATTTGGATTTGGTGACTTTCATATTTTCACAGCTGTTTGTCAGACCCACAGAGATCTGGACTTCTGATCCTACTTCATCCCCTTCTTAAAATCGTGTGTGGGTGGGTGTGCATGCACGTGTATGTGCCTGTGTCATTGTGCTCCTGTGTTGAGCCTCAAGTGATTAAGTGCCAGGAATAAAAAGTAAAGTTCATTGCCTTGGCTGTGTCTTAAGAAACTAATTCCATCTGCTTCCAGCAAATCCTCTCCATGAGATTTCCCATGTCAGTGTTCAGCAAGTCTCTTCCTGCCTCACAGAACCCAAACCATTATTCTCACTTGCATTTCTAGTTTCAACTCAGATTCACTTCTCAGGTTCTCTGCCCAGTTTCACTTTGCTAAGCTCTGTGTGATGAATAAAAAGTTTGAGAGACAGACGTAGTTCCTGGTAATTAATCGTTTTATTAATCATGCTAGCAATAATTAATAAAAGGGTCAGTGGCACTCTTAAATGCCAAAAAACCCTCATGGAACCCACTTAATGCTTATACGCCCTTGCTAAAGTAGATATTCTTGAGGGTGACAATCAACTCTGATAACAAGTAATTGAGAGAACGAATATTATAATGAGAGGTAAGTTTATTCTAATGAGTGTCTGGGGGGAAGTGATTCTGATCATTCAGTTTTGGTCAAAAAGACTTAACTATACCATATCACCCCATTGAGGGTACTATAGACCAAAGGGAGAATCTACTTTTTCCCAGACCTGTTGGAGTAAAACACAATGAGCCAGAATCCATCAATTTGCTTTAATTAAAATTTCTTTACCTTTTGAATAGATCTGAGTTTTCCCTTTCATTATCAGTCCTGCACTTCAAAGGCTGCCAGAATAACCTACAAGGGGTTGATTTCTGAATGAGGAAGTAGAAAAGGGGTCATAAATCAACAATTGGTTATTAATATAAGAGAGAAATAATCATTTCTCTCATCTGCTGCCTGTTGAATTATTATTAGGAGAAATCAGAATCACCCAGACCTCTGCTCCCTGCCCCATTTTATGTATGTGTACTTAGGCCCAATTACTGGAGTGGGACATGATGGAAAGAGTACAGTACTGTGATTTAGGTAGCCTCAGACACTGACTTTCTGTGTGATTTTATACAAGTCACTTCTCTCACCTTGTGCTTCTCAATTATTAAGTTCAGATAAGAAGTCTTTCCCTATCTCTACCTCATAGGGTTATGAGGATTGAATTGAATAATGTATATTAGAAAAAATAAGAGACACTTCAAACCAAAATAAGGAAGACATTTTTCGTAGAATGTTAGACCTGGAGGCTACCTTAGAATTTATGTAGGGGCAGCTAGGTGGCACAATGGATATAGGAGGACCTAAGTTCAAATCTGACCTCAGACATTTATTAGCTGCGCGTCCCTGGGCAAGTCCCTCAACTCCTCCAAAATAAAATAAAGAAAAAAATTAATCTAGTCCAACCCTATGATTTGGGGAACGGTATAAATAAGGTCCAGAGAAAGGAAGCTACTTGTTTGAAGTCATAGCTGGTGAGGGACAAAGGCAGGTCTGGAACCCAAGTGGTCACCTTACTCCCAAGTCTGCTTTGTATTACATGAAGGTACATTCACATAGTAAGTACATAAAGGTGCATTCGTGTAGTACATGAAGGCATTTAGATGGAACAATGGATAGAGCACTTGACCTGGAGTGAGGAAGACCTGGGCTCAAATCTGGCCCCAGACACTTACTGCTGTATGACCTGGGCCAAGTCATTTCATCTCTGCCTCAATTTTCTCATCTATATAATGGAAATAGTAGTAACATCTACCTCCCAGGGTTGTTGTGAGGATCAAATGAGCTGATAATTTTGAACTGCTTGACACATTGCCTGGTACATAGTGAGTGCCATATTAATGCCAGCCATTATTTTTTTTTATTGTAATCAGGATTTCTTACTAAAAGAGGAAACAAATGAAGATTATACCTCGCATAATACCTGAAAGCAAAAGGTGCCCACAGACCAACCTTGGAAAAGAACTTGACCCAGGCCTTCTAAAAGTACCAAGTAATACCTCACTTTTTAAAAATAATTTCCTTTTATACAACAACCCTGAGAAACTGGTATTCGTTACCTTATTTTTCAGATGAGGAAGGGAGTTCAGGGGGCTTTTTTAGATTCCCATACACATCCCACTTAATGAGTGCCTTCCCTCTGAGATTACCTTCTATTTATGCTGCATGTACCTTGTGTGCATAGTTATTTGCATGTTGTTTCTCCGTTAGAGTGTAAGCCCCTTGAAGGCAGGGACAGCCTTCAAAAAAGCTTAGATTTTAAATTTTTAAGCTAAAATTTTAGCTTTTCTTTGTATCATGGTTGCTTAGCTCAGAGCCTAGTCCAGGCATTTAGGGATGCACTTTTAAATGAATTGCCCAAACCTATGCATTTCTAGAAAAGGCAAAACTTGAATCAAGTTTTCTAATTTTCCAAATCCATTTAACTCTTTCTTATACCGTGCTGCTTTTCCCAACAAGCTTTATATAAAATTTTTGCTTTCAAAATCCCAGCTAAATTTTTCCTCTCTCCTACTACTGAATGAGTCAGTGCGGTATAGTAAGTAATGTGGGGGATCTGGATTTAGGAAAACCATTGCTCCACATCACTCTTGGATCACTTAATGACAGTGTGACCCTGGTGAACTTGGTTAACACTTGAGAGAACCCTTTATTCTAGATTCATATTTGGAGGAAGAATTGCATATTGTAAAGAATAAATGCTCCTTTATTGGTTGGTTAATGGCATTTATATGGCATCTCTCTATTATCACATGTCTTCTACCTTAAGGTCACTCTCTCCAATTTCTCAATGACGTCAGTACTGAGACAATATATTTTTTCTCCACCTATCATCATCCTTGGAGACTTTAATATTTATTGTTCAAAGTTCATAATGTTCGTGTTGGTGACTCCTCTAAAAACTTTGCCTCTCACTTCCTTAATCTCTTCAGCTCCAATGATTTCATTCTCCACCCCACTTCATGCACAAATAAGTGTAGCCACATATTGGAAATCATTATCTTGTGGAATTTCGTTTATTTTAAGAGCTGGAACTTTGAAAGTTCACTCTCTGACCACAGCCTTCTTTCTATTCCTTCACATATTCTATGATATCACTCAAACCATAAAGGTACTCTTCACTCTTATTGAAATCTCTGGTCTCTTCACAAAACGCTAATCTAGACAATTTTGCCTGTTTTTTCTTTACTTGAGTTAATATCTTGGCTTGATCACATGGTCTTCCACTTTAACATTTCACTGGCTACTATGCTAGGATCCACCCAGTCCTCCCCAAACTTCTACCATTTTCAGTGGTGAATCCTCGTTTCTTGATAACACCCACTGTCTGATATCTCTTGTCCCTCTTCTAGTACTACTGAGAATTGGCAGAGAATGTCATAAAACTAGGTGAGATGCACTTTACCTGCTACAAATTGGTGGCGTGTCATCTCAGCTAGTTCTTTGTTGCTATTTGATAATTTCCCTACTCTACCCTTAATGACACCCCTATCTCATTTCCAGCATCTGTTCTAAAACTTTTATCTCCCTCCCAACTCTATTCCTAGCCTTATGCTAACGAGCACAGGCCTTAGTTTCCTGCTTCACTGAGAATAGAGCCATCTGGTGTGAGTTCTCTTAAGGCCTCTTTCCTTCCTCAAAACTACTAAGCAGCGTTACATGCTCACTTCCTTCTTTCTGATCATAGAAGAGGAATTCCAACTCCTCCTTAATTGAATACAGATCCACTCTACCTAATCATCATCAGAAAGCTAGTTACCCATGTGATAAATTTTTTCAGCCATAACAACTCATAGAACAATTTACTAGGGTATAAGGCAGTGGTTCTCAACCTGTGGGTCGTGACCCCTTTGGGGGTCCAACAACCCTTTCACAGGGGTCCCCTAAGACCATCGGAAAACATATTTCTGATGGTCTTAGGAACCGAGACACTGCTCCTCTATCCATCTCCAGGTGGGTCCGCCCACATGCAGATACGCCCACATATGAGCATTAAAGTGTCGCGGCATTAGGAAGGTTGAGAACCACTGGTGTAGGGTGTTACACTCAGAATTACTGGCAGATGTAACCAAGTCTTAGCTATCATAAGAGCTTATGTCTAGAATTGGAAGCTACCTAAGAGACCATGTACTTCAGCCCTCCTGTTTTATAGGTGAGGAAGCTGAGGCCTGAGGAGGTTGGCCAAGGCGTAGGAAGCATCATGGAAGGTTTTGAATTTGGGTCTTCTAATTCCAGAGCCAGTGTCCTTTCCACTGTAGCACATCACGAACTTTTGAAGTGTGTCCTTGTTCCTGTTATCACATGAAAGATAGAATGGGAGTAGAGTACCATACTTAGAGTCAGTGTACCTGAGTTCATTGTTCTGATACTGGCTGTGCAAATTTACTAATCTCTCTGAGCTTCAGCATCTTCTTTCATAAAATAGAGACAATAGTGTTTTAATTGGCAACTACTTTGGAAGATGATTGTGAAGAAGGGTGAGTTTTTTGTATCACTATTACCTGTGCCCTTGACACTGTTCTTTTTTGCCTGCGATAGGATTTTGTTCTAGCTATTAATCTTGGTTATTAATCTTCAGACTTTCCTCTTTCCCTGGCTCCTTTCCATCTGCCTGCCAATATGCTAATGAAGCCTTCTCTGGACTTTTAAAGTTCTATCCATCTCTCTTTTCCCTTTGGGTGGTTAAAAAAAAAGCTATCTGTCTATAGCCTCTACATGATCATTACCCATTGTTTCCTCAAAATGACATCTATCCCCAGTTCTTTCTCAGAGGTTACCCGTGAGCCTGTCAAATGTACCCTTTCCAGGCATGCATCCTCCTGATAGCACCCTTTCACCCTCACTGTGTAATTCCTTGTTGGTCAGGTTGAATAACCCTATGTGCCTCTCCACGTCTTTGGAGTGACCTTCAACTTTAATTCTTCAGTGTCTATGATACTCCATGACTTTCCATTTTCCAGCATCAATGGAAGAGTGTTAGTAGAAAGATTAGGGGTTTTTTTTTAGGGAGAAGTATGGAGTCAATACAAACAATTTTCGTTTTCCCCCAAACCTATTCCACTCCCTACATTCAATTCCGGGCCATATCTTTGTCAATGTAGAGTGCTGTTCTAGGATGTGTGTACCAGTGAACCTGTTTTATGAGTTACCCATCAAACTGCACTTGAACGTCTAGAGCAGCAGTTCTCAACCTGTGGGTTATGTTCAATTTGTAACAATGAAAATACATCCTGCGTATCAGATATTTACATTATGATTCATAACAGTAGCAAAATTACAGTATGAAGTAGCAACGAAAATAATTTTATGGTTGGGGGTCACCACAACATGAGGAACTGTATTAAAGGGTCATGGCATTAGGAAGATTGAGAACCACTGATCTAGAATATGGACATTTCTTCCCCTTTTTTCTTGCCTGTCCATGACAAATGGGGTCTTATCATATATTATTACCCTTTATGTACTCTATGCTTTTGACCATATTGCTTTACTCCCTCTCACTCAAATGCGCCATGCACTTTCTTACCTTTATGACTTTTCTCTTGATGTTGCCCATGTTCAAAATGCTGTTCTTTTCCTTCACCTATTAAGTTCCTAATTAGCCTTTAAAGAAATGTCTCCTGTGCTGTGAACCCTTCATTGACCCCTCAGTTAGCTCCAACCTCCTTCCTTAGTTATCTACTTTGTTTTGCAGCCCTCTAATTAATTTGTATACTACAGTTATCTGGGTTTATGTCTTATTCCCTTTCTAAACTGAGGCAGGGTTGTGTCATATGTAGACTTTGCTTGTCCCTTGGTTGGTTGGCTAGTCGGTTGGTGTAGTGTCAATGCAATACTTACAGGGCCCATGATCACTATAAATATACCTGCATGGTGCTCAATCACAAAATATAACATACTTTTCATAAAGAAAACAAAAGCAAAACATTTATTCAGTCACCAGAAAACCGAATCCCAAAACCAGTAAGCTGATTCCACCATAGTAGCAAAGAAGTTCATAAGCCATAACAGCACAGAGAGCTACAGCATCCTTTAGTCTTCCCACAAGCTAACATTTACTCACAAGCCTAATTGTCCCCTTGCCTGCTGTCCTCTCTTCTCCCATCATCCAGCACTTGTGACTCCCAGCTTCCTGTGGGCTCTGCTCCACCCTTCAGCAAACTCCTCCCACCACAGGCTCCATATGATTAGGGAGGCAAAGTATATTTTCAAAGCAGGGAAGGTCTTCAGATTCCCTTAGCCTTATTAAGGGGCAGGGAACATCTTCAAATTCTTGTTTACCATTACAGTTGGTTGTTGTCCTTCATTCTCAAAGAGGACCAAAATGGCATCATTATGCTAGAGTCAAGTTTCAATGTGTCCAACTATGGCTGATCAGATTAACATGAGCTCAGAATGCTCTATCACAAGTTGGGCACAAATAGTCCGTGTGAACATTTGGGGTAAAAATTTGCATATCCTATGTTTCAGTTGTCTCAATTCTGCCTTGCTCATAGAGCACAGCACATCATGCTGAGCAGTCCTGTACCAGTGTCTTCCATGTCACATACTCAATTCCAGAATTCTTAAGAGAGACCTTGAGAGTGTCCTTGTATCGCTTCTTCTGACCACCATGTGAACACTTGCCCTATGTGAGCTCTCCATAAAACAGTCTTTTGGCAAGTATACATTTTGCATTTGAACAACATGGCCAGGCCATCTCTGAAGCAGAATGTGAATGCTTGGCCGTTTAGTTTGAGTAAGGACCTCAGTGTCTGGTACCTTATCCTGTCAGGTGATCTTCAGAGTCTTCCTAAGACAATTCAAATGGAAGTGATTCAGTTTCCTGGTGTGGCACTGGTATAGTGTCCAGGTTTCATAGGTATGCAACAATGAGGTCAGCACAACAGCTCTGTACACCTTCAGCTTTTTTAATGAGGTTGACGCATGCATTGCCAGAACTAGCTCAGGGTTTAGGAGACTCCGAAGGAAAGTATGGGAGAGAAGAGGTATCAGACCGATTACCAAGTATGTCCCTAACATCTAGTGTCGTGGGCCACTTGGGTACCAGCCCCAAGTGTGAGCAAAGACACGAGAGAGAATTAACCAGGTGGGTGGTACATAGGAAAGAACTCCATTTAATGATTCTTTGAGCAAGGTTTTTACAGAGCAAAATGATAGAGAAAGATGAAAGGATTCAAGTTTTACTATCATTGTCTTAAGCCTGTTAGATCCTGGAAGTAGCAGAATTTGATAAGGAATATGTTTTCTAGGTGTTATCATTGTCTTTGGTCCTGGAACCAACACAGAATGGATAATTTGATAAAGGACATGTTTTTTAGGTGCCTGAAGTCTGGGGGCAAAGGCTTTGATGTCAGGATCTCAAACAGAAGTCCTTTTAAGTGTATCCTCGGGGGGTTCTCCAGGGTGCAAGCCTTTACAAGCCGCAGTCATCTCGAGGGATATTAGGGCACACCATCAAGACTTTTATCTGAGTCCTGGATCAGGTCTTTTTGGCTCCCCACAATCTAGCCCATTGCTTTGTACCCTGTAGAGGCCAAATAGTTTTGTTGTTTAATATTCAATAGAATACAATTCATATGCTGTGTTAAATGACTTTTCCTCTTACATTTTAAAGAAGATTTAGACCATCCAACAGGAACTCCTTCAATTCCCATCTCACTTTCGGGTCTCAAAACTTCTCAGCATCATCACTGACTCTCTACTTTCTCCTTGTCACAGAGGAGTAGACGCTGTAGCTTGATGGGGAGGTAACCCAGTCTGACCCCTCAAAGACTGTGCTGATGGAACTCATACTCTGTCTGGCCCCAGCAAACCCAAGAGGCTTTTAATATAGTTCTGCCAGTGGACTGTTTGTTGTCCAAGGTAAGTTCAAAAAACATGTTGGCCACGACTTGATAGGAGGATTATGTTTTCTGTGAGGAGCAAAAGGATCCATACAGTTAAAACATAAATCCTTTGTAGTGTATTAAGGGGAAAAAGCATCTGTGATTTAAAGAATTTTCATGTTGAACCCTTGAGAGGTATCTGGGTACAAGCCATGCCTCTGTCACATATCAATTTTGTGATCCTGGGCATTGCCTGGAGTACAGAACTGTTAAAAGTGTGCCCAGCATACATTTTCTTTTCAAAGACCTGGTTGTTAAACATTTCCCAGCATTTCCCTGCCCAAAGGGGATCATTTTCTCAATATTCTGGAGCACCCACTTGTAGAACCAAGTTACAGAGACCTATCTCAATACAAAGGAGAGAGGAAAGAGAGACATAATGAGGATCTGAAGGAAGAAATAAGAAACTCAAATAAAGAATGTCTAATTTAAACAAAAAAGAATGAAAAAAAGGCTAGACTTGGAATGAGAAGAAATTATTTACAGGAATCCAGGCTTTGCTACTTAAAACCGCTGTGTGACCTGGGGCAAGACCCTCTTTAGTTTTCTGGACCTTAGTTTTTGTGCCTCTACTACAAAATATTTACACATTTCATTGATGCTCTGAGGTCACAGAGTATAACTTTTCTACCAAGTTGCTATCTTTTTTTCCTAACTGGTTTATAGTTCCAGGGGAGTTTCTCTCAGTGGTAGGGTATGGTCAGATGCCTTTTCTCTTCTGCTTACTATAGAACCTCCTTAGAAACCAGCTCCAATTAAAGTCTTCTTTTGTAGCTGGTGGGCCCTGAGGGAGGCTGGCACAGCTCCATCTGAAGGAAGGCCTGACCCAGATCTCTTTCCTGGGGCAGCTCCAAGGCTTTCTGTCTTAGATAAGACATTGGCAGAGGAGACTGCATTTCTAGGCTTGGGTCTTTTGTGAGAAACTGGATCTTTGTGTTACAAGTCTCACTCCTGGGCCTCTGACCTTTTAAATATTCAGTATCAAAACTAACTCCTACTTCTCTCTGACTTGCCTATTCACAGGTGAATTAGCTTATAATCAGTGTGAAATTTGCTAGTCCCACATTTCAGCTGTGGCATATTGATAAAGGCCAATATAATCACTGAGCTGGGCCTCTCTACCTAATTATTTGGGCTGAAGTTATAGTGAGGTCATTGAAAGGGTACCTGGGGTTGAGAAAGAGAAAAAGACATGCCTGACATCCTGACTACCCCTTTCTGAAGGTAATTAACCAAGAGACTTTTCTTATTGAATATAGAAATTTTATACTACCTTTTTAATTTTGGTGGGGGGAGGACTTATGATTTGATATGTTTAGGAAACTCTGCTCTTGCAGATCAGCAACTTTTCCTTTACAAATTGCCTGAGGCAATGGAAGCTTAGGTGACTTACTTGGTCAGGATCACACAGCAGCTATGTCTAAGGCTAGACTTGAACCCAAGCCTTCTTCTGAAGCCAGTTCACTATTTCCTTTTCTACAGGAGATAATTATTCCAGAAAAATAAATGTTGGTTAGTGACAGAGCTTTGAATCTTCAAGAAGTGAGGAACTTTGTTGTCAAATCATTTCAGTTGTGCTGGACTCATTGTGACCCCATTTGTGGTTTTCTTGGCAAAGATCCTGGCAGGGCTTGCTATTTCCTTCTCTAGCTCATTTTATAGAGAAGGAAACTAAGGCAGATAGGGTTAAGTGACTTGCACAGGGTCACATGGCTAGTAAGTGTCTGAGACCAGATTTGAAATCAGGTCTTCTTGACTCCAGACCTGATGCTCTATCTCAGTGGTTCTCAACCTTCCTAATGCCATGACCCTTTAATACAGTTCCTCATGTTGTGGTGACCCCCAACCATAAAATTATTTTCATTGCTACTTCATAACTGTAATTTTGCTACTGTTATGAATCATAATGTAAATATCAGATATGCAGGATGTATTTAAATTGAACATAACCCACAGGTTGAGATCTGCTGCTTATCTACTGCTCCACTTAACTGCCCCCAAGTGAGGAATGTTGTAACCTAAATCAGAGAATAGAACTAAAGGGTGTCAGAGCCTAGAAATCACCTAATCTACCCTTCTTAGTTTGGAGATGGAAACAGATCCAGTGAATGAAACAAGGAACACTTCTAAGGGTCCTTACAAATCTGAGGATCTGGGACAGTTGGACTTGCCAGTCACTGGCAGAGTCAGGCCTAAAATCCTGGTCTCCACAATTTTAATTCATTGTTCCCTCAAAGTTATTCACCACTCAAAGGCAGGAACTACCAAAGAATTTAGGCAATGGAGTGATGATTTAGAAACATGTCACTACCTGCATTGGAGGACAGGCTGGTGGAGAGGAAGGAAAGATGACCTAAAATGACCCTGCAAGGCTTTGGACTTGGCGATCTTTGCTGAATCAAGTAAGCTGGTCAAATACACGTGCAGTGTTTTAGGAACTTAATTGTCAACTGTTGCATAACCTCCTCATCCTAAAGGTTTTTCCTTTTATTGGGCAGATAGATCAGAGTCTTAGGCCCTTTTTCTCTTCTTCCATTTCCTTTTTAAAACTTCCTTTGGCAAAAGCGGAACGCTTTTTATTTGAATGCAATCCTCTGAAAATTCAAGAGCAGGAGAGTTTACTTAGGATAATTACATCCTGTATTGTGGTTGGCCAATCCAGAAATAATATTTTCAGGAAAGAAAAAAGGCACTATTTCAATATTTTTTTTTCTCCTGCTGCATTAGGATGTGGTGCAAAGATGCATTCACCAAACCCCACTCCCACTTTTTCAGTCTTACAACTATGAAATAAGGTATCTTTCTTTCTTCATACCTTTCAATCATTTGGAATGACCTTCCTTCTCCTCTCTAGACATCCAAGCCCTGTCTCTCCTCCAGTGATGTATTTCAATTCAACAAACATTAATTAAGTGCCTATTGTGTAGAGAGAACATTGCGCTGAATCTGGGGAACATACTAAGCTTAAATAAGACTTTGGTCCTTGCCGTCCTGGAGCTGACCATTTCCATTACAGCCTTCCCAGAATACCAAAAGCCTGTGATGATATAATCCTCCTCTATTGGACTCCTACAGCACTGGCTGTCTGTACCACTCACTTGGTATTTAGCATTGATATTAGACATCTTTTCATTTGCATTTCTAATCTTCCTACAAGACCGTACCTTTTTTAATGGTAAGAATAATGTCTTATATTTCTTAATGTTGCCCTCATTGCCTTAGCTTAATGCCTTACACACTTTGGGCACTCTTTTTTTAAAATTTTGTCAACAAACACTTGTCAAATGAATCAGTGAATGACCTTATACTTTAATATTCAAAGATCTGTGATTTCTTCAGTATGGTTAACATCTTCATTGATACAGATTATGGTCTATTGAATTCTTTCCTAGTGGAGTTATGATGGCAGAAAGATTTTTCACCCCTTAGCCAACAGATGGATGAGCAGTTCTAGACTTAGCTATACCAGTTCTCAGATGAGTTTCCCTCTCAATAAAAGGTAGCCTGGACCTGTACCAGATGCCTTTCCAACTTGATAGGACCAGTAAGAGTTTTCATGCTAATTTTCTAGAATGCAGAATATAATCTTTTAGCACCTAGGGTCACTTCTGTGCTCCAATGAGGCATTAGAGTAGGGTTCTGAGAACAAATAAATGCCCTACTGTACAACTTATCAATGAAAATTCATGAAGTATCTAAATTCCAATATCAAAATCTATGTATCTCCTCTAACCAGGCAGACCCTAACCCAACTGTGCCTTTTCATCCTCTTGACTAGACAAGACATTCCTTCCAGAAATTTTCCACTGGAGGATAGAGGAAAGTCCACCTTCCTTGCAAGAGGATCTTTCCCTGTATCTTTTAATATTACATAGGGACATGCTGCTGTGTTTATTTTTGTTATATGCAAGTGTGTCAGTTTCTGGTCATACATCTTTTTGTTGTTATTTTTTATACCATTTTTTTGTGTAAAAGTCATTATTGGTAATATGCTGCAGTGTACTTATGCCCACAATACATTTCTCCATTGCCATTTGAATTATCCACGTTTTTTAATTCTAAAGAGATTGTGTGTTCAATGATTTATCTGAAGGAAAGCCAGAATTAATGAAGAAACATTTATTAGGTACTTGCTATGAGTTCTGTGCTAAGCTGTGAGTATACAAAAATAAAAACTGAAGTAGCCCCTACCGTCAAAGGGTTTATACTCAGATATTTTTGGGAAGATGATATATAGGGGAATTCTGGCCAGAGAGGACTGTTTTGCTTTAGAAAATGAAGGGGCTGGTGAATAGAGTAATAGGGGAATAAAGTGACACATCTTTTCCAAAAGCAATGGCAGTATTCATTTGGCCATGGTTCTATAAAGATAGATTTTTATGTCAGGGAGAAGCTTGAGGTCACTGAAAAAGCTTTGCAGCTTTCCAAATATAATTCAGCCTATTCCTTCCCAGTTAAATTCTAGGTCCAGATCATTGCTTACTTACAGTGTATGCTGAAGATATATGTATAATTCCATCAACTGATAAGTCTAGATAAGATAGTACACATTGTTAATGTACTTTTTCACCTCTCTGGGCTGATTGTTTAGTCAGACTCTTTTAAATGGTTGAGGATCCCAAATGGAAGGTAATGTAGAATTCTGAAACTTGATGTGATCAGCACAATGCCATCTGTGATGTATATTAATTTATTTTTAATAACATTTTATTTTTTCCCCAATTAAAGATCAAGACAATTTTTAGCATTCATTTTTATTAGACTTTGAGTTCCAAAGTTTTTTCTCTCCCTTCCCCCTTTCCTAAAATTATAGGCAATTTGATATAGGTTATACATGTGCTATCATGTAAAATGTATTTCCGTATTTGTCACAGTTGTGAAAGAAGAAACAGATCAAAAGGAAAAAAACCACACAAAAAAGAATAAAGTAGAAAAAATATGCTTTGATCTGCATTCAGAGTCCACCAGTTCTTTATCTGGATGTGGTTAACTTTTTCCTTCATGAGTGCTTTGTATTTGTCTTGGATCATTGTGTTGTTGAGAAGAGCTGAGTCATTCATAGTCGATCATCACACAATGTTGCTGAAATTGTGTACAACGCATCCTGATTCTGCTCATCCTACTTTGCATCAGTTTGTACAAGTCTTTCCAGGTTTTTCAGAAATCTGCCCTTTCCTCATTTCTTATTGCACAGTAGTATTCCATTACATTCATATACCACAGCTTATTCAGCCAATTCAGCCATTACTCAATTGATGGAAATCCCCTAAGTTTCCAATATTTTGCCACCACAAAAAGAGCTGCTATAAATATTTTTGTACATGGAGTCTCTTTTCTTTTTTTATGATTTCTTTGGGATAAAGACTTAGTAGTGGTATTTCTGGATCAAATGGTATGTACAGTTTTATAGTCCTTTGGGCTTAGTTCCTAATTACTCTCTGGAAAGGTTAGATCAGTTCACTGCTACACCAACAGTACATTAGTGTCCTCATTTTTCTACATCCTTTCCAATGCTTTATCATTTTCCTTTTTTGTCATAATAACCAATCTGATAGGTATGAAGTTGTACCTCAGAGTTATTTTAACTCTCATTTCTGTAATCAAAAGTGATTTAGAATACTTCTCCATATGCCTTCAGATAGCTTTGATTTCTTCATCTGAAAACTGCTTATTCATATCATTTGACAATTTATCAATTGGGGAATGGCTTGTATTCTTATAAATTTGAATCAGTTCTCTATATATTTGGAAAATGAAGCCTTTGTCAGAGATACTTGCTGTAAAGATTGTTTCCCAACTGTTAGCAAACAGAAAGCATTCCTTCTAATCTTGGTAGCATTGGCTTTATTTGTGCAAAAGCTTTTTAATGTAATACAATCAAAATTATCTATTTTTACATTTCATAATGCTCTCTATCTATTGTTTGGTCATGAACCCGTAACTCAACTTCTTTAAGAATTTGTATGCTATACCACTTGGTGCATATAGCTTGATTTTACTTCATTATCTATGGTATTTCTTAGCAGGATTTAGTTTCCTTCCTTACCTCTTTTAATTAGGTCTATATTTACTTCTGCTTTGTCTGAAATCAGGATTGCTACTCCTGGTGTTTTTTTTGTTTTTGTTTTTTACTTCAGCTCAAACATAACAAAATTTTGCTTCGGCCCCTTATTTTACTCTGTGTGTGTCTCTCTGCTTCTAGTGTATTTATTGTAAACAACGTATTGTTTCTTGTAAACAACATAGGATTCTGGCTTTTGATCCATTCTGCTATATGCTTCCATTTTATGGGAGAGCTTATTCCATTCACATTCACAGCTGTGATTACTAACCATCCTATTTTTCCTCTTGTTTGTCTTCTTTCTACTTTCACTCTTTGTCTCCTCAACAATATTTTGCTTCTATCTACTGCCTCCCCCAGTCTGCCTTCTCTTGTGTCACTTCTTCCAGCCCTTTACTTAATCTCTTCCCCTCTTACTTTGCTGTCAAGCAAGATAGATTTCTATATTCAACTGGTTGTGGATATTATTCTCTCTTTGAGCCAGCACTGATGAGAGCAAGGTTCAAGAGATGCCCATCACCACCCTCACATTTTCTCCTACACTGTAATAGGATTTTTGTGCCTCTTCATGTGAAGAAATGTACCTCATTCTACCTCTCCCTTCTGCACCCAGTGTACTCCTCTTTCTTATGCCTTAATTATTTTTATGTCATTTCCTCAAATTCACCTTATAACCATATCCTCTGTCTGTGTATATTCCTTCTATCTATACTATTAGTGGTAGAATTTTTAAGAATTACAGAATCATCTTCTCATGTAGGAATGTAAACTCTCCAGCTCCATTGAATTCCTAATGTTTTCTTTTCCCTTTTTCCCATATTTAGGCTTCTCTTGGGTCCTGATGTTGGAGATCAATTTTTTTTGTCCAATTCTTATCTTCTCCTTGTGAAAGCTTGAAATCCTTCTATTCCATGGAGTAACTATTTTTTCACTTGAAGTATTAGTTTAATAGATTTGGGCAGGAGCCAGGACCATGGAAGAGGAACCATGGAAGCTGAGAGCCTGCCTCAAGTCAAGATGAAAAGACCTCTCCTTGGATATTTAATGCAAACTGAGAAGATCATGATTTATTAGGAGTGGAGCACTTTGACCTTTGTACTTTGTGATTGACTAAATCTTTGTTTAAGAAAGAAGATTTTTTTGATTGAAGAGATTAAGACAATGTGACCTAGGGGTGGACTTTGAGATTGACTAAATGAATGTACTTTGTTTAAAACTATGTGACCACTTTTGGTGAAAACTACGTGGCCATTTTAGTGATAAGTTGTCATTCCATAACATGGTGAATGCTGTATTTTGATTTTCTGTGAATGTTTTGTCTTAGTTTGTTATTGAATAAATAGAGAGTTCACTATGCTATATAATCAGAACCTTGAGAGCTGTTCACAGCAGTAGTTCTCTGGAAAGCTGCTGATGCTTGGCTTTATACCATTTGAAGTATTTTTTTCCTTGACCTGATAGATCTGTAATTTGGCTATAATGTTTCTTGGAGTTTTTATTTTGGGAACTCTTTCCTGAGCTGATTAGTGGATTCTTTCAATATCTATTTTACCCTCTGGTTCCTGGATATCAGTCAATTTTCTTTGATAATTTTTTGAAAGACGCTGTCCAGGTCCTCCTTTTAGCTTTCAGGGAGTCCAATAATTCTTAAATTACTTCTCCTGGATCTATTTTCCAGATTGTTTTTTCAATGAGGTATTTACATTTTGTTATATTTTTTCATTCATTTGAATTGATTGATTCTTGATGTCTCATACACTCATTAGTTTCCACTTATCCAATTCTAATTTTTAAGGAATTGTTTTCCTCAGTTAGTTTTTGTACTTCCTTTTTCATTTGTACTTTATAGGAGTTGTTTTATTCAGTGGATTTTTGTATCTCCTTTTCCCTTTGATCAGTTCTGCTTTTTTAAGTGGTTATTTTCTTCCTCTAAGCTGTTGACTCTGTTTTCATAATTCTCTTGCATCTCTCTCATTTTTTCCCCAACTTTTCTTCTATCTTTCTTATATAATTTTTAAGCTCCTTTTTTAGTTCTTCCATGAGTTCTTTCTAGGCTTGAGACCACTTTGTGATGTTCTTTGGGGTTTTGCCCATAGGTGTTTTGATGTTGTTGTCCTCTTCTGAGTTTGTGTCTTGGTCTTCCTGTCACCATAATAACTTTCTATGATCAGATTCTTCTTTTTTGTTGTTTTTTGCTCATCTTTTTTGATCTTTTTCCTTTCTTTTAAGTTGGAGTTCTACTCAGAGGACAGAAGAGGCACTGTCTCGGGGTTCTTGTTCCAGGGGCTACAGACCCTCACTATTTGCCTGGTGCTGCCCTGATGTTGCCCTGAGACCAACAGGGGACCCTGGTGTTTGGTTCTGTGCTGAGGGGGTGGCTGGTGGTACTGGAGGCCTTAGGGGTCTAGAAGCTTACTTTGTTCTGAGACAGGGTCTTAGTGGTGGTATCTGACATGCTGAAACCACTGGGGTGTTTCTGTGTCTCCCCAGGGCTACACTGAAGCACATAGTTATCTGGCCACTGGCTGTTTGGCCAGGGCTATACTGAAGCAGGTGGCAATTCTCAGAGCTGAGGTCTTCTAGTTTCTCTGGTTATGCTGAGGAACATGAGCATAGGGGGAGGGGAGGGACCTGGTGTTGGCATTTGCCTGTTCCACCACACTGGAGCTCAAGATCTCCTGCTGGTTTGCTGAGGTGGGGCTTGCTGCTGTGGCTTACTGGGACACTTCCTGTCCTGGAATGCATCCCCCTTTTACCCAAGTGAGACAGACCTTTCTTGTCAATCTTCCAACTTTCTTGGGCTAAAAGATTTTTTCACCCTGTATTTTTGCTGGTTCTGCTGTTCCAGGATTTGTTTTGGTGCTATTTTATGGTTGTTTGGAGGTGAATATGGGAGCATGATGGTGATTTACTGCTTACTATGCCATCTTGGCTCCCTTGGCTCTGCGTATTAACTTTAAAATAGCTCTCCTTTTGATTATCAAGTTTTCACACTTTGTTTTCTGAAGAGATGGGGATATGAAGTTATTGTTGAAATGACCTGCTTTGGCCTCCCGTAATAAAGCTCTTAGTACTAGCTTAATAGTTTCACAAGATTCTTTTACTATGGTTGGGAAAAACCCACAAAAATGGTGAAATTCCTTGTTAGCTGTACTTAATTTTAATCTTGGATCTTTATAGAAAGAACACGGACAAAGTCAAGGACGGGTTAATATGCCAAGAGGTGAGATAGCCTTGCAATTGCCAAGAGGTTGAAATGTCTGACTGTGTTATTTTGAACTGGGCATGTTAGCATTAGACAGAGTAGCCCATTGAATGTGGGCCTCTTCGAAGAGGTAAGTGTAAACAGGATGTGAAATTCATGACAAATGCTTTTGGTTTCAAGAGTCCTTATTAGAGGACTAACAGAAGACCAATTTTTATTTGACCCTGACAAATATTAAGACTGTTATCTTTCATGAAATAAAAAGATTTCTAGTACTTCTTGAACTGATCTGAGCTTGGTTTGTACAAAATGATTTATTGTCCTTTTCCAAAGATAAACTAACTCTTTTATATCTATGAGACTCAGGCTTATGCCATGAAAATCCTTTTATATGCCTAGAATTTTCATGGGGAAAAATATCAATACCAGACCCATTTTTGGCAAGATGAATTGGCTTTATTTTTCTGTTTTACGGAGTTAGAAGAGTAACCTAACCTTACAGACACTCACCGGCTCTAGAAGAGTAGCAAAGTTGTCACTTTCATCATCATCACCACGACTGGTATTTATGTCGTAGAGCTTTACATACTTTATCTCATTTAAGCCTCACAGTGGTTGTTTTGTTAGTTGTTTGGTCATTGTCCTTTGTTCCTAAAGAGGACCAAAATGACATTGCTATGCTATGGTCAAGGTATAGAGAGTCTGACTGTGGCTGATCAGAACTCATATGCACTCAGAAGGTTCTACACAAGGGGAGGCACAAATACCCCACAAAAAATGCTGTGAGGTTGGTGCTGCTATTATCCACATTTAACAGATGAGGAAATGCAGCCCCAGAGGGGTCAGGCAACATACTCATGGTTACATAGAGAGTCAACATCAGAGGCAAGGTCTGAGCCTAAGTCTTCATAAGCACAATCCGTCCTTTCTGCTACATCACAGCTGCTGTCATTGCCATCATCATCATCCATGGGGGCAATAGCTCTCCTACAATTACAATCACATTATCCCACTTTCCCCCTCTCCCCCCAGCAAATAATTGCCAACTAATTAAATTTTCAGGGTACTGGAGGCAAACCACAATCTTATTCCATCAGCCTTTCTAATTTTGCCAAACTATTCCTCTTCATGAACTTTACAATTGTCCAAATAGATCACTCACTGTTGCCACTTTCTTCATTTTGTGCATTTTAATGTTCATGTCCTTCCTTTTGCCTAGATTACCATCCCCCTCCACCTCTTTCTATTGAAACAGGGGGGAAAGTTGGGGGGGATGGGAGGTAGAGACACAGACATGTTGATTTACTGAGGAGGGCCTCAAGCATATTGGATAGATCCTGGATTCATTAAAAATGTATTAAGAACCTACTATATTTAATAAAGTCTGCTAGGTGCAGGGAATACAAAGGCATAAACAAAACAGTCCCTGAATTCAATACACATCTACTGAGTGACTGGAAGGATGGTGGCATTCTCAGGCAAAAAGAGTGAACTATGGAAAATAGTCAGGTCTAAGGGGAAAGATAATTAGTTTTATTTTAGAACAAATTATCCATGTTGAGTCTGAGATCCCTTTAGGGCATCAAGGTGCAAATGAACAAAAGGCAGTTGGCTCTTCAGGACTTAAATTCAGGAAAGGACATATTTCCTATGTAGGGGTTTATGGGAAGAAAAGGACAAGAATGATACATCGTTGGGTTGTATAGTCTTCACAGTTGGTGGTAATATCCATGAATTCTCAGATCCATTGAGTTGTTGAAGCATCATCTAGATCAGTGGTTCTCAACCTGTGGGTCACAACCCTTTTGAGGGTCAAACGACCTTTCATAGGGGTCGTCTAAGACCATCGGAAAACACATATTTCTGATGGTCTTAGGAACTGAGACACCATTGCTCTATCCATCTCCAGGCAGGTCTGCCCACACGCGGATATGCCCACATACTAGTATTAAAAGGTCGTGGCATTAGGAAGGTTGAGAACCACTGATCTAGATACTTTGTGGAAGAATGTAACTTAGAGCAGAATGAGAAGCAAAACCAGTGAAGCTTTGAATTTAAATGATAAATACAAGGCTCTTCTTCTAGAGCAAAAGTTCTTAAGCAGAATCCACATATCCCTACAGATCTTTTGACAGATTTCAAGAAATCTGTGACCTTGTATGGGAAAAAATACATCTTTATTTTCCCTACCATTTCTTTCACTTATTTAAAAACATTATTTTGAAAAGAGGTCCATAGGCTTCACAGACTGCTAAATAGGCACATGACACAGAAAAAGTTAAGAACTTTTGGTCTAGAGCAGTGGTTCTCAACCTTGCTAATGCTGGGACCCTTTAATAGTTGTTTGTGGGCAGATCTGCCTGGAGATGGATAGAGGAGCAGTGTCTCTGTTCCTAATACCATTGGAAATATGTGTTTTTCTATGGTCTTAGGCGACCTCCTGTAACCCCTGTGAAAGGGTCGTTGGACCCCCAAAGGGGTCACGACCCACAGGTTGAGAACCGCTGGTCTAGAGGAAGGCGCAGGATAGTCTAATGAGATAGTAGTAGCTTCTTTTCCAAGAAAAGAGGATGTAGATCAAGGCTGTCCTGTAAGGGATGGAGGAAGGAGATGATTAGTGGTCATTGGTGATCCCCTGCTTAGCAGTGCTAAAGCAACTATGTGCTTTCTTCCTGGATCATATATTGAAGACAAAACAAGAAAATGGAGCTCTTGAGATTTAGAGCTGGAAACTTAGGGATCACCAGTATAAGGTGGGGATGGGGTAGAATGAGTTTCTTCTGAAGGTAGAGAAAGGTAGCTAGGGATAAGAGAAGCAGTTCTAGTCCTGGAGTCAGGAGAGAGAGGTTTGAATTCTGCCCCTTACACTGCTTGAATAGGTGATCATGGACAAATCACTTCCCTGATTCTGTTTCCTCACCTCAAAAACAGGTGAAATATCAGCTGGAGTTCCTACCTCACCAGGTAATCCATTGTGAGGCTCAAAGAAGACAAAGGTTGTAGAGGTCTTTGCAAAACAGAGTGTGGCATGAACCTCAGCTGGTGGGCTGCTTCTCCTGGGCCACTTTCAAGCAAGAGCTGGATGACTGCATCCTGGCAATATGGCAGAAAGACTTTGGGGTCAGGTTTGATCAATTTAGAAGTGACTGAACTGCTGGAACAAAAGAATCATTGCTAATGGGGTTGACATCCCCTAGAAGAGAGGTCTGTAGTGTAGCCTGTCCATAAGTGAAATGAACTTCCTCTGGTGATGGAGACTATAGCTTCTAAAGCCCCTTTTAGCTCTGAAGTTCTTTCATCAAGAACCTGGAGAAAGTTCCAAAATCTGTCAGACTTTATGACTACTACCCACTTTCAGTGATTCGAGTTAGCAGAGATTAGTACTGGGAGAAGACTAGGAATCATTCCTGAAAATTATAAAATCTTGGGCAAGAAAGACTACAGGAACACAATTGGTGTTTTGGGAAGCAAATAGATGATTAGGATGATGAAGTCTGAGGATAGGTTTGGGATGTTTGCACATAGACTGCAATTATATTCAGGGTGGTCTTTACACTTATGCTCATCACTAGTACTTAAAGAAAAGACAGCATCCCATGAAATTATCTTTGTTATTGTCTTTGGGCACACAATGAAAGCGACTCCTTTATTTGTCTTTTGGGGGAAAGTCTACAAACTGTTCTATTTAAGCTGCATCTTCTATATGTCTGCAAGTCTCAGTGAGAGCAAAAATGTCTATACTGGTGTGGCTCCCTTTCTCGTACAGTATATCAGTTCATCCATCATTGGGTAAATATTTTTAAAGCTCAGACAGAGCCTGTAAAGTATTCATCACCTGGTGGCCCACCTGTTGTTGATGAGCTTGGTAGGCTGGTCCTTAAACACAGGTGTAGTCACTCATTGAAACTGCTCTGGAAGCTTTAGGGTTGAAAACCTGTCCTAGCTTGTACTGAGCTGACATAGTTGTGTCCCTGGCTGCCCTGGTGAAGTGATGGAGGAAGGCTTTCCAAATAATATGTTAGAAGAGCCCAAGGGGACTGTATTTGGAGTCAGATGACCTGGATTCAAACTCTAGCTTTGCCTCTTACTAGCTAGCTATATGCCTGGGCAGGGTGATTCATGCCTCTAGTCCTGTTTCCTAACCTGAAGATAAGGGCTTTGTGCTGGTGATCCCAAAGTTTCCAGCTCTAAATCTCAAGAGGTCCACTTTTTTTTTAATTCCTCTTTTAAAACATTCTTTACTACAAGAATTCTTTACCACCCTGGAAGGGTGTGGGGAGAGAGATTTCCTTGGGAAGTATAGGTGATTCCATGAATTTTTTTAAAAGGTAAGTTGAGAGCAGTCAACCATTTTCTACAGCAGATGGCAGGAGAGATCCAGGAGAGGTAGCTGTGCTGCTTGAGAAATGATGAACCAGGAACTTCTTGCCTCTATTACTAGGGAGAGAGTCCAACTAGTGGGGGGCTGGGGAGGGTGGCTGGTAAAAACATCTGGAAAGACTGTGATATAAAGAAGAAAGCATTAATTAAACTTATTTACATAAAAACTGATTTCTAAGTTAGAAATCTAATGATGATGATGATGATGGTGTCAATGGTTCTCTCTTCTTCTCTTTTTTATCCCTTTCCCTCTCCTTTCCTTCCCTCTTTTTCTTTCTCCCTCTCTTCTTCCTATTCTCCCTCTCTCCCTATTTTTCTCCCTTACTCTGTCCCCTCTCACTGTCTCTCTCACTCACTTTCTCCTTCCTTCTCTCCCTCTGTCCTCTCCTTCCCCCTTCCTTCTTTCTCCCCCTCCTTCCTTTCCTTTCTTTCTCCTCCCCTGTCTCTCCTTCCTTGCCTGACTCATTCTCTCCCTCCCTTATTCTCTCCTTTTCTTTTTCTCTCCCTCTATCTCTTCTTTTCCTATTTTCTGCTCACACGTGCTGTATTCCTCATTGTATCTCTTTCAGTGATTACATTTAGGGTTGTGGAGGAGAAACAACATACAAGACATCATCAGAGAAATGAATGATCAGGTCTCTTAGAGAGAGTAAGGGATGGGTCGATCATATGCTCCACTGATAACCATAAATAGTTAAGAGGGCCAAAGAAAGGCTCCTAGCACAACAGGTGGAGTCTCTGAGGAAAGTCTCTGGAATTAAATGAGTAAAGTACCTCACAAGATGGCCAGGCATGGATGGGTTGTGATCTGCCAGGTTGGAAGGAATACCCCGATTAATGATGTCATAGATCCTTCAAACTATCACTGTACTGAAGTGCTATGTGCTGCCTAGAATGTCATTTTATAGCACTTTTCCTCTTAAAAGTCTTTGATCTCGGTAATGCTGACAGTTGTTCCCATACAGCTCTAATCCCCATACACCTTTTCAAAGTAGAGGAACAAGAATGGGAAATTCTCACATTTCATTGTAAAGGCTAAACCCCCCAGTTAATGAAAATTAATAGAGCACTCTGATCACGTGCACTGGTTAGAAATGGGCAACTTCAGATCATCCCCTCTGCATACATACTGTCATCTCTAGCAAGGGTAACGAAGACCTACATCTTCAAGGCTTTGTCATATTTTTAGATCATTTTCCTTTCAGCAACCTCAGCATTTTTTCCAATGTAAGAAAATATTCTCTTTTCTCCCTTTGTAAATATGACCATCCAATAAAGTTACTGTAGATAGTCTTTAGGGTACAGCCCATGGACCTGACTACTGGTTTGGTACAACATGGATATTCCCAGATAACCTTAGAATCGTAGCACTTTAGAGTTGGAAGGGGCCTCCAAGCTTGCCTAGTAGAAACCCGCATTTCATTTTGTCTCCAGTCCTTCTATTCCGTATGCCAGAGTTTCTCATTGTTGTAACCTTATAGTTCCCTTTACCTTTTTCCTCTCCCTCACTTCATATCCTGTTACTGGGTCCTTTCCATTCTATTTCCCCCACCTTCCTTCCTTTCAACAGGCTAAACTCTATGCCAGACATCACGCTACTGAGGATGCAAAGATGAAAATGGAACAGTCTTTAAACTATTAAATTCTTAAGATCTCCTCTCTCAGAGAAGACATGTGTATGAAGCTAAAAATAAAAAGTAATATTGGCATTGTGGTCACGAGGTCCTCATGATCATTCCCTCCCCTGGACTTGACTAGAGAGTAATGAGAGCTTCCTTTCGCATCTTCCTGCCCAACTCCAATCTTATCCGATTTACTCTTTGTTACAACAATCTTGCTTACTTCCCAAAGCTGGAAACTTTGGGATTCCCCAGATCTGCCCAGAGGATCACAGATCTAGAACTGAAACAGAACTCAAAGGCCATCCATTCTAACCAATCTCTTTGTTTTAGAGATAAGGAAAATGAAGGCCATGGGGTAAAGTGACCTGCCCAAGGTAACACATTTTCTTGCTAATGAGGGTGTGCTTCCCACCGTACTTCTCCTCTTCAACCTTCCCAACTCCCTCCATCCACAGATACATGCTACCTTCTTTTGCCCATCCCTTCCTCTGTTAAATTCCTACCTATATTTCATAGCGCATTGCTAGTATGACTTCCTTAAGAAAGTCTTGCATGAATCTTCTCCCCATCCCATCTCCTGTCTTTGGTAATAATCTCCCTTCAAACCTCGTAAGCATTTTGTTTGCAATTCTCTCATGCGTTTCCATGTCATTTTATGTATTACAGCTTCCTCTAGTTTGTGTCTCGTCCCCAATTTGATTGTCAGTTTATTGAGGCCAGGAACTTTGACCTATCTAAATATTGCTCACCATCCTCTCAAGTGATACCACAATGCTGTATACATTGTAGATGATTGTAGAACTTCAGAGCTAAAAGTGATTTTAGAAGTTATAGGCTCCATCACCAGAGAAAGTCCATTTCATTTTTGGACAGGCTACACTACAGACCTCTTTTCTAGGGGATGTCAACCCCATTAGCAATGATTCTTTGATTCCACCAGTTAAGTTCAGCCACTTCTAAATTGACCAAACCTGACCCCAAAGTCTTACCACCATATTGACAGGATGCAGTCATTCAGTCTTTGCTTGAAAGTGACCCGGGAGGAGCAGCCCACTAACTGAGGTTCATGCCATGCTCTGTTTCACAAAAGCCTCTACACAGTCATTGTGTCCTTTGAGGCCCACAATGAATGGCCTTGTGAGGTAGGGACTCCAGCTGATATTACATCAGTTTTTGAGGTGAGGAAACAGAATCAGAGAAGTGATTTGCCCATCATCACCTATTCAAGCAGTGTAAGGGGTGGAATTCAAATCTCTCTCTTCTGACTCCAGGACTAGAATTGTTTTTCTTATCCCTAGCTACCTTTCACTACTTCCAAAAGAAACTCATTCTACTTTCTGACTGTTCTAAGAGTCAGTAGATATTTCCTAATATTGAGCCAATGCCAACCTTTCTACAATGTCTAACTGTTAATCCTAGTGTGGCCCTTTTGGACCAAGCACGACCAACTTAGTTCTTCTTCTACACAACACGCCATCAGGCAATTGTCATTATCCCCATCCCTTCCACCTCTAACTTTCTCTTCTTGAGGCTTAACTTTTAAGTTCCTTCAATTAATCCGTTTATTACATAGTTCTCAAGTCCCTCAGAATCCTAGAAGCCCTAATCCGGGTACTTTCCAGCTAATCCATATTCTTCCTAAAATATGGTACCCAGAACCAAACACAATGTTATAGACATGATCTGACCAGAGGTGAATACAGTGGGATCAGTTCCTTCATTCTGGACAGCATACTTCTTGATGGAGCCTAAGATATAGCATTAGCCTTTTTAAAAACATACTTTCTGGTTCCCATGTCACATTGTTGATTCATTTTGAGTTTATAGCCCACCAAAACACCAAGATCTTTTTCACATGAAAAATTATCTAACCTCACCTCCCCCATTCTATTCTTGTGCAAGTGATACTTTGAACCAAAGTATAGGAGTTTATTTTATCCTTTTAAAATTTAGGCCCATCATTCTAGCTAGTCAAGACATTTTTGGATCCTGACTTTATCATTCAAGATGTTAGATAGTCCTTTTAGATTTCTACCAACTGCACCTTTGAGAAGTGTTCCTTAGATACCTTTACTTGAGTCATTAATAAAAATATTGAACAACCCAGGGCCAAGGAAGGATCCTTTTGACACTTGGCTAGAGATCTCCATGGGAATATCAGACCATTAATTATATATCCTTGGGCAAAGTTCCTTGCTCATAGTAGGCAGTTGATAAATGAGAATTAGATGGGGATCAGGGTAGGTTTTTTGACTAGCCAAAAGCCACCCAATCATACTACCATGTTATCCCTATCTTTTCATTCTGTCCACAAAAATCGCAAGAGAAACTTTGGCAAATGTCTTACTGTTGTCTATGTGTAGCAACCCCCTGCTCTACTAGTCTAGTTGTTGTGTTTTTATTTATCTCTTTGGAACTGATCCACTTTTTTAAATTTAATTTTTATTTTCAGTTCCAAATTTTCTCCCTCCCTTGAGCACCTCCCTCATGCATTGAGAAGGTAAGAAATATGATACCTATTTTACTTATTTAGTCATACAAAACATTTGCACATTAGCCATGTTATGATGGGGGAGAAAAGCAAGAAAGAAGGGGAAATATGTTTTAATCTATGATCTGAATCCATCAGTTCTCTATCAGGAGTCAGATAACATTTTTTATGTGATGAATGCTTTGATGTTATGGCGGATCATTATATTAATCAATGTTACTAAGTCTTTCATAGCTGATTATCTTTACAGCATTATTATTCCTGTATAGATTGTTCTTCTGTTCATGCTCACTTCACTTTGCATCAGTTCATAAAAGTCTTCCCAGGTTTTTCTGAAAGCATTCCACTCCTTATTTCTTATAGCACAATAGTATTCTATCATATTTATATACCACAACTTATTCAGTCATTCTTCAGTTGATGGATATCCCTTCAGTTTCTAATTCTTTGCCACCACAAAAAGAACTACCATAAATATTCTTGTAAATATAGGTCCTTCCCCCTTTTCTTTGATCTTCTTGGAATATAGGTTTAGTAATGATATGGGTGGGTCAAAGTGTTTATAGTTTTATAGCCCTTTGGGAATAGTTCCAAATTATTCTCTATAATGATTAGACTAGTTCACAACTCCACCAGCAGTACATTAGTGTTTTTAATAGGATTGAGTGCTATATTTTGTCTGAAGCTTTTTTTTACATCTGTTGATATAATCATATGATACTTTGCTGGTTCTGATATTGATATGGTCAATTATACTTATAATTTTCCTAGTATTGAACCAACTCTACATTCCTGGCATAAATCCAACTTGCTCATAGTATATTATCTGTGTGATATGTTGCTGTAATCTCCTTGCTAGTCTTTTATTTAAATTTTTTGCATCAGTATTCATTAGGGAAATTGGTCTATAATTTTCTCTCTCTGTTTTTGCTCTCCCAGGTTTAGATATTAAAACCATATTTGCATCTTAGAAGGAATTTGTTAGAACTCCTTATTTACCTATTTTTTTTTCAAATAGCTTCCTATAATATTTGAATTAATAGTTCTTCAAATCTGTGGTAGGATTTGCTTGTAAATCCTTCTAGTTCTGTCCCTCCCCGTCCCCCCCCCCCCTTAGGGAGATCAGTTGTGACCTATTCAATGTATTTTTCTAAGATATGGTTATTTAAGTATTCTGTATTTCCTCTTTTGTTAATCTGTGAAATTTGTATTTTTGTAAATATTCATCCATTTCATTTAGATTATCAGTTTTATTGGCATATAATTGGGCAATATAGCTCCTACTACTAGCTTTAATTTAATTTTCATTACTAGTACATTCACCACTTTCATTTCTGATATTTGTAATTTGGTTTTCTTCTTTCTTTTTTTAAAAATCAAATTAGTCAATGATTTTTCTATTTTTATTGGCTTTTATATAAAAACACCTCAGTTTTATTTATTAGTTCAATTATTTTATTTTCAGTTTTATTAATTTCTCTTTTGATTTTTCATGACTTCCAATTTGGTGTTTAATTGGGGATTTTTAATTTGTTCTTTTTCTAGTCTTTTTAGTTGTATGCCTAATTCTTTTATCTGTTTTTTTTTCCTTTCTTTTATTGATGTAAGCATTTAGAGAAATACAGTGTCTCCCAACTGCTGCTTTGACTGCATCCCACAAATTTTGGTATGTTGTCTCATTGTCATTACCATAATTGAAGTTATTGTTTCTGTGATTTGTTCTTTGACCTGCTCATTTTTCAAGATAATTTAGGTCCTAATTAATTTTTCATTAATCCATACTTCAAAGATCCTTTGTTGAATGTAATTTTATTGTGTTATGGTCTGCAAAGTATGTATTTTATATCTCTGCTTTCCTGCATTTGTTTGATATTTCTGCTTTTCTACATTTGTATGTGAAGTTTTTATGCCTTAAGACATGGTTGATTTTTGTGAAGGTGCCATGGATAGCTAAGAAAAGGTGTACTCATTTCTATTCTCTTTAGTAGTCACCAGAGGCTTATCATATCTAACTTTTCTAAAATTCTATTCCTCTCCTTAGCTTCTTTCTTGTTTATTTTATGGTTAGATTTATGTAGATCTTATAAGGGTAAATTGAGGTCCCCAACTGATACAGTTTTACTATTTCCCCCTATAATGTCTTAACTTTTCCTTTAAGAATTTGGATGCCATGTCATTTGGTGCATATATTGATATTGTCTGTTGTGCCTTTTAGTGAAATGTAGTTTCTCGATTATCTCTTTTAATTGGGTCTATTTTTGCTTTTGCTTTGTTGGAGATCATGATTTCTATCCCTACCTTTTTCATCTCAGTTGAAGATTCTGCTCCAAAAATTTTAACTCTGTGTGTCCTATTTCAAATGTGTCTCTTTTAAACAACATATTGTTGGATTCTGTTTTCTAATCCATCCCTCTCTCCTCTTCCATTTGATGGGTGAGTTCATCCCATCCACATTTAGTGAATGATTACTAACTGTGTTTCCCTCCATCCTGTTCTCTTCCATTCATCCCCTGTGCCCTTCTCAAAAGTCTGCTTTTCTTTTGACCATTACTTCCCTTAATCTACCCTCCCTCTTACAAACTCCTCTTTCTTTCTTATTCCCTTCCCCTCTTACTTCCCTGTTAGGTAAGATGAATTTCTATGCCCAATTGTATACATATCTTCCCTCTTTGAATCAGTTCTGAGGAGAATGAAGTTCAAGCATTTCCTGTTCTCCTCCCCTGCCATTTTCCCCTCTATGGTAAAAACTCTTCCTATTGATATGCTTGAAATTCCCAAGTACTTTTAAGAAAAGGTGGCTCTCACCATAAAACTAATTGGGCTAATTGGTATCTCTAACCTAAGTCACTTCTCCTTTACATCATGATTCCATTTCACCTTCCTTCCTTCCTTCCTTCTTTCTTTCCTTCCTTCCTTCCTTCCTTCCTTCCTTCCTTCCTTCCTTTCTTCCTTCCTTCCTTCCTTTCTCCCTCTCTTCTTCCCTCTCTCCCTCTTTCCCTCCCTCTTTATTGACCCAATATTAAATTCTCTCTCTCTCTTCTCTCCTTCCCTCCCCCCTTAAGACTTTTCTACATGAAGATATAATACAAAGAGATTGTTTCAAAGTGTATTAAATACACACTCATATAGATATATAGGTCAATTATTGATGATGGTTACAGCAATCAGTTTGGCTTGTGTAGAGATTCCAATAAGAAAGCAAATACTGGCCAAATGATCTGGTACATACCATGCTTCTCCCTTCCCAAAACAACAGAAGTTTTTTTTAAAGTTTCCACTGAAAATATGATCACTAAAGGGAAAGAGCAGAGAGAGGTTCCATTTAAACATTTCTAGGGGGCTGGTATTGACCATGAGTCTCTGTCACAACCTGTTTGGTATAAGACAGCCATGGGTGTGCTCCATGACTAGGCACTGCAGATCTCCACTTCAGGAATGAAAGGTAGGACTGCCATGCTATTGTTCTGTCACCTAATTCTAAGAATAATTGGGTAGACCAAGAAGTTTAGTTGTTTGCGAAAGTTGTTCTGAAAGTATGGACTCTCCTAACTGAAGGTTTCTGCATGTATAGAGTCCATGAGAGGCTATTAGCTACCTAAACTGTGCAAATAAGAGAAAGATAACATAATTGATCTGAGTCTGCAGTCTGTCCTCTGCAGGAGAGTTATTATGAACTACACAAGTTCAAAAAAGACTGGTCTGGGGCCTGTTATCAATTACAAGGACAAGGATGAAGGAAAAACATTTCTGAAGAAAATCTCAAAGCATTAAAATTCTCACAACCAGATCAATACTATGCTGTATGCTGAATCTAAGTCAGACAAGCCTTTTCATCCTCCACAGAATGAGCAAAGCTCACAAAGGTGACACAAAGTCCACTTGTTGCCAGAACATGCACTATTCACACATTCATTTGAAGCCGAGTTTGCTCAGGTAGAAGAAAGGAGGCATTGAAGGTTGGAGCAGGAAGGAGTACTTCTGCCTGACAGTTTACAGAACTCCTTACTTCAGAGGATGCTTGTACATACTTGTCCTGCTGGCAAGCAATGAACTGTTACTTGGCTGGCTTGTTAGGAGATTAAGCTTAAAAAAAAGATGAAAAAAAGTCTTCAGAAAAAAAAGATTGAATATAACTGACCCCCTAGGAAGAAGCAGCAATAACTAATGGGTACTACATTTGTCTAATTAATCTTCTTGTCAACAAAATGGTTATTTAGCTGTGCCAGCGGTGATATCACCCCACAAATATGCTAGCTTGGTTAATTCTAAGCATGTAAAGGATTATGTTGACCCAACCCAGAACATCTCAAAAAGACCTGTATGTTCCATGTGATTTTGAGTCATAGACTACTGTTAACCAGTGGCTAGATTGAGGAGAAAAAAAAAAGATTGCACATTGGATGACAAAGGACACTTGGCATTTTTCATGGGGACAAATAGGGGATAATGGGAAATTGCTGTATATCATAATTCAGGGGAATGTTATTGACTTCACAAGATATTTCACAAGATTGCCAAAGTGATGGGATTAGCTAGTCTGGTTCCAGAGCACAGGTAAGAATATGTGAATTGACTTTAGTTTCTTTATATGTAAGATGAAAAAGTTAGAGTAGACAATCTCTAAGGTCATGTCCAAGTCCTGAGGTTCTAGGACTATGCGATCCAAGCATTCTGCCCTTTCTTTGACTGTTGAAACTATAGAGTCCTTAGTTTTCTTGATTTCAAATAGCAAGAAAACATTTTCAGTTTTACATGAAGGAGCTAACCATTTGGCTTAGGTATCTATACCAAGCTTCTACATGGAAGGATCATTTTACAGTTTAGGAAACTGAGGCTAAGAATGGTCCAGTTACTTTGCCACCTCCCATGGGTAATAAGTAATAGAATTCCAACCGAGATCCTTTGACTCAAAATCCAGTATTTTTCCCACTGTGCTATAATCTAGAGTCAGAGGGTTTCTTTTCCCCCATGTGACCTTTAGCACACTGCTTCATCCCCTGGGTAGCAGTTTATCTCTACAAAGGTTGAGTGAGATGACCTTTAAAGTTCTTTCACATTTTAGGTCATCTATGACTGCGTCTGCCCAGTCTGTCTAGGGTAGTCAGGGAATTCCAAGGTATTTGATTAGGATTCCCAGAAAATAGCTTTAAGCTTCTCATCTTCCTCAGGAAAATTGCTAATTTACCACCAGCAGAAGTAGTGATAGAAAATGAGAGGAGCTTAAGCCTAATACCATAGTGCCAAGTAATGGGGCTGACAGACGCTTTTAATTCACAGTAGTTATTTGCTTCTCCTTTTGAAAGCACGTATTCCAGCAGGGAATGAAATGATTATTTTCCATATGGCCTCATCCGCACCCTCACTAGAGTGAATCTTCAGGAAACTCCTGTTCCTTTAGGAATGTCCAGAGTTGTCCAAAGCTATCCCAACTTCACTGTGAGAGGACCCCACACTTCTACTCAGAAGCCACAAGATGGCAGTGTTTCTGAACCTTTTGCCTGCCGCTGCCCAAATTAGTTGGCAGCTCTCAGGGTATTGTTGTATTTCTGAAGGAATAAAGGTCACTAGGCTTTAATCCAGAGATTGGAAAGGGGCTGGTTCGCATCCCCCTCCCCTCCACTCCTTGTAACACAATATTGGTTGCTTAAGTAAAACAGTGCTTTGCTGCCTGATGAGGTTGATTTAGCCATAGCAGAGATGTTCTGGGATAATTAGGGGAATGGTTAAAAGTTTGTGCTGCAATTTTCACCCCTAATTCCCTCCACCCCCATCCTCCACCCCCTTTCCAGTTCATGTTTGATGCAAGATATTCAGGACAAGCAGCTGTGGGAAATATATTGATCACCCTGGCTTGTTTAGTCCTTGGGAGAAAGAGAGAACAGTTTTGTTCACTTTTAACTATTAGTTGTGGTACAACTGACCTTCACCTCATCCTCTCAACCCTCTTTTCTCCCTGCCCCCCAACTTGCTATCTGGCTAGCAGGAGGCAGCCCAAACCAGAAAAGGACAGGATAACTGAACCACATTCCTCTTCCCTGGGGAACAAGGCTCCCTGGGAACCCACAGGAGGTCAATGAACAAGTATGTGCTCCTTTAGCCCTTCTATCTGGCTGCTTTCAAGT
>CM053582.1:506984406-506995324 GCA_028627135.1 Pseudochirops cupreus
ATATATATATATCTATATATATATATACACCCACATATCCATTTATTGCATTTTAACTAGATAGGTTTTCATGGCCATAGGGAAATCCCAGGTTAGGGGTTCCTTTAAAGACATATCTAGACCTCCTCTGCAGTTTAGTTGCCTGGGGGCACTGAGAGATTGGGTAACTTGCTGGGGATCACCAACCAGAATTCTTTAGTTATGACATCATTTTGCCTTTACGTGAAATTTAATGCTTTTAAATCCTTGCCTCAATCAGAGAAATATCTTTAATACAACACAGTGCAATGCAATACAATTCATATAATACAATGGGCTGAAAATGTAGAACTATAATGTAAAATCGGATTAGGCTATATAATCAACCCTCAGGGAAATATGATCAAAATTTCATTTTTTGTCCTCACCCATTCAACCCTCATTTATCCAGTGCCTACTGTGTTCCTTCCAGATATTGGGCTAGAGACTGGGAAAACAAAGACGAGAGTAAAAAGTGTCTCTGCCCTTAAGGAGTTTACCATCTATTGGATTAAAAAGCAAACTAAGATAGCTTGATGGTTTATGGAATCCTGCTTTTCACAGCCTTCCAAAACTAAAGGTAACTCACACATATATATCCCCTAACACTGTATCATTTTTGTTTGGATCCCCCACCCTTTTTTTTTTACTGTCTCTGTAAGCATCTACAGACTTCTTAAATGATGAGTTTCATCCATGTCTCGCAGGGAGCAATCGACAGAGATGGGAGGATTTGAAAGATGTTACCAGGGATGAAAGGAAAGTTTTAGAATCAGCTAGTAGATTATAATTCAAAGGATTTTACTGAAATATTGTTGGATCCTGCCACTGCAGTGCTCAGTCTCCCTTGCTGTAAAAGCTTTAATTTTCATCTTTCTAAACAATACTGATTGAGTGTCCTTATCAATGTTCCTAAGGGCTATGGCATGGACTGTCATGACAGACTGGATTGTTGGGAAGAATTCATTGTGAGATGCCCATAAGGTACCATTGATTCTTCTGAAAATTGACGCTTCCTAAATAAGTGAAGTTTGTAAAAAGGACCATAGAGCCTTTGTACTTAGTCAGATGGCAACCTCTTACCTTCCCAGCATAAGCCTTTTCATATATAGGTCAAATTGAATCAGTCAGTGCCAGGAGCATCCATCAATGCTAGGTTCTACAACTGGAAAGGGCAATGGAGGCCATTTAGTTTGACTGCCTCATTTTTGAACAGGAAACTTACCCAAGGATGGAAAAGACTTCCCCTGGTTTACCCATCTAGTAAATGGCAAACCCAGAATTATATATTTGAATAAGTTCTATCACAGTGAAAAACTTCATGTGAGCAAAACCTTTGTGTTTCTATAGATGATTCCCTGATTGAGCTATATGGTACAAGGGAAGAAGGATTAGATTAGAAGTCAGAAGGCTTCAGCTCAAATCCCACTTTTTATATTAACTGTCTATGTAACCTTGGACAAATCTCTAAACTTTACTAGCCTCTGTGGTGAAGGGGTTGGAACTCTTACCATATCTAAGGTCCCTTTCTATCTCTGCCTGTTTTATGATCCCATGACATGGAGAGGACTACTATTAAACAAAAAAAAAATAGAAAAGCCCCACACTCATGATCTTATTTGATCCTCACTACTCTACGAAGTATGGAGGACAGGCATTATTATTCCCATTTAACAGATTATAACACTGAGAGCAGAAGTGATTTGTCTACACTACATAGGTTAGTGGCAGATCTGAGAGTAGAACCTAGCTATCTTGATGCCCAGGCCTATATTCTTTCTACCACCCCATACTCTTTGCTTAGTTATTTGAAATAGTATCAAATGTAACAAACTAATCATTGGAAATAGGGACTAGACCTATAATATGGCAAATTCTGAAGTGAAAAAATTCCAGCAACCATCATGGCTCATTACCTTCTCTAAAATTAATCATCTTAGAGAGTTGCCTAGTTAACTTCTTGAAAAGTCAAATGATGTACCCAAGGTTACATCAGTGTCATAGCCAAGACTCTGTGGCTCCAAGGCTGGCTCACATTCCATGGTGCTATGCTGCTTCTCATCCATACAGTACTGTAAGGTTTGCAGAACACTTTCCTGACAGTAAGGACTGAGTATTTATTATTATTATTCCTATTTTCTAGATGGGACCAATACTATGGGTCGTCAGCCTGACATGGTGGAGAGAGAGCTGGCTTCTGAGTTGGGAATTCTTGGGTTCAAGTCATTCCTCTAACACATGCTGGCTGTGTGACCCTGGGCATATCACTCCAGCTCTCAGTGCCCCAGGAAGCTCTGTAAGCCCAAAGAGCGAGTAGGGGCTGCCCTGTACTGGTAGAGGAGTCTCCTAAAAGTTCCCTCTACCACAGTGGAGGCAACCTAGGCACAGAGAGGTTGAGCAACTTGCCCAGGCTCATGCAACTGCTAAGTGTCGGAACCAGGAATCAAACGGGCCCCACCACCAGGTTAAGCTGCAGATAATGTATTTTTCATCCATAGCAACTCTGGAAGACCTTTTACTAAATCATAGGGAGATTGTAATCACTTGGTTCCTGGTCTAGCCTTCATCCCACTGCTTTGTAGGTGCCTACTGCTAGGCAAGAGGGTCATAGGGTCAGAGAAATAGAAATGAAAAAGATTTAGACTATCTGATGAATTTTATTATTATGGAAATTTGATCCATTTGCTCACTTTCTTGAGAGATCTTAAGCAGACAGGCAGGCAAGGAACATCTTGCCTGGGAAGATATTCAGGAAAAGATTATAACTACTCATCCCCAATCCTTTATAAATTGGGATAGTTGCTCTCACAAAACTACTTGTCAGAAATTCATCCCTTCCCCATGGAAAGATGTGCTTCTGGGAAGAGTCGATGGCTAAACATAGCTATTTTGCAAGATGAATGTAGTGAAACTCTGCTTTGCTCATGCCTTTGTCTTGGTAATAAGATAACATTCTTGAAGGATGGTTTTCCCCTTAATGTTTATGCTACATCCTATCCTTTTAAGGTACTTTCTCTCTCTGAGCAGGCTTCCCTATGTATTGTCTCAGGGCCTATTATGCCAAGGAGGGAATGATTGCATTCTCTGTTGGCAAGTGGAGGTCAAGTTCAATAATTAAGAACCACACTAGCAAGAAGAGAGATGCCTGTGGTTAACATGGCTAGGAAGAGATCATTTGATGCCTCAGGACAATTACTGACTGATGAAGCACTGAAAAAACCCCAACAATCTTACTCTTTAATATGTTCTCATTGTAATGAACTACTTTCTAAGTGTCAAACATATTTCAGTATAAACATACCACCCTAACCTGAGTTTTGTTTGTAGATATCAGACCGAATGTTTTGTACGGTGAATGTGCCGATTAAGGTATACATGCTGAATTTTTTTATGGGGATGTGATGTAGATTCTCACCCCAGAACTCATTCTACAGTTCCTCAAAGAGTATCCTAAAAATAGAAAAAAATAATTTTTTTGAACCAGACTTGTACTCCCATAGGGATAGAGAACTATATGGAATATTCCATCTTCCAAACAGAAAAATACTAAAAAGAAATTAGAAAGATGAAATATGATATATTATTCAATATTGTTATATTATTTGTTAAGTTGGAATTGGGAGGAGAGGTGGTCTGGCATAGTAGATAAAAGAATTGACCCTGGAGTGAAGAAGAGCTTGGGTACAAGTTCTCCCTGTTTCTGATACTTACTAGCTATGTTATTCCCTAAACAACTTTTTAAAACCATGAATTAGAGAAGCATTGCTGATCTGTTTTGGTGGAGGTCATTTAGGGATGAAATCACAGATCTGGACACACATACATAAGTAAGGGGATTATAGTTCTCTAATTATCTTCTTTTTCTGCTATAACCCAGGTTTCCAGCTAAGTCACCTGAGGCATTTTGCTTGCTGTTGCTTAGGGGTGGAAAGAATGCTGAAACCAGGCTGCATATGTCAGCGTCTTGCCTCCTTGGTTGGAAGAGAGTTTAGCCCCACAAGTTTCCTCTCTAAGTAAGAATGTCTCTCTTCTCCAAGGCTCTTATACCAGGCACAGTCTTGTGTCAGTATTATCTCCACCACTGGAGTCACACCTAAGCAACAACATGCAAAATATAAAAAAGGCTTTGTTGGAAGCCTAGATTAAGGTGCTGCTTCAGAATCAGTATGATGTGGAAGCGACTATGGATTCTAAAAGGCTATCCCAATGGAACAAAAGCTTTGGTGGTTGCTACCACCTGGCCACAATCACTCCTGAAGATCATTCATAGTACTAAGTTATCATGGGCTTGTGATGGACTTTGGTGATAAGAGGCCTCATTGTGATGAAATTGCAAACTCACGAAGGACTGAAATAGTCTAAGTAAAAGAAAGAGGTGTAAAATAGAGGCTCTTTGGAGACAAATGCTTTAGGCAGCTTGTCATTTCTACCCTTTTTTCCAGGAAAAACAAAAAATCATTCTTAAGTGTACGCAGGGAGAGTTTTATCAAAAAGAAAACAAAAAAACTAACAACTTCCAAGTGTAGTTGTAGGTTCCAAATGAATGGAAATGTTTTGAGATTATATTTTATTTCCTCTCAAATTGGAATTTTGCTTCCCCATTTCCTGGTAAATTAAAGCCGCTCATCAGCTACTATGGGCTCCTATTACGTACTTAGCAGAATCTTTGCTCCACGACTATCTTCCAAATTAAACTTGGGAGTTTCCAGGAAAATTCCAAGAAATGTTTAAACCAGTCAGAAGCTAAATTAAAGAAAGGAAAGAAAAAGAAAAGAAAAGAAAACAAAAAAAACTCTTTCCTCTCTTACATGGCTTTTGAATTTCATCCACTGGCAGTAGCAATAGATTGCCATTATCCCTGGGATCTGAGAAGTTTTTCATAAAGGGATGAGGCTGAGGGAAATGCAAAGGATCTTGCCAAAGAGGTCACTGAAAAATTCTTCTCAACTGTAGCAAGTAGATTTCAGCATAATCTCTGACCACTCAAGAAGGTCTTTCTTATACATAGAATCTAATTTGAGCTTTGGAGAGGGTCTTTGAGAATCTAGTCTAACCTCTTTATTTCATCAGAGAGATCCCGAAGGGCAGCTAGGTGACACAGAAGATAGAGCACTGGTCTCAGAATCAGGGAGATTAGTCTTCCTGAATTCAAATCCAGACTCAGACACTTATTAGCTGTATGACCCTGGGCAAGTCACTTAACCTGGTTTGCCTCAGTTTCCTCATCTGTAAAATGAGCTGGAGAAGGAAATGGCAAATACTACTGTAGTATCTTTGCCAAGAAAACTCCAAATGGAGTCATGAAGAATCAGACATGATTGAAACAACTCAACAACAACAAGAAATGTTTCAATTGGTATGGGTTAGCCAAGATGAATAAATAAGTGATGTTCTTCAAGCCATAATAATTGTATTTTGACTGTTATCATAAGAACATGTTTGCTACAAAAAATAAAAAAAAAGAGCTACTTTATTACTCGGATTAAGCCATGATCTTATCATTATGGGAACCCATTCTAGTAATGCTGATCATATCCTACATCACATATATAGTCAAGCAAAACAGAGTTCCATAACTGGCCATGTCAAAAAAAAAATCTTGTTCTTTACTCTGAGCTCTTCTCTATCAGGACAGAAGCAGCATGTTTCGTCATTAGTCCCTGGAATCCTGGCCAGTGCTTCAGTGGATCATAGTTCTTAATTCTTTTCACTCTTTATAATATTGTCATTGCATAAATCATTCTCCTGTTTCTGATCATTTCAATATGTATCAGTTCATAGAAATCTTCCCAGGTCTCTCTGAAACCATTTCCTTCATAATTTCTTATAGTATTCCATCACATTTATATACCATAACCTGAATTTTTCTTTGAGACTGCTTGTGGATGTTTCGAAGTCATGCTCTTCTTTTGAATTTGTGTCTTCAGCATTAGCTGTTAATGTAATGGCAAGATTCTTTTTTGCATTTACTCATTTTTCCAGCCTACTTTTCAACTTCTTTTGATGGAAAGGTCTGGGACAGTTCTGTTGCTGTTTTCTTTAGACATTGACTGTGGTCTTGTTTCAGGATTTCAGGGACAGCTCAGGCTGGGGACTTGCAAGTTTTCAGTGCTCCTATAATGATCTAATCTAGGGTGAAGTCTGATTTCTGTTTCCTTGGTTTAAGATCTATATGCTCCTGAATTAAGTTTAGATTTGCGTAAGAGTAGTATCCTATTGGACTTAACTACTAGCACCCTGCTTGGGAAGGCCTACTGGTTCAGAACTGCAGATTTCCCTTTTGTCTGGAATTCATGCCCTGGTTATTCCTTTGCAGGCTTCAGCCAGGTCTAAAAGCTGATCTGCTTCTGAGATCTGAGCTATACTCCTTCTTCTTGTTTCTGAATCTGCTGCTCTCTTGGTACACAGCCCAGGGCCTGTCCTCGGGGTGGGGCACATGTGCCTTCTTCTTCGTTTTCTCTAGATCTATACACCCAGACCTGGGTAATGAGTGACAAAGCTGCCCGTTGGCATTTGTCTCCATTGAGATGTTCCAATTTGGATCTGATCCTTCTATTTGCCATGATCCATAACCTTTCTTTACAAATCTCTCCCTGTGCTGGAATCTTCATGCAACTTCCTAACCAGACCCATTCTCAGGGTCCATAGACTAGAAAAAGGACTCACTGTGACTTTTTCTTGGATTTCCCCATTAGGATTTGGTCTGGTATATTTTCTAGATCTGTTTGGCAGAGTTAGAAGGGAAAGGCCTCATAGTATTGCTTCCTGCTACTCCACCATCTTGGTTCTTCCCCAATTAATGTTAAATGAATTTGTTTCTGGAAGATTCATACCTAAAATGCAGAATACAGCATTAAAAATATTTTTCTTCAACAACACACATTTGTATAAATGGCTCGGTAATTTTAATGTGCTGCAAACTGAATTAGCAGTGTGATATGAATGTAAAAATCCCACTGAAACCAACTTAATTCAACAAATATTTATCACATACCTATGATCCACAAGGTACTGTGCCAGAAGTAGAAGGAGAGAGTCCTGACCAAGGAAAGTAAGAGTTATAGTGTGATTTCTTCTGGTCAGGCCATATTTGAATTATTGCCTTCATTTCTAGGAAATACATTTTAAGAGTGACACTGACGAATTGGAGACTATTCAGTGTAGGGGACCAGAATGATAAAGAGTTTAAAAACTGAATCATATTATGAATGATTAAAGAACTTAGGATATTTAGAGAGAGGAGACTAAGTGTGTGTTGTGGGAGCAGGAGGGAAGCATACATGACTATTGTCTTCAAATATTTGAGGAGCTGTCACATGAAAAAATAGCATTATATAGGTGTGCATATATACATTTATGTATTTATATTATATTCATATATGTTATCTATAATATGTATTCTAAGTGCATATGTAATTATATATACAATTTTATATTATATATGCATATGTATATGTATTGTGTGTATGTATGTGTCTATGTATACCTACATACATTATTTTATGTGTATATGTGTGTGTATGTATATATATATATGCACAAAGTAAGACTAACAAGTAAGATGAACCTAGAAGGTTTAAAGCAGTGATTCTCAACCTTCCTAAGGCTGCAACCTTTTAATATTCATATGTGGTCATATCTGCATGTGGGCGGACCTGCCTGGAAATGGATAGAGGAGCAGTATCTTGGTTCCTAAGACCATCAGAAATATGTGTTTTCCGATGGTCTTAGGTGACCCCTGTGATCCCTGTAAAGGGGTCGTTCGACCCCCAAAGGGGTTGCAACCCACAGGTTGAGAACCGCTGGTTTAAAGTAAAAAGGTGAATGTTAACTGTTGGCCATCACTGAGAATACGTAACAGGTGTGGTCTACTCTCTAGCAAATGTAGGTTTGTTCTCTTTCTAGAGGAATTCTAAACAATAGGCTGCCATTATATAATGGAAGACTATATAGGTCCTTATTGGAAAAAAGGACTCATTTTTGACGAGTGGGAGGGAACTTCTGCATATCTCTAGTTGTTTGTGAGTCACTATAACTAGCTTCTGTTGTTTTTGAATTTTCTGTAGAGTGAAATAAAGGCTGTCCTATATCTGATATGAGGAATTTGATGCTCACATTGGGTCTAGCTAGCATCCTTTTTTGCATGTAACTCATGACCTGGCATCTATACAAGCTCTGGGCTCACATACAAGACTCTCTTTAGAGTTTAGACTCTCTTTAGAAAGTGAATACACTTTGGGACTTCTGAACAAGAAACTCTCTTCCCATTAGACCTGTACTGTCTAAATGAGTCACTGCATTGGGGAATGGCAGTAGCAAGATCCCAACTTACTGGTCTCTTATGTCATGACTTTAGGCCCTTTATTGATCTTCCAGATATTGGGTCATGTGAGCTATCCTTTTTTTTTCCCAAGGGGCATGAAATTTTAGAATTGTATCTCTAGATAGGTTGGATCTTTTTACTCTTGAAATTTTATTACTTTTGAGTCAACTCCAAAGCTGATGCTGCCAAAGAAACCTCTCTTCTCTTCTAGAAGTCTGGATTCCAGAATCATGCTCTTTGGGAAATTTAAATCATTGCGCTCCCTCTACAAAACTATTTTCCTCCTCAGCCCCCCCCCATACTCACACACACACACTCTTACACACTCACACTCTTACACACTCACACACACACTCACTCACACACACACACACACTCACACACACTCACACACTGAGACGTCAAGTTCAGAAATATTGTTCATAAGCTCGGTCCTAGACCACATGGCCAGGCACAAATATTTTCTGCCACAAAATATTTTCTTCCAGCAGAAATTCCTGATATTCCCCCAATGTCCTGATAGTGTTTTCATATTTCAGTCTGGGAAAATCTGCTCTCAATTCTCTGGTATCTGATATGTGTCCAGAAGAAAAACAGAGAGGCAGAAGGGATCTAGGAACTTGAAATTCAATAATCCCCCTCCCCCCATACAAGCCACCTGAGCAGGTACATTCAACTCATAGTATCAAATGAGATAATATTTGTAAAGCACTTAACACAGTGCATGGCAAATAGTAGGTGGTTAATAAATATTTCCCTTCTCCATTCTACCAAATGCTTCTCCTGCAAGGTACTCATTAACAAATTCTGGAGGGAAGAAGTGGGAGATGAAGATGGAGAAAATCTGGGGTGTGGCATTCTGAGTTATATGTAATATACATGTTGTATTCTACTAGTAGAATGTAAACCCCTGGAGGCCAAGTACTGTTTCTGATTTTGTCTTTGTATTCTCAATGCCTAACACAGTGGCTTGCACATATTAGCTACTTAAATAAATATTTATTGAATTGAATGAGACTCATAAAAAGACCATGGTTGAGAAAGGAATATTTTATTCCACAAAAACAACATTAAATAAAGGAAGGGGTAGTGAAGTGACTATTAAGAAGATTTATTCATGTTATGAAATCTAGGCACTGAAGTTGGGAAGGGTAATGGAGTGTATTTACATAAAGATCAATGGAGGCAGAAACAGCAGCAATCATATCATCACTGTATACTTCAGACCATCTAGACAGAAAAAGGAACGAGATGAAGACTTAGGGAAATAGATCATAAGTTTGGCACACAGGCATGATATCGCAGCGATGGAAGACTTCAATTATCTGACCATCTGCTGGAGCTCCCTCTCTGCCAAAAGCAAAGCAGCTCATAATTTCTTGACTTGCCTCAGTGATAATTTCCTCCTTCCAAAGGTAAAGGAACAAAAAGGGGAAATTTTATGCTGGGTCTGATTCTTGTCAACATGGAGGAGCATGTTCCTTGGTAGGAATGATGGGACCCTTGAACAAAATGACCACTCCATTTTATGCTAGAGAAGGAAAGGAAAACCCTAAATTTAGGGACACCTGGTGTCAAAGATTTCAGAGGAAGGTTAGGAGAGATTCCATTGACTAAAAGTCTGCACAGGAAGGTATCCCAAGAAGGGTGAGAAAGTCTCAAGAGTAAAATTCAGAAGACATATGGAAAAATAATTCTGGTAAGAAGAAAAAGGGGAGCTACTAGATGTGGTATCCAGGGATATCATGAACCAACTTAAAATTTTAAGAGACGTATATAGAAAATAGAAATAAGGGCAGGCAATGGTGAATGAATATAAATGTATGTCATGATTCTCTAAAGTGAAAATGTTCAGGATGAACTGACAGTCTCATACAGAAATCTAAAAACAGCAAAATGGGTATGGCTTGGGTTTTTTCAACCTCTGAGTTGGATTTTTTTCTTTTTTTTTAATTTAAACTTTTGCTTATTTTTTAGTTTACATAATTCATTTCCACAAGATTTTGATTTACAAATTTTCTCCCTGTCTTTCCCCTCCCTACCACCCCAAAACAGTGATCCCATTGTATACCCCCTCCTCCAATCAGCTCTCTTCTGTATCCTCCCCCATCACCCCTCTGACTTTCCAGTAGGGCAAGATGGATCTCCCTACCCCAGTACCTGTGTATTTCCCTCCTTCCTATTCTGCTCCCCCTCTTGTTCTATTCTCTACTTTGTCCCTGTCCCTTTACAGAAGTGAGGGCTTCTAACAACCCTCCCCCCCCTACCTGCCCTCCCCTTCATCCTCCCCCCTCTCCTCCCCATCCTTCCTACTCTCCTGTAGGCCAAGATATTCAATTTAGAGTGTATGCCATTCCTTCCCTAAGCCAACTTCAGGGAGAGTAAGGTTGACCCATTCCCTTTTTCCTTCCTGTTTTCCCCTCCACTGTAACAATTATCCTTGCGTCTTCTGTATGAGATGATTAACCCTGTTCTGTCTCTTCATGTCTCCTCTCATATTATTCCTCTCCCACCTCTCAGTTTCACCTTTTAAAATATTATACCATCCTATTCAATAGATCCTGCGCCCTCTGTCTA
>CM053582.1:506995824-507040038 GCA_028627135.1 Pseudochirops cupreus
ATTGAATAAATAAGATGCATAAAGGAAGTGATCCTGTCCTTGGAGTACTTTAGATTCTCAGGACCTAATGCAATTTGTGTCTGAATGAATATCTCTTCCACAGCATCTCAGCTAAATTCTATAGGTCTTTTTTGTTGTAATTAGCACTCATGAACACAGCCTGAGCTTATTCTGAACTTGAGTACTCTTCGTGTCATTTTTACAAACCCATGTTCTTCTTATATATCCAACTTCTCTCATATGCCCTTGCTTCTAGAATATAGAGGTATGAATATGTGTGTACACATACACACATACAGATAGATAGATATAGAGACACATGGGTAAACCTAAATTGATTTTTAAAATTTTCTAAGTCTCTCAGTCTTTCTAGGGGGGGATATATATATATTCTTCTGTTCCAAGCAATGTCTGTTTTAACCCTTTCAGTGCTGAGTTAAAATTTATCACCACAATACATATTGTCATTAAGTACCTTCAACATTAGTTACATAAAGACACGGTTATGGGACTCTTGTGGATTTTTATTAAACAATGTAGAGGTACTGTTAAGTTGGGTATCAATATCCTGGAGGAATTGCTGTATAACGTAGGGAAAGGAATCTCTAAATAAGAAAAAAAGATTAGGAAAATCAGAACTCTAAACTAACACTAACTTCAGGTTTTCTTCCTTTGTTAAAAGGAATTAGAGAAATTGAGATTAAAAATTGGGAAAATTGTTAAAATTGAGATAAAAAAACAAACCTGGATAATTACACACAAAATTATATTTAGAATATAATAAAAAGCTTTCAGGAAGTCTTTCCATGGAGAAAAGCTACCAGGAGGGACTGATATGAATATATCCCTGAGACCTATTGCTCACAGTGCTGTGGGACCTAAACTGGTCTCGCTCGTCATAGGTAACTTTTAGCCTTAAAGAGTATTACAGCTTAGATGTAACATAGACACCATCTACTCTAAGCCCTTCACTTTACAGATTCAGAAACTGAGGCTCAGAGAAGGGATGCTATTTAACCCAAGGTCACCTAGCTATAATGGGTGACAGAGTTAGGCCCTTAACCTTGGTCTGTTGATGTCTAAACCAATGTTCTTTCCACTACATCAGGACTCCATTCTGGGAAATTCTTCCTCACACAGGAGAATAAACTGGCCCGCTTTCCCATGGTCTAAGGAAAATGCTGAATATTGCATCTCTCTCCCTCTCTAGCCTGTGCATAAATTCCTGGGGTTTGGCCTTCAGAAGACTGTTGTTAAAGGTTGTTGTTCTTATGGGTGAAGGGGAAGAAGGGGGATGATATTATTTGTTTGTTCTTTAAACTAAATGTTATCAGCTAAACTGGGCTCAGCTTAGTATTATCTGTTTTTCATCAATGTCAAAGTCAAGGTGAACTGTTGCTATTTATGTGGTGGAGTATTAAACATATCTCCAACCAACCCCAGAAATCCAGGCTTTGCTGAACGTGTGTGTGTGTGTGTGTTGGAGCTGTAAGAGCAAATACTATGGAGAACCATTACTGTTCTAGGGGATGGATGAGCTTAGCAGATGGAATGGTTTGGGTTTATAAATTTTTGCTATAATGTATTGTCAGAACCCAACTCGGGCAAGTCAAAAATGGACCAGAGCAGGCAACTAAGATTGGTTCTAGGCAAGATTGGAGAGCTGGCAAAATTTGTTATTAGTGTTCCTAGCCTCTGTTTTTCTTCCCTTTCATTGGTGCCCCTTAACCCTTCAGGCACTCAAGAAGAAGAATGTATCTCAGAGTATTTTCTATGAAGTATTAGTAGAATCAGCATCAGTAATGGAGGAAACACACAGTTTCCTCTTCCTCTTTTCCTGCATATCAAAATTATTCTCTAAAAGGAGTTAATAAACTCATTTCCACTGAAGTATCAAATGACTAATTAGAATGAAAGTGTAACCTTCCCCAAGGGTATTGAATTGTAGAAATGATTAAGTCAAAAGAATGACTTCCTAATCATAGAATTTTAGGTGTCAGTGAGTCCAGTTGGGGGAAGTGTTTGTGCATGGTAGGTGGGTTCTATGTGTCACAAAGTCACACTACAAAAGGCAGGCAGGCACAGAGCCTGTGCGCCCAGTCAGCCCTGATGACAGCTTACTTTTAATGACTCTAGTCACTACAGGATGAGGCCTCTTCATTCCTTTCAAAGGCTTGATGTGTCAAAGATGGTGTAAATTTCCGTTTCCTGAAAACCAATCCAAAAAAAGACTGATCAGCTTCTTCATCATCTTTTCCCTATTTTTCTCACCACTCACCCAGAGACCTCAGAGGCAATCACAGAGATCATAGTTTATAATTATTAAATGAGGAGGGATACAGAGAATGACTTAAAACTTAATTAGATTTCAGTCACAACAGTGTCTCAGTTTCTGGCTATCTTATTCTATGGAGGATTTTTAGCTGACAAGGAATTAAAAGCCCTCTGAGTTTCTTCTGGGCTTGTTAAAACCATAACCTCTTTCCCTCCTGTCATCTACATCCTATGCTGTAATTAAAGCTTGTGGTTCACATATTTCTCTCTTTGGGCTAAGAAGCCATGTCAGAGAGGGGACACTTTTCCAGGTTCCCTAGGCAAGACAAACCTGGGCTCATAGTTGTACCACTTATTGTGTGTGTGACCTTGGGCAATTCACCCAATATATCAGAACCTCATCTTTATTTTAAAAATGAGATGGTTGTATATGGTGATCTCTGAGGTACCTTCTGACTCCAAATCTAACCTCCAGTGACTTATGGGATGGTATATAACTCAAGGAATTAGGAGTGTCAGAAAACCCAAAGAAGAAGAGCCAGGGGCCTAGGAGGAGTACTCATTGCAATGTAACATCAAAAGGCAGAATATGAGACAGGGGGAACCAAGATGGTATTTAAGGTATATATGGTATGCAGTACTCTTAGATAAAGTACACTGTTCAAGCAAAGCCTTTTTATCCCAGCAACACAAAAATCTATGAGTTGAAAGGGACCTCAGAAATCTTTGGGAGCCATAAATACCTGAATAATAATGCCCTCTAGGACATACCCCACAAGTGGTCTTTCAGCCTCTGGTAAAGGGGATCATTGGCCATCTCTAGTCTTCCTGATCTGTATCTTGCTACTACACCCAGATGACTCCAAAGCAGAAAGTGAGCCTTGTGACCTAGCACAGCTCTGCCTCACTTAAATCCAATTCACTTGCAAGTCATGGCATCATCTTCCTGCTGTTATGTTCCTCTTCGAGAAGGAAGGACAATGACAATAGGATCATAGTAAGACCATTCTGCTCTGGTGGTCTTCCATCTCTCTGCCATGAGGAAGGATGTTAGGATCATGGATCCATGACGTCATGGATTGAGAAGTGGGAGTTCCATAGCCCAGTCTTCATCATTCTACATATGAGGAAACTGAGGCCCAGAGTACTCAGGTGATTTGTCCAAGATCAAACAAGTAGTAAATGGCAGAGTGAGAACTGAACCCGTGCCTTTTGGTTCTAGAGAGAGTTTTCTTTCTCCCAAGCCATGCTGCTCAAAGCAAGGAGAAATCTACCTCCTCTCCTCTAAGCCTTGGGCAAAGATTCAAACGTGTCCTTTGATGGAAGCTTTGACAGGCTGATTGAGCACCCTCCTAATGCATGCACTCCATTGATTCTAGGAGTCCCTTGAGTTGGCAGGATACCTATAAAAATAAACTCATGTAAATCATGTTTTTACCTCACCTCTCAAGGGAGCTTAGAATCCTCAGACTTCTTATTTCACCTACTCTTTGTGAGGTGGATGAGAAGTGGTATGGCCTTTTGGGAAGAGCAGTGCCCTAGTAGTCAGAAGATTTGTGTTAGAATTATCTCTGACTAGGGCCTTACCTTAGAGAGCTGAGCATAGTGAACATATGGGAAGGATGCCCCAGACCAATGCCTCTGCACCCACCTCCCCAGGGATGCACTGTTAGCACGGACATCCCCCTTCTCTTGGTCTGCCACCTCCAAGGGGCTGGAGGATTGGACATCACCTCTCCTAATATAACTGCACTTGACTAGGGACCACTCTTTCCCCACCTCCCTCCAATCCCTTGCTCAACTGAATTTGCCATAGGTGCCAGAGTTTATAGTAGTTGGTCTGACCTGGGTTCTAGTCTTATTTCTGCTTCTTAGTTATGTGGCCTTGGGAAAGTCAGTTCACTAACAGCTGCTTCATTTTCCTTTGTGAGGGAGAAGGGTCAGATTCGATGGTGACTAAAGTTGATCCTGGCTCTGATGATGATCTGTGATTATGACTTGCTTTTTATAGGTCTAGGAAGAGTAGTTTATGACCTGCCTGAGTTCCCATGATTATTTGGTGGCAGAGCTGGGAATAGAGCCCATTCTCTTGTCTGGTTATTTTAAAACTTTCATTGCATTTCTATAATTTTTTCTCCTGGGTGTCCAAAGCACATTATAATTCTTCCAGTTTATAAGCTTGCCCTTGAAGCATCCAAACCAAAGATTCCAGACTCTTCCAAATGAGACGCAAAGATTTTTATCTCCCTCAGATCACACAGTTGGAGGAAGGGGATATTAGAAGGCAATGTTGGGAACAGAGCAAGTGGTTGGTAGAAGAAGGCAGGCTGGCAATGACTAGGTAGGCTCTCTGCCAGAGAAGACTTCAATGTAATTTCTTAGATCCCAATCAGAGAGATGGAGATATCTGGCCTAGACAGACCCAGAGGACCAGACGGGTCAGTCAATTAATAAACATTTATTAAGTGCCTACTGTGTTCTAGGCACTGCGCTAAATGCTTTGGATACAGAGAAAGGCAGAAGACAGCCCCTGCTTTTAAGGAGCTCACAGCCTAATGGGAGAGACTACCTGCAAACAACTTTGTACAAACAAGATGCGTACAGGATAAATGCAGAATAATCAACAGAAGGAAGGCACTAGGATTAAGGGATATTAGGACAGGTTTCCTATAGCAGATATGCTTTTAGCTGGAACTAGAAGAAAGCCAGGGAAGCCTGAAGACAGAGATGAAGAGAGAGAACATTTCAGGCATGAAGGATAGCCTGAAAAAAATGCCCGGAGTCAAGAGATGGAGTGTCTTGTTTGTGTTATCCAGTGTATCCCTGTGGAGGTGGGTACAGAGTATCCTAGAATATCCCCATGAAGGGGTAATGTATAAGAAGCCCAAAAATGTGTAGGGGTGGGGGTGGGGGGTCAGGTTTTGAAGGAGGGCTTTGAAAGCCAGAGGATTCTCTTTATATTTCATCCTGGAGATAATATGGCCTGACATGTGAGATCTATGCTTCAGGAAGATCACTTTGACAGTTGAGTAGAAGATGGATGGAGTAATGGGTAAAGAAGAGATGGGAGGTAGGGAGACCAACCAACAGTTAATTGCAATAGCCTAGACATAACATGATGAGGGCTTGAACCATGGTGGTTGTAGTGTCAGAGGGAAAAGGGGGGGCACGTACAGAAGATGTTATGAAGGTACAGTCAATAGGCCTTAGAAACATACTGGATATGGGAATTGAGAGAGAGTGAAGAGTAAAGGTTAGGTTCCAACACCTAGGTTCCAAGCCTGGGTAATGGGGAGGATGGTGATACCCTTAACAATAATTGGGAAGTTAGGAAGAGGGAGAAACTTTAAGGAGGAGAGATAATGAGTTCAATTTTGGAGATATTGAGTTTAAGATGTCTTTGGGACTGCCAACTCAAGATTTTCAATGGAGGAGATGGATTTGGAGGTCAGCAGAGAGGTGAAAGGGGGGAAGGTGTCTATGGCAGATCATTATAAAATTATAGGGATGGAAGAACCTCAAAAATGAAGTCTAGCTCTTGAACTCTGGCAAAATGACACCCCATCCTGCGCAGACAGCTTTGTATCTTTTCCCTAATTTTCTCTAGGGGAGCCAGTTTCAAAGTGCTATGGAGCTGCCTACTTCTGGTCCATTCATTGAATCTCACTTACCATGAGAAATTCCAAGGAGTGACCAGGATCTTTGAGGTAACAAGTCCCCATGGCCATAGAACTTAATAGCTGAAGGATGTACCTTGAATGATGATCTGCTCAGCCTAAAGGCTGTAGCTAAGCTGAATAGAAAAAAACTGAATTCTTGTATTTCATAACTTGAGATTTCTTCATATCCATAATAGCCTCCTGAAATTTGTAGGGTGCTAGAAAGATGTTATTTTTTTTAGACCTTTTGTTCCTTGGACAGCCTAGTACATACAAACACCTAGATTTAAAACTATAACAAGGGCTTTATTCACCAGGGCAAAATAATTGGAGGGTAAATTGAGGGAAGGATTGGATTTGGGGGTAATATTTAGGATATACAGAGGACATACTGATGGGTGTTGGAACAGAAATTTGAGAGCAGTGCAAAGGATAATCCAGCTATGACTATAGCCATGGCAGGAAGATGGGTGACCTGTTTCCTAGAATATTCAGTCGTTATCCTTCTGAGGGCAAGGGAGCAAGATAGACTCTGGGATAAGAGCACATTAGTGATGGGAGTCTGGGGTGCTTGCTAGTAGGGCATGTCAAGGTGAGGAGCAATTGTGATAACAGCAGAAAGTATGTCCCCTGGATATCAGCACCTCAAGACAAAGCTTCCTTTGCTTTAGGTATTTTAGCTATGGCTGAATTATAGGTTAAGCAATTTTTCCCTTAGAAAGAATATTTCACAAAGTTCCAAGGTTGGTTAAAAAATGAAAAATTAATTGCTTTTTCCCCCCATATGATAACAACTTGGCTTTATTCTCAAGTCTAAATTATCTATAATATAGGATTTTGCTTATTTTTAATAAGCAAATTCATCTTAAATGATTCTGCGCTTTATCATCTTCTCAGGCAGACATTGCGTCTATATATAGGATAAGGAAAGAGTCACTATATAGTTTCAACTTCTTAAAAATAAATATTACATATTACATAGCTATGTTCATGGTTGCAAAGAATTGAAAATTGAGGGGAAGGGCATCATTTGGGCAATGACTGAACAAGTTGTGGTTTATGATTGTGATGGAGTATAATACTACTATAAGAAATGACAAGCAGAATCATTTCGGAAAAGCCTGGGAAGTCTTATATGAACTGAAGCAAAGTGAAGTAAGCAGACTGTACATAGTAACAGCAACATTTTAAGGATAATCAACTGTGAAAGACTTAGCTACTCTGATCAAGACAATGATCCAACACAATTCCAAAGAATTCATGATGAAGAAACGCTATCTACTTCCAGAGAGAGAACTGATGAATTTCAAATCCATATCAAAGCATACTTTTTGTTACTTTAAATTTTTTTATTGTGTTTTTTGTCTGTGTACGTTTCTTTCTTGCAACATGGATAATCTGGAAATATGTTTTTCATGAATTTACATATGTAATCAAAATCAAATTGCTTGCCTTCTCAATGATGGGGGAAGAGCAGGAGAGAGGGAGAGAATTTGGAATTCAGAATTTTAAAAAAGATTGTTAATTTTTTATATGTAATTGGGAAATATTTACAGAAATAAAAATTAACAAATAAATATTAGAATTACCTCCTAGGGTTGTTGTGATGTAAAATGAGAAAGTATTTGTAAAACACTTTGCAAACCTTAAAACCCTATATGAATGCAAATTATACCACCTATTCAACTGTGCAGTGACTTTTAATTTTGTCTCTCCCTTTCTCTTTTCTAAATCTATCATCTAGAAATCAGAATACTTAACCAGCTTTCTCAAAGGAGACTGTAAGTCGGTTTGGAACCAAGAATAGGGTAAATCTATTTGGTACAGAAACCCCTTGAACAAAGCCAGTAGCTTTTTTTTTTTTTAGCTTGACAGAGCAAACCTATAGCTTATTCTGAGAGTCTTGGCTTGAGAGGGTACCATCCCATTCCCATCACATAGAGAGAATGTTAGCAGATGGATGGACCCTCCGCCACCACAACTTGGCTGCAGAGGCCAAAGCATGATTTCCAAGCCTATGCAAACTTTCAAGGAGGGCTTCCAACACAGAGGCCTGCCAGATAGGGAGCAGTTCCTGGAAGACATATAGTATTTCTGATTGAAAAAGAGGCACCTTTCTGATTGAAAAAAGAGGCAATGTGCATGCGCCCGCGCACATACACACACACACACACACACACAGAATGCAGATGAGCTCATAAAATCAAGAACAAAAGCAACTCATGCACCAACAAGTTTCTCCATGTTTTCCTGCAGGGTGGAGCTACTCATTCATACCTGTCAACATACATATTATCCACAATTATCTGGATTTACATTCCTTTGGCCTTGGAGATAGAGCCAAGATACAAAAAGCCACCACAGAGAAGTTACTGATTTCACACTTTGAAATAAAAGTCTCCTCCATGGATGGGATGACTGGTGAACTGGTAAACCCTTCCCTATATTGCAAGGATACTGCCTCTTTTGAGACAGAAAACTCCTCAAGGTCAATCTTGCAAATGCTCGGTCAGCTTGGCTCTCATAAGGTGAGAACCATTTCTCACCATGTATGGGCTACAGTGGTTGAAAATAAAAGATTTTAATTAAAATTTATGGTTCAACTTGCCTGGGAGCAGTCAGCAAGATGGAAAAAGCTGACACCAGCAAGGTGTCTATTGCTGTAAGAAACTACAAACCCTTTTCCCTATAGCTCAAATAGTAGGACTTTCCTTTAGGTCTGGAATATGGAATTTCTGAGACTTTGAAATCTGTAAGAATGGATAATACCATTAATAACTAGCTGCCTATGTTACATAATATAGCTGAAACAGTGCTGGGTCTTGAGTTCAAATACTTGAACACAACTATTATACCCTCGTAATTCTCCACTTTTAATCCATTCCCTCTGTCTTCTTTTCTCCCATCTGGTTTCTTTAACTAAGCATTATTTGTCATGAATTCAAGTCTCTTTACCATCTTGGCTGGCCTTGTTTGTACACTCTTTAGTTTATGAATATTCTTTTTTTTTTGGAGGGGGGAAGGCAGGGCAATTGGGGTTAAGTGACTTGCCCAAGGTCATAGGGCTAGTAAGTGTCATGTGTCTGTGGCTGGATTTGAACTCAGGTCCTCCTGATTCCAGGGCCCATGCTCTGTTCACTGTGCCACCTAGCTGCCTCTATGAATATTCTTAAACTATGGTGCCCTAAAGCTGAAAATAAAACTCCAGATTCTTCATTCCTCCCAAAGAGCATTCATTATAGCAGGGATTCTTAACTTTTTTTTTTTTGTGCCATGGACTCTTGTGGCTACAGTTTAGTGAATCCAGAACATTCATTCACAATATTATTCACAGAATGATGTTTTTAAATGCACAAAGAAGTTACATGACTTGCCCAAAGTCACATAGGTAGTTAACTGCCTATGGCAGAATTTGAACTTGGGTTCTCTGACTCTGTTGCTAGTGTTCTTTCCACTGTACCATCTTGTGTGTTAGGTTATAGAGGCTCTCCTACAGAAAGGTTCCCCTAAAGTCTCAGTAAATGGGTCTCCTCTCACCTTTTTTTGGACTATACATTAATCATCTTTCTCTTCTAATCTGGTCTATAAGCCTAGTCATGACTGAAACATATCTTTCTGTTCTGTTCTGCCCGTCAGACAACCCCTCAGAATTCAAATATTAATCAGTGAATAGTGTCACCCCTATTGGCAAGTCTCTTTTCCCTGTGTAGACCCCAGACAGCCTGACATTTCACCAACACTTAAATACTGAGGGTCCTTTGGAGCAGACCAGAGAAATGTCACTTCTCACTCACAGGTCTCTGAGTGCATCTTTATGACCCATCCCTGCCATCACTCATTCCAGTAAGTTATGGCTTAAAAAGTCAGCTCTTCTCCATCCTGCAAGGCCCAATGCCCATCCTCTGCCCTGGCTCCATTATGTTTTCTTTTTCTTCCCAGCCCCAGATTTTTTTCTTCCTTCTCTGAACTCGAATAGTGTAGTACAATGAAATTCTGCCTTTGGTCTTTACCAGTTGTGAGACCACGGGGACGTTCTTTCTCCTCTCTGAGCCTCAGTTTCCTCATCTGTAAAATGGAGATAAGAATTTATCTGCAGTACTTCATTCATTGAATTATCATCAGGGTCAAATGAGATCAGGCAGCACAATACAGTGGGACAAGCAGTCAGACAATAAGCACTTATTAAGTACCTACTGTATGAAATGGCACTACATAAAATGCTCTGGGTACAATGAAAGGCAAAAGATGATCCCTGCACTCAAGGAGTTCACAGTCTAACGGGACAGACGAAGCAAACATCTATATACAGACAAGATCCAGACAGACTCAACTGGAGATAATCTCAGAGGGAAGGCACTGAGATTAAAGAGGGCTGGGAAACCCTTCTGGTAGAAGGTGAACTGTGAGTGGAGAAGTGGGGGAAGCTAGACAGGGGAGATGAGGAGGGAGGAGGGGGAGGACCTGGATTCAAACCCCATTTTAGGCTCTTATTACCAATGGGACCTTGGGCAATCATCATTACATGGCAATCACATGGTACTCAGAGGTTATCTAAGCTCTGCACAACCATGATCTCATCTGATACTTACAATAACACTGTGAAGTAGGTACCCAAAAGCTATCCCCATTTTATAGGTGAAAAAAAAAACCCTAAGGTTGAGAGGGGAAGTGACTTATCCAAAGCCATACAACTGGTGTGATGTCACAACTGAGATTTGAACATGGGTTTCTTGATGAAAAGCATAGTATTCTTTCTAGTAAACCACGTGGCCTTTCACTTGACTGGCTCTTGAAACCTCAGTTTCCTCTGTAAAAATAGGGATAACAATAACACTTGCTCTACTTATCTCAGGCAATTTCTGCAAAGAGAGTGCTTTATCCATTGTAAGATGTGATACAGGGGGCAGCTAGGTGGTGCAGTGAATAGAGCACTGGCCCTGGAGTCAGGAGGACCTGAGTTCAAACGCAGCCTCAGACACTTGACACACTTACTAGTCATGTGACCTTGGACAACTCACTTAACCCTGCTCTCCCCCTCCAAAAAGCAAAAAAAATTTTTAAAAATATGATATAAACGTGAATTTAGAAATATTATCCTATGGCATAATCGATTGTCTCTTAGCATATACTGGGAAGCATTAGGATACAGTGAAAAAGTCACTGGTTTTGAAGTTAGAAGACCTAGCTTCAAATCCTGCCTCTGCCACTGTGCCCGTGCCCTTGAGCAAGTGACATCCTTTTCAGGCTTCATTTTCTTCATCTCTTAAAGTGAGGTGCTTGGTCTGAGTGCTGGAGTCAGACTCAGATTGAATGGGACCACTAAACTACCCTAGACTGCATATTGACTTAGAAAGCCATACATCTTTAGGTATTTCTTTTTTCAATAAATATTATCAACACATTACAGTCAAATCACATTAAAATCTGCCTTAATCTGGTTTGGGCTGAACTCAGGAGCACTGTGGGCCACGTGTTTGCCACCCTCTACTCAAGAAGGGCTTTGAGGTACCTTCTATCTCTGTGGAGGTCTGTGAGCTCCATAATCATTCCACAAATAAATATGTCTTACCTCCCCAATAATATTATAAAGTGTTGAGAGCAAGACCTGTGCCTGAAAAAGGGTAAGCTCCTTGAGGGTAGGGACTGTTTCTTCTCTGTCTTTATATTCCCAGTGCCCAATGTGTAGTACCACACAGTGGATTACTCCAAGGTCTTTTACACACAATAGGTATTCAATAAACATTGGTCTGATTAATTTATAATCCACATCCCCTGAGAACTGTTATTCCCAAGATGAAAGATTTCGACCTTTACTATCAGCAGAGTTCTGGGCCGTCTCTTACTAATTTAATCTGTTGAGTACTTAGGGACTGAAGAATAATTTTTATATTAATATAAATGATAAATGACAGTGTGCCTTTATAAGCTCTCTGGTTCCTAATCCTTTACTCCCTCACAAAATGATGAATCAGGTCCCTTAAAATGAGGCAACACCTGTTTACCAGGGTTCCAGGGGTACCTAGGCTGAGATAGGGTCATTCTTTAATTCTGTTTGCCTGAACCCTCCCCCATCCTTGTGTGTTCTTGGTAATCCCAATGATTAGCATTACAGTATAATTTAACCAATTAACATGAATTAATTTATACAAAGGAATATTTACTGTGTAAGGTCAGAAATACAAACATTTCTTCTGGTTACCAAGACACTCCCCTACACTACCTTGGTCTCTTAGGAGACTGAGTTCAAAACTAAAGCTGTTTTACAATGCATTTGCTCCACCAAGTTCATTTTAAGTGCTGTACATCTTATGGACAGTTGATGTTGCTCCTTCACCACAGCCTTGAAGCCATTTTTATGATGAGTCAAACAGCTTGAGTGCTTAGTTGTCTTAAAAAATCCAGTCTCTGACCTGTGCTCCTGGACTTCTGAATCTCCTAACCTTTTGAAGCTCACAAAGTCTCACCCTAGTCAGATCTGCTCATTCTAGACAGATCTGCTGTTACCCAAGAGCAGATACAAACATTTAAAGAATAGAGGCCCATATTTTAAGGTAAGGAGACTAAGGCTTGGAGGCATTTCTCTCAACCTAGTACTGACATGTTTTCCCAAAGTAGGAAGGAAAGAAACCCTTCCTCCCCTCCCCCGAGTAACTTTTGTAAGCATTTAAATTTTTTAAAATATATTTTAATTTCATTAAATATTTTCCAATTACATGTAAGATTTTTCTATGTGATTTTTTTAAATTTTGAGTTGCAAAATTTCTCTTTCCTTCCTCACCTGTTGAGAAGGCAAGCAATATGATATAGATTATACATGTGAAGTCATGCAAAACATATTTCCTCTTGCCTTGTAGCAAAAGGGAACACCTGCGAACAACAAGAAAAATGGAGTAAAAAAGTATGCTTCAGTCTGTACTTGGAGTTCATCAGTTCTCTTTCTGAAGGTGGATAGCATTTTTTTTTATCAAGGGGCTTTTAGAATTGTCTTGAATCACTGTCTTGATCAGGGTAGCTAAGACATTCACAGTTGATCATCACTCTGTAAGCTTTCTTGGTTCTGGTTCAGCAGGCAATCAGAAAGCTCCTCTTCTTCCCATGGTAAGGCGACCAAAAGTAATACTTGTGTTTGCTCTGAATTTGGGAGCAAGGTTCATCCATGACATTTGATCCCACGTCTCTGGAAGCAGCCTTCCCACTCCTCTTCCACATGGTGATTGCCTCAGCTCAGTCCATTCTGCAAGCTTACAGGGGATGAGCTTGGCTAGTCCCCCATTACAGCACAGCAAGACAGGGAAGTCTATTAAACCTCTATCACATAACTGCAAGTGTTGTTTTTGGTTGTTCAAGCCACTATCACCTTCCATCAATTTAGATAAACAGAGATGACTTACTAGGCCAAAAATCTACTCCTATGAGTCACAGAAAATGGACAATTCAATCCAACAAGTCCTTAGTAAGGACCAACTATGTACAAAGAACTGTGATATTCAGTGGAGATACAAGGAATAATAAAATAATCTTCAGAGAGTTTATATTCTACTCAGGAATGGGTATAGTATATATACAGATAAGTAATTAGGAATTATATACAGAACAAATGCAAAGTAATTTGGGGCAGAATACTAATAAATTCAGGATCTAGAAAGGTCATCTGTGTCACTTGAAGGAAAGTAGGGCTTCCAAGAGGTAGAAATAAATGGGGCCAACCGGTATTAAGGCACAGATGTGGAAGACAAGATATCAGAGATATGGAAATATCTAGAAGGCCAGTTTGGCCAGAATATGGTGTGTGAGGGGGAAATAGTATGAAAAGATAGACTACTAAAGATCTTTAAATACCAAATAAGAGTTTATATTTACTCCTGGAGGCAGCAGGGAGGCATTGAAGCTTTTTGAGCAGGGGAATAAAATGATCAGACCGGTGCTGAGCTGGGTTGGAAGCTGTGTGAGTAGAGAGAAGACCTTCTTGACAGGTGGCTGTGCAGGTGAAAATGACAATACTTGGCCATTTATTTAATATAGGGCAGGGGAATCAAGAGCTAATGATGGTAGAAACAGTGAATCCTGCTGACTGAAAGAATGGTGGTACTCTTGAAAGAAACAGAGAATTTAAATGGAAGGGTGAGTTTAGAAGGAGAGTTACTTCTGTTTTAAACATTTTAAGTTTTAGATGCCCGTGAGGTATCCAATTGGAGATATCCAGCAAACATTTATTTTTGTGGGATTGAAGTTCACAATAGAGACCGGGTCTGGTTTTGGAGATGTGAGGGTCTCCTGCAGACATGATCATTGAGGAGAGCTGGTGGGATCACCAAAAGAGTCAGAAAGAGAAGAGAAAAAGGTCCAGGACAGAACCCTGTGGTTCTAAGCCATATTTAGTAGGGCTGGACAAGGATGTTTATCCAACAAAAGAGACTGAGAAGGAATGATCAGATAGGTATGAAGAGAACCAGAAGAGAGAAATGTCACAAAAACCTAGGGAGAAGAGAATACCGCAGAGGAGGCAGTGGTTGATAATGTCAAATGCTATAGAGTGGTCAGGAAGGATTCAGATAGAGAAAAGGCTGTTGACCTTTATAACAAAGAGACTATTGGTAACCTTGGAGAAGATATTTTCAATCAAGTCATGGAAGACAGATTTGCCAGCGGTTGAGAAGCAAGTGGGAACTGTCACTTCAGAGTGGTCAGTAGGTGGAGCACAACAGTACTTTGGGATGTTGAAGTTCTCTGTGGCCTAATGCAAGGGTGGGGAACCTGCATCCTCAAGGCCACATGTGGCCTTCTGGGTCCTCAAGTGTGGCAGGCCATAGGTGGCCTCAAGGCTGCAGGTTCCCAGTCCCTGGCCTAGAGACTGGTTACACTGCAAAATTCCCAATGAGAGAGTTAGTATTATCTAAAGAGGAAACTTCCAGAACTCAGGGACATATTCCATTGCTGTCCTCTGGGGTGAGGGTGGAGGAGGGGAGAGATCCTGACAGGTTGTTTATAAAGTAACTGTGGTTCAGAGTTGAAAGAATTTTATAAAAAGGTTTAAAATGTTCTCAAAACAATTTTAAGTCGTGGTCTATATTTATAACCCACAGGCTCAATTCTGGTGGTTTTCTGAGTGTTATTTGAGATTTGCTTATATTACTGTATATATTGATCATTTTGGTTTTTAGCTTATCTCTGTTTATTACCAGGAAGCAGTTGGGAATATACTGGACTTCCAAAGGTTTTAACTTGTATCACGGCAAAGGAAACCCATCCACCTTATTTTTAAACTATATTTGATTTCCCTGAAGTCTGAATAAACATCACTCAACAGTTGAAGTTACTTAAGCATCAATCATTTCCACTTCAATGAGAAAAGGTAAAGGTAACAAAGACATAATAGCACAAAAAGATTGAAATTTAACCTAAAATGTTAAGTGCTTTCCAAGTCATTTCAGACTATTTTTTAAAAGTTCTTTTTCTTTATTATGAACTTGACAAACATCAGATTAGTTCTTGAGAAAGAAGTCTGAGAGTCCAGGCCCCCACAAGTTCACTGGAATTTCCTTTGAAGGATTGCACTTGATTGTGAAGGGAGACATACTTGGAAATAGCAGGTCCTTAGGAAGTTCAGCAAACTTAAGAATGGAAGGCAGCCATTTGTCCTCTATTTCCACATTGCTTTCCTACCATTTTATATTCTTTCCTTTCTGACTCTCTAACCTTTCATAAGACTTCTAATTCCCAACTTTTGGGTCCTTCTAACTACTCCCAGCACATCCATTAAATCCTATTAAACTCAAAACCTATTAAATCTTTAATTAGCTAAGTCCCATAAGTTTTCCCAGGTTCCTTCATGGTTCTGATAGCAATCAATCAACCAGCAAGTGTTTATTAAGCTCCTATTTAGTGCCAGCCGCTATTCTAGGTGATAGTGATTCAACAACATATTCCTGTCCTTACATTCTATAGTAGAAGGCAACATGTACATATATACAAAAACTTGAGCAGAGCTTTGCAGGGAACCAGGGATTCTAAGAGTTGGAGATACCATTTCAGGAATCGGGAAAGGCATGTGTAAAGGCACCAGTATGAGAGAGAGACTGTGTAACAGTAAGATCAGATAGGCAGGTCCTAAGAGGGCATAAAAGTAGGTAATATATAAGGCTGGAAAGGCAGGTTGGAATAAAGTTGTGAAGGGTTTTAAGGGTCTACCCTATAGAGTGCCCTCCTCTAGAAAATTTAAAGAAAAGCATAAACATTTCTTTTTTATAATTAGTTATAATTTTGTAGCCACTATATATGTCAAAATCAGCTCACCTGTCTAAACAATAATATTGTACTACAGTGGGAAATATGGGAATATAAAAATGCATGGAATTCAGGAGACTGATGTGTTCTAGACCTGTCTCTACCCCCAACTAGCTATGTGATGTAGATCTGGTTACTTCGCCTCTCTCTGCCTCATTTCATACAATTTTCTTAACAACTACAAATATTTATTAGGTTGTGTGCTGGGAAATATGCAAAGTTTCTATGTTATAGTCCATCTCTACCATTAAGGAGTTTCTAGTCTAGTAGGGAGATTAGGCACCAATGGTTGCTAAGATACTAAATTATTAAGTGTTTAATACATGCTCAATGGTACAGATACGTAAGTTCCAGGCGCATAAATGGAAAATTGAGGCAATCTCTTCTCAGGGAGCTCACATTCTAATTGAGGCTGAGCTGCAAGAAAGGAGGAAAGGCTTGGTAGTCATGAGGGGACAGCAACAGGACAAATGACAAGACCCAGGGGTCTTTAGGATCCATCAGCAGATCAGATGGCAAGACCTGGTAGGCTGTAGGATGCGGTGGAAGTGCCAACAGTAAGACCCAAGTAGTCTTGTATCTTACTGGAAGAATTGTAATCGGTGACTCCTTGCTCATCAAAGAGGTATAAGAGGCTTTGTTTACCTCTGCAGTAAATAGGGAGCTGACCCTGGAGCCAGGAAAATTCAAGTTGGAATCCTACTTCTGACACATGCTGGCTATGTGACCCTGGGCCAGTCCTTTAACCTCAGTGCTCTTGGCCAGAGTTGTCTCCCACATGGCCTATGGACTGTATGCATTTCACAAATAATAAAATACAACATAGATAATATTACATTTCAAAATTAAGTCAATCTGTGACTCACAGGAATCTCTATATTTGCATTAGTGGCCCCATTCTGTTTGAGTTTGGCACCACTGACAAGACTATAAATTGCAGACAAATTGTCAACCTGACTTGATGGAGGAAATTTCCCCATCTGAGAATCGCTTATATCCAGCTGACCCCCATCCCTAAAAGTTCATAGAAATTTTCCTAAATTTTTCTGAATTGCTCATATTTGTTATTTCTTACTGCACAACAGTATTTTATTAAATTCATGTATAATAGTCTTTTTTTTTTCATTCTCCTGCAAAAAAATGTTGCTCTGACTATTCTGGAATGTATTTGACCTTTGTTTCTGTCTTTGATTTCCTTGAGGTATATGATCAGTAGATCTTTTGCAATTTTCACCCATTGTTTCTAGTTCTTTCCTCTGGATTTAAGCAGAAAGTCTAATTCCCCATTTGTGAGACCTATCCCTTCAAATACTAGAAAACAGTAATCACGTCATTAAGGTTTTTCTTTTCCAGGCTAAAACCTCAAGTTCCCTCAGCTGATCTTTGCATGGAATATTCTTCAGGCCTTCATCATGATGACTACTCTCCTCTAGACACTCTTAAACTTATTAATGTATTTCTCAAAATGTAGTGCCAGTAGTAACCACAATACTCCAGATGTGGTCTGACCAGGGCAGAGTACAGTGGGGAGATTACCTCCTTTTTCCTGGAAGCTACCCCTCTCTTACTGAAGTCTAAGGTTGTTGCCTTATTAGGTTATTGGTTTGTCCTGAGTTTGCAGGACATTAAAATCCACGGTAATTTTTTTTTTCAAATTTGTGTCTCTTGTGTCTCCTCCATCAGGCACTTATTTTGTTGATTTTTTGAACCCAAGAGTAAGACTTCACATTTATCCTTGTAAAATGTCATCTTACTAGGTTTGGGCAGCAGTTGGCAGCAGCATACCTCCAGTGTATCTCCAGAGCAGAACCTAGATATTCACTTCTCTCCGTCTTCCTCTCTTTCCTCGCTTTCTTTCTCCCTAGATTGGAGCTGGGAATCCTACTTGGTTTGGTGTCAAGTTAATCCCAAGTAGGCTGGTCAGGAAATGTAATCTAATTCTATCCTATTTATAGAAATAAATATGTGTCCTGAACTTTTAAGGGTCTTGTTCTCTTTTTCTAGAAACCTATTTGTCAGATTTGTATGTCTATAATGAACTAGGAAATTCCCTCGGAGTCTGAGTACTTACTCTTCCTCAATAAACATCTTTCCTTATCTCTAGAGCAAAACTGTCTTTTTATTCAGTCCACTGCTTTTAAAAATCCCTTGTAAAACAGAGTTCTGGCCTTTAACAATTCTGGAACTTAAAGACCAAGAGAAGGTAAATGGAAATATCATCTGACCCACTGAGCTCTCAGAATTGTTTCAGCTGAATAAGGGGAGATCAAGGAAAGCGGAATTTGAGACCTACTCTTTATTAAGAAAGACCCAATCATCAGGATTTTCTATAGGAGACATAGCCAGGATAGCAACACTCAGGCCTGACAGAGTTTCACCTCTTTGAGGGGAATTCACTTGTCTTTTGATATTTCCTCTTCACTATATCCAAGTTCTAACATTCTCAAAATTTAATCTGGATTCAAACATGCTCAAGGGCATTCTTCTGAATGATCTCACCTTTGGTACTGAATTGGTCTTTGCAGGATTTGGTAGAACTGGATGCCCTTTGTCATCTTTTTCAATTCATCCTTCTTCATTTCTCAGTACTGGCAAGCCTTCTCCCCTCCAAGGCACAGTTTTGTTATGATTGGCTGGAAGCCCAATCTATATGGCCTTCCTCCCCTCCCTCCCCTCTTCCCTTTCTTGCATTGGGCCCCTCACCTTGGCTTTCTCTAGGAGAAAATTTAAGTGGATGTTTTCTTCAGGCTGTTTTAATAAAATTGCTGTTATCTTTATCCCCTCCACCCCTTCCACCTCTCTCCCACCCCTACTCCTTTCCTGCCCCCCAAATACATCCTACCCAGGATTCCAGCTAGGGGCTTTAGGGACAAAATGGCTACTGATTGTTACTTCTTTTTTTTTTTAAACAATGTGTGATGCTCTAAGGCTAAACATGCAATTCTCTAATCTGGAACGTGAAAAAAAATGAAATCATTGTGCAAAATATTTTTTGAGAAGGCCTCATAGCCCCCTTTTCCATGGTGTCATACCTGACCCCATTTAACACTGGGAAAATAAAAAATTAAAACTCTAAGGAAAATCCAGTTATAACACAGGTGAGCTGCTGGGGAAAATGACCAGTCTTGCAAAAGTCACTAAACATGGCCATCTAATAATTTATTTTACTTGCTTATAATTTTTAATTGGCGTCACTGGCGGGTTGTTTATTTCCAATAATTTGGGAGGAAAAAGCCATGCTCTCATCCTAGCTGTGGACCTGTTTGCCAAGTTTCAAACCAGAGCAGATTTTACTGACGACTATAACTGCCTGAAAGAAGTCTTATAAGGCGCTGCTGACAGAAAATTTACTATGGCAGTACCATTGACGCCATTATAATTAGCAGGGTGCCCCCCTCCCCTCCCAAGCACTGACTTTCCAGGGTAAGATTTGAATCTTTCTCTGTGCACGTGAATGTCACAGAGCTGGAGCAAAAACATTACTTAGGGTGAGTCATAGACCAGCATTAGGTTTTAAAGACTAATGCAGATCCTATAAATCTAACCCACATTCTTTCTCTGAGAATGACTGACTTTTATGAAAAAACCAAGGATTATAAATCAGAAACCTAAATAAGATACTTTTCAGCAGATAAACATCAATTTATGCATTGACGGAGCCCAAATTTAACCATTTCATTGTGCTACAGAGACCTGGGGAAGAGTTGTTCATACCAGTCTACTATAGTTTTTCCCATAAGGACATCAGAGAAAAAAAAGGAGCCAGATAGACAGTGAGACACAAGGAAGATGCTTATGGATTATTTTTCTCCCCCTGAATTCTGGTATTTAATTTTTTAATATGTCATCATTTGTTCAGTTACAATTTTGCTCTTGGATGTGTTGCATTCTCTTATGATGCAGGGAGAAATAGTGGAGAGAATCCTGGGCACATAAGTCTAGGCAAGTATATAGTCTAGAGAACCTGATTTCAATTGGTTCCTCTGATATTTACTAGCTGTGGGGCCACGTGCAAAATGGTTAACCTCTCTGAGCCTCAGTTTCTATAAGAGGGGAATAATCATATCTCTTAGGGTTGTTGCAAACCTCAAATGAGATAATGCAAATAAAGTACTCCATCAATGTCATTTATTATTATTGTAACCCTAAAGGAATTCCACAGAATTTGAATTTACCCATGCCTGGGACGTTCTCCTTCTTCACCTCCATCTCTTAGAGTCCTGAAATCCTTTTAAGACTCTGATTAAGCCTCCTGCCTCTGTCTGTCAGTGTCCCCCTCCCCATTACTTTGTTTTCATTGTATATTTTACCTGGTGTTTTCTTATCTCTGTACCCGTTTCTCACCAGTGTAGTATAAATTCTTTGAGGGCAGGGATTTATTTTTGTTTTTGCATTCTTAGACAAAGAAGCACATAGAAAACACCTATAAGTGCTTATTGGATTGAACTGAAGTCATTTTTGTCACTCAAACTCTTCCTTGGCCTCTGTTTTTGACTCAAATATGAGCACATGCTCATCTATGTTCCAGAACCCTAGCTGAGTGACTTTGGTCAAATGATTCCTTGTCAGTGGGCCTCAGTTTCCCCTTATGGTTATAATAATAGCTTCCTTGCCTACTTCACAAAGCTGTTAGGGAGAACAAATGGAATAACTTGCCTTTGTCAACTTTAAACCTATTGAAAATTGTGTGTTTGGGGGGGGGGAGGGGAGAGTAGGTGGAGAACATTGAAATGATCCTCATAAGGTCACTTCCAAAGCTAACGTTTTATGGGGCAGCTGTTCTTTGCATCCTTAACAAAATAGAAGTTTTCCCATGTGGGCTCGATCAGTTCAATCTTTGGCCTCAGTTCCATTTGCTGCTTCTTTTCATTGAATCCTCTGCCTCTGAATTGTAACTCACACCACTATCTTGTACAATGCACACTCCCTGAAACCCTCTAGTGTCCTTATCTTAACAGAGTCCAGGCTCAGCTTCTCCCAGCAGCCAGACTACTTAACCTTATCTGCCTTACACTTCTATATTTAAACAAGGGAAGCTTTTTGTTGTAGATTTCATATTTTAAAAAAAATGACTGCAGTAGATTTCGGACTTTTCAAGAAAGGATATCTATCACTTTTATGTGGCATTTCAAAGGGGGAGGCATTTACTCAGCCAAGAGACAAAGACAGGCATCTGTGTTAATGAAGGACCTCTGATTTAATAATTAACTTTAATACTAAACCGGCTTTGAGGGTAATAAGCAATTAGACTGAGCCACTGTTAAGTGAGTCACTCTGGATTTGGCAAGAGGTAAAAAAAAAAAAAAAGAAAATATACTGATTTATAATGTGGGCCATTGTTGGGAACCCACCAGGAATTCCTGAGGCTTTTCTAGAGTGGCAAGGTCCGGACAAGCAAGAGTTAAGGGGGTTGTCGCCAACAAGGAGTGCAAGAAGAACCTGAGCGTCTCCAGTGGAAACCTTTGTGGGTAGAGAAAGTAGGACATGGAGCAGTTATCCCTCACAGAATCTTGGATGAGGATGGCGGCTTTGAAAACACAATGATTCACACTGACTGCTTTCCTCCTACAGATATCGCACCTGTCTTTCCATGACCAACTCACATGCTTCCTCCCCAATGTCCCCACTGCCCTCAGCCAGGCGTCCTTTGACCTTTCATCAGAACCCTTTGTTCCTCCCTCTCCAAAACTCTGGTGCTCATTAGATCTAGAGCTAGAAGGGCCCTCCCTCATTTTACAAGTACACTCAGATAGGTTAAGTTGACTTGCCTGTGTTCACACAGCTTGGGAGCTGGGATTCCATTCCAAGTAGGGGTATACTGGTAAATGTTTAAAACTGGCTCTGGGGGATGGGGAATGCATTCAAGACACACTTTATAGTTTAATCTGTGCTATTAACTTGCCCTCTATCACTTTCTTAAGTCTAGACAGTCAACAAGACAATAAATTAAACCCGGCTTTGTAGACTTAGCCAATTTCTGTGGTATAAACGCTCACACTGAAAATTTAACAATTGACTTTCCTTATTTTTAATAATGGCTAGCATCTCCATAGCTCTTTAAGTCAGATTTTTCTCATTCGATTCTTACAATAACCCTACGACAGACCTAGGTGCACTTATTGTCCCTATTTTACAGATGAGAAAACTGAGCCTGAAAAAAGTAAAATGACTTGCCTGAGGACATGCAGCTAGTGAGCATCTTTAGCAGGATGCAGACTTAGGTATTCTTGACTCTATGTTGCCTCATGCTTTTGTTAGAGGAGTTAATAATTTCACACTAAGATTATAAATAAGTCTTAGAATGTCACTCCTCTAGGGGCAGCTAGGTGATACAGTGAACAGAGCACTGGCCTTGGAGTCAGAAGGACCTGAGGTCAAATCCTGCCTCAGACACTTACTAGATGTGTGACCCTAGTCATGTCACTTAACCCTGATTGTCTCCGAAAAAAAAAAGTCACTTCTCCAAAGGGCATTTACAGGGTTGGGTGGTGGTGGAGGGGAGAGGGAGTGTAGTGCTTTTCAATAGAGACAAATTAATGAAAATCTCCAGTTGTAGGTTTTTAGTCATCAACAAAGAAGTTTAGGAGAAGGATCTGGCAGATAAAGAAGCCTTCTGGTTCTCTAGTCACACCTTTTTTTTTTAATGGTAGAGGAGAGGGGAGTTGGAACCTGTGGTTTCATCTAGTTATGAAAGACCCTTCTGCCGTAGCTTAATCTTAGTAACTTGGGGTATTGGGAAGTGAAATGACTTGCCATGAGAAGAGTAACATGTGTTACGTGCGTAACTTGAATCCCAGTCTTGCTGATTCCTGGGCCAGCTTGCTCTCATACAGGCAGTGCTGCTTGGCACCCTCCTTAATAACCAGAGGTCTTGGATCGGGGTTTGGGTTCTGCGTCTACTAGTCACTTTTTGTGTGACTGCAAGGAAGTCATTCCTTAGGGTTTAGTTTCCAGATCTACAAAAAGGGGAGATTGTCCTTCCTGTGTGACCTGTCGGGTCATGCCCAGTTCTCAGTCTCTGTAAGATACCTGCCAGCTTCCTATGTGCTAATGCTTTTTAAAATGCTTTCAATTTGGGGTCAGGAAAAAAAAATAGCTCCAACCTAGGTCTTTAAAGATCTAGGCTAGTCAACCCTGTTGTAGAACATTCCGAGCTCGGCATTGGTCTGATCAGCCACAGTCCAATACAGTGAAACTTGATTCTAGCCTAATGATGTCATTTGGTCCTCTTTGAGAATGAATAACTACTATAATAATAATAAGGCTCCTTGACCCTGTTCCCTTTAGAGAACCAGTAACCACATTGGCTGCACATTCATTAGAAGGAAACCCAGGGAAAAGCAAAGAATACTAGATCTGGAGATGAAAGAACAAAGTCCCATTGCTTCTCTGTGACCTGTTACCTATGTGACTCTGGGCGAGACACTTGGGCCTTTGTTTCCTCATGTGTAAAATGAAGGTTCTGTACTTAGATGACCCCTGTGGTCCCTTCCAGCCATACATCTATGGTCCTCCCACATGCCTTCACAGGCCATTCAGTGAGATTAAGGGTTTGAGAAGGAGAATGGGAAAATGAGTTTGCTTTCTTTGGGTTACTACATACCTTATAAGCCTACTTTTCCCACAAGACTGGACCTCTTCCCCTTCACTCCCTCCTCCATCCCAGATTCTGAGGGGAGCAGCACTTAGCCTCAGATATAGGCTGGGCAGTATACCTAGGAGTTGGTGATGGGGGCAGGGAGGGAAGGAGATGAAACACAGAGCTTTTGTATCCCTGAATAAGTGACCTTTCCCTTAACACATCTCCACACCAAAAGACCCACAGGAGCCGATATTATTGAATATCTTTAAGGCACACTGGATCAGGATGCATTCCTGGTAGCAGGAGGTAGAAAATTAGTTAATATTTGACTTAAACCTTGGGCCACTTCAGTACTCTCAATAAAGAGCATTATTCTATTTCTGCTCCCTCCACTCTCCCTCCCCAAGTGGAGCTAACAACCTCCCTGGGGTCCCCTCATTAGTTTTCTACACAATAGCAAGTGAAAGTTTAAAGAGGATAGTGTAGACACAGGGGGTTAAAAGCAGAAAACCCTTAGGCAAAATACAAGAATGGTTAAGATGAAATTTAAAGGAATAAATTCTCCATGGCTTAGATATGGGAGGGGGGAGTGCAGAAAAAAATTCAAGCTTTCCTCCCTGGGCCTCAGTTTCCTGCTCTGTAAAATAGGTTGGGTTAAGTGATCTCTAAGTCCCTCCCAGCTCTAACAATCAGTGAGTGATTTAAAACCTTTTTAGTGATTTAAAACCTCTAAGGTCCTTCCCTGGCTCAGAATTCTGATTTACTCTGTCTGGTCCATTCCAGCCACAACCTTATCAGCGGTAAGTGTTGATCTTCCCTCCTAACAGAAGGAAAATGATTAACAGATTCTAAAAGACAGTTGCCCGTTACCTCGTTAGTTTTTTAGATAATGCTTTTAAAAATATATACATTTTTTATTGACTTTTCCTTCATGATGAGAGAAGCTATTTATTCACTGGGGAGAGGTAGGGGGAGGGGGCTTTGTGCACTTGCTCTCACTCTTTGAAAAAGACTTAGAAAAACGCTCCCTTTGGGGGAAGTGGAGAAGAATGGAAATTTTTTTTTTAAAGTCCGACATTGAAAAACCAAGTTCTGGCTCAGTTTTTGCTACAATTCTTTGACTTTTATTTTATATGACTGTCAATTAAAACTTACTTTATTCTTTGGGGAAAAGACAAGAATCACATTTGTCAAATTTTGTTTCATGTCAGACATTCTTAAATGAATACAAGCAGCATACCTTTGGTTTCATCAACTCAAGGGCAATTATGTTTTGGTTTGGGATTTCAGGCATATGATGCATCATAAGCCTCAAATTTATATTCATTTTCATGTGAAATTAATTGTAGAAGAAATTGAAAATTGCAAAGTTTTTTTAAAAGCAAAAAAACCCCTAACTCTGTAACTAGATAATGCATGAGGAAGCCATTTGAAATTTTAAAGTGCTAAAAAGAAATGCTAGGGTTATTATTTAATTTGAAGTAATTATTAAATGAAAACACATGATTTCAGCCCTCCCTCCACCTCACACAGAATGAGAGTACTTTGATGTCCAGTGAAACTGTATTTCTTTGCCAGTCTTATTGGAAAGGCAAAATCAGGCTCGGTAGCAGACAAAGACAATAGCATCCTCAAGACAACAAGGTCTCAATTCTCTTCCTGGTATATGAAAGAAGGGGACTCCCCACCAACTTTGGATTCTATGCACATGATATGCCTAGGTGGATCAGACAGACCCTTTACTTGCGTAAGGGTAGATCTGAAATCTTTGCCACTGGATGAACTGAAAGTGACATGGAAGGAAATCTGTTTGAAACAAATTCTCTTCTGGTTAAGCCATCTGGGTTTAGCTTCTAATCATTTAAGATCTGCCTGATTATCTAGGTTGACTCCCACCTCCCCTTATACTTGGAAGCTTTCCCCAGCATTTATGACTGTCTTTTACAACCCATCATTGAATTTCAAACAAGAACATTTGCATTTCTCTCCTCCAATCCACCATGCAGGTTTCCAAAACAATCTTCCAAAAACCTTTGATCAAGTGTCTCCTTGCTCAGAAGCCTTCCGTGGCTCACTGCTGTCTATAAGCAGCAAACTTCTGGAAGTTCAGGCAGCACATTTAATGCCCTCCCCATCCTGGTTGACTACATATCTTCCTTATCACCCCCCATTTCCGTCTACCCACTCACCCCCAGTCAAGGTAATCTATTGACTCTTCTCCAAACCAGCTTTGTTCACTCCTATCTGCTTGTCTTTGTTCCTTAGCCTTCTCCTCCCCATCACCTGAATTTACCACTTATCTTAAACCTACTCATCCTTCAAGGCTCACCTCCTCCCTGAATCCTCCTCTAACTTCTCCAGACTATTGTTGTTGGCAATAAGTTGTTCATTGCACTAGTATGACAATTAATCACGTCCTGCCTAGAGGCACCTTTTATACTGGTTTATTTGGTTATTGCCAAGTTTATCCAGAGCCCTGTAGAGAACGGGATGGGATACCCTGAGCCTAGTCAATGTATTCAGGTTTTTTAGACTTGACTAGAGTGGAACTGTTCCTAACTAGATGCAAATAACCCTTAAGGAGACCCGACTCTCTTTTCTCTAGTTCTGTGCTCAATGCACAACCTTCTGATTTTATAATTTGGTCTCCCCAGCAGACTCATTTACCAGGAGAGAAAGTACCCTTTGAGGACAGCTGAAATCAGTCTCTTGCCCAGTAGGGCTCCCATTGTAAATGAGCAAATCTGCATTCTTGTTAAGTCAGACTCTTGCTCCTGTGACTTTTATTAGTGTGAATCAGCTTCTCAAAACCTGGTTACTACTGATACGCTAATAAAATTGAGTTTCTGAACCTACAAGCTGAGAACCAGATCTTGGATTCCATCAAATTGAACAGAGACTTGTGAGTATCACAGACTTAGAACTAGAAGGAATATTACAAGTCATCTTATTTTATAGATGAGAAGACCGAGGCCCAGATTTAAATAATTGGTCCAAAGTCACACAGAATGTGTAAGCAGAGTCAGGATTTGAACACAGGTCCTCTGCCACTAAGTTCTACTGTATTGTTTTGGTTTTCAATTTTTTAAACCTTTTTATTTAAAATTTTGAGCTTCAAAGTCTATCTCTTCCTCTCTCTCTTCTCTCCGCCCTCCCTGAGCCAGTAAGCAATCAGAGATAGGTCATACATTTGCTATCATGTAAAACATTTCCAAATTAGTCATTTTGTATAAGATCTGAATGAAAGAAATAAAGTGGAAAATAGCATGCTTCAGTCTGTATTCAAGCAATATCAGCTTTTTTTTTTCCTCTAGAGGCAGAAAATATGCTTCTTTGGAATTTTCTTGGATCATTGTATTGTTGAGAATAGCTATCATTCACAATTCTTCATTGAACAATATTGCTGTTACTATGTACAATGTTCTTATAGTTTTGTACACATCACTATGCGTCAATTCATGTAAGTTTTTTCAGGTTTTTCTGAAATCAATTTGTCATTTCTTATAGCACAATAACATTCCCTTATAATCATATACCACAACTTTGTTCAGCCATTTCTCAACTAATGGGCATCCCTTCGATTACTACTTCTTAGCCACCACAAAAAGAGTTGCTATAAATATTTTTGTATAAATATGTCCTTACCCCTTTTTATGTCTTTGGGATATAGGTGTAGCAGTGGTATTGATGGCTCAAAAGATATACACAATTTTATAGCCCTTTTGGGCATAGTTCCAAATTGCTCACTAGAATGGTTGCATCACTTCACAACTCCACCAACGTTCAATATATTTCTTTTTTGTCATATTAGCCAATCTGATAGGTGGAAGGTAGCACCTCAGAGCTGTTTTAATTTGCATTTCTCTAATCGAAAATAATTTAGATCATTTTTTTAATATACCCATAGATGGATTTGATTTCTTTGTCTGAAAATTGCCTGTTCATATCCTTTGGCCATTTATCAACTGGAATTCCAATACTCTTACTACCTGTACAACCTTGGAAAAAAAACAAAATGACTTTGCCTCTCTCAATCTCAGGTTCTTCATATGTTAATAGAAAAAAGTAGGATCCCTAAGATCTGAGTTCAATCCTTTCTCAAATACTTAATAGCAGTGTGACCCTTATCATCATTTAACCTCTGTTAGCCTCAGTTTTCTTGTCTGTAAAAGTACAATAGCACCTGCCTCCCAGGGTTGTTCTGAGTATCAAATTTTATGTATATATATACATATATATATATATACATATATACATATATGTGTATATATATACATATATACATATATCTACACACACACACACACATATATGAAGTATTTTGAAAATCTTAGAGCATTACATAAATGCTAGCTATCATTACTCTTCTAACATCCCTTCCATTCCATGATTCCATGAGCCTATTAATTTGAAAAAAAAAAACCATCCTGAAGACAAGCATATCTCTTCTGGAATGTGCTTTCAGTGTTAATCCTCTCTAGTTAAAGAACAGGATTAGATTTCCCCAGATGAGAGTCTGGCATATATTTTGATTCAGGCAGGAATCTTCAGGGTCATAAGAGGATGTCAGGATATGGAGAAGGTATGGGGAATTGAATAGAGAGATGGGTACCCCTTCAATTTCCAATTCTTAGCCACCCCAAAAAGAGCTGTTATAAATATTTTTGTACAAATAGATCCTTTTCCCTTTTTTTGGATGTCTTTGGGATACAGACCTAAAGGCTGTATTGTTGGATCAAAAGGTATGCACCTACTTTTGTAGCCCTCTCAGGGACCTGTACATAGTAGGCACTCAATCTGTCATTTGATAATTAGTTTCAGTCATTATGTGTACAGTTGAACCTTTATACTGTTGAGGTGGTTGTGGTCATTTGTTCTTGTTGCAAAAAGGAGACATATAAAACTAATTTAATTATACTTTTAAGTTCAGATGAAACCACATATAGAATAGAAGCTTTGTTTTGTGCCTTAAATCCCTTACCAAAACAAAATGAGCTGAAATTCAACAAAAGGAAAATCTTCCAATTTCTTTGCATTCGAAAACTCCTTACATAAAATTTGGCAAAGGCGTGTTTATTCTTCTAAGCCTTTTGTGTCAGGGCTGGGTTTTCTCAATGTTCCATTGACTTGCCTAATGTACAGTAATGTCTTTTCCCCTTCCCCATTGCCCCCAAATATATAAAGTCATGTTAAAGCCATTCTCTTTAGAGTAGGAGAGTTTAAAAGTAAATGGCAATGAAAAACTCTAGGAAGGCCTTAGGATATTGGGGGTGGAACAGTGAGCCTGAGGGAATCTACATTAAGACTTTGCTCTGAAGTTCTGGGTTAAATCATCTAGAGAGGTTGAAGGTCCTATATGGATAGTCTATATTGGCTCATCTTAGGTAGGGGCAGCAGGTGCTACTATCTATTATTGGCTGTTGCTAGGGATGAATGTCAGCCCCAGTTGCCTAGAGATGAGACTGTCCTATACATCATGATTACAAGGCCCCTGGCAAAATGAACTCCTCTGTGCAGATCAGCCACACTGTCTCCATTTGCTTTCTTCTAGCCAGGTCCATCTGTTGCTGTAAATCACCAGGTGGTATTAACTCATTTGCAACACAGTCACTGGTTCCATAAATATACCAGCTCATCAAGAAATCATTGATCTGGGAGTCAGGAGGCCTGGGGTCTGATGCGGGTTTTGCCATTAGCTTGCTGTTTGAGCTTGGGCAAGTTATGTAGTCTCTCTGGGTCCCGATGTACCCGGCTGCAAGGTGAGGATCACTTGACATGTAAGCTCCTATCCTATAAATCATAGTCAAAAGATCATGAAGTTTGCTATCAATAGGCTTGGATTTGAATCGCAGTTCTTCTACCCAGTAATGGTGCGTGACATTGGACAAGTCCCTTGCATTTCAGAGTCTCAGTTTTCTTATCTAAAAAGTGGGCATAATAATTCTTGTACTGCCTGTGCCACACTTGGTTATTAGGACACTCAAGAAATATATGTAAGATGCTTCATAAAACGTAAAACAGCAAAAATAATACCAGCTAGCATTTATATAATACTTAAGATTTGTAAAGCACTTTACATGTGTCATCTCATTTGATGCTAGAAACAACCCTGAGAAACAGGTGCTATTATTATCCTCATTTTTACAGATGAAGAAACTAAACTGGGAATAGGTGAAGGGGCCTCAGGGTAACAAAGTGTCAGAGTGAGCCTTTGAATTCAGACATTCCTGGGTTTTTCCTCAATAGACCTGGAGTTGAACCCCAGATCTGTTACCTAATGGTTATGTAACCTTGGGTGAGTTATTTTGCTTTTTAAGATTTCAAATTTCTCATCTAAAAGTGAGTATAATTTAAACCTAGGTTTTCCTGATGCTCAGACCTGTGCTCCATCTACTATGCCCAAAATATAAGCTATTGCAGGGGTGGGTAATATGCAGCCTTGAGGCCACATGTCGCACTCTAGGTCCTCAAGTGGGGCCATTTGGATTTAGTCAAAGGTCTGTGCTTGAGGCCCTAGAGACCACTCCTGGGCTATTGTTATTATTTCTTGCTTCTCTCTTAAGTACCTATGTAGGCATCCATTCATTTTCTGCTTCTCTCCCCGAGTACCCTAGCATGATCTCATTGCTTCTAAATTAATTACATTCCAGTGCCATTGTGCCCTGTTGTTTTATATTAAGGATGGCATGTATGTGTGATAGCTCAAACACTATAAAATAGCCATGATGACATGATGGTGATGAGAGGGCTATCATAAAACCACCTGGCTGTGAAGAGTATATTGGAATGGGGAAGACCTTTCTGCTTATGTGTGGCCCTGGAAAATGCCAGCAGAGCCCCCTTTGCTGCAAGAGCCCAAAAGGCATATTCATGTAGACTTGCTAATCTCTACTAATGTCTTTTCCATCTCTAAATCCTCTGCTTTTATAAATGAGGAGACTGAAACCCAGAAGGTAACTGACTTTCACATGATCACACTGCTGATAAGGAGTAAAAGCCAGGGTTCAAACCCAGATTCTCTGCCTCCAAACCCAGTGGCTTTCCCCAATGTGTCCCTCCCTTCCATGGAGGATAATAACCCCTACCTTTTCCTATGGGAGGATTGTGAGGATCAAGGGAGCTAAGGAATGTGAAATCCCTTTGAAATTGCAAATTTTTGCATAATTTTGTGTATTTGGTGGTGGCCTCTCCAGAGAGTCCACAGAAGGTTCTAGCACTTTACATATATGATGGTCAGCTAGGTGGCGCCAGAGTGTGGCAAGAGGTTGACCTAGAACCAGAAAGACCTGAATTCAAACATGGGCTCGTACAATAGTTGTATGATCTTGGGCAAATCACTTAACCTTTGTCTACCTCAGTTTCCTCATATGTAAGATGGAGGTAATAACATCTTTTATTTCCCAGGGTTGTTGAGAGAACCAAATGAGAGGATATTTATAAAATCCTAAGAACAGCGCCCTAATATAGAACTATATAAGAGCTAGTTATTATTACTATCATTATTACTATCATTATATTATTATTATATTATCAATATTATTTTTGTTACTGGAGGGAGAAAGGGAATCATTGTTTTCTGCTTGTTGCTAATTGTGAAATAAACAGGAGAAGAATCTTTTAGTCACTGAAGGGGAGAATTGTCATTTTGCTTGATTCAGAGTTTCCTATAGAATCAAACTCCTGAGAAGACAGTCAGTCCCTTTTTCCTGTAGACGAGAGAGATGCCTTATAAGTTTTGTGTTCATTGCAAATGAAGATTGCGTGAATGGCAGCTCAGTGATAACAGGAAGCAGAAAATTGACTAGACATCTTTAGGACTATAAGACAGGGAAGTCAAATGTAGGAACAGATTTTTTAAAAGATAACTTGACAACTGCAGGTGGAAGGGAAAGACTTGAGTCTCTTAAGAACAGTTATAGTAAAGTTTGGAATAGGTGACTTGAGTTGAGAAGAGGTGAAGTCTGCTGGCCTAAGATCACACAAAAAAGGACAATGGATTTGGAGTCAGAAAACTTGGACCATTGTCATCATAAATGTAAACAAGAAACAGTTTAAATCCCTACTACATGCCAAATTCTATGCTAAGCACTGGGGAGACAAAGAACAGCAAAAAACATAGTCCCTGGTCTGAAGGAACTCACAGTCCAGTCCCATGTAACTCCAGTTAAGTCACCACCTCTTAGATCCTCAGTTTCCTCAGAGTGGAGGACTCTCTTTTTGAATATAGCACTTGACTCTAGCACTTAGATTAGGAGGGACCTCAGATATCTCCTAGCCAAACTTTTTCTCCTATATTCAAGGCGTCTGCCTCCAAGTCTTTTGCTTTTTCTACTATAGCAAACTTTGAAAAGAATATGTGTAGTCATTGTTTCAGAGGCTGTTACAAAATATATGACCTGGCTACATCCTAAGGATCTCTCTCTCTCTCTCTCTCTCTCTCTCTCTCTCTCTCTCTCTCTCTCTCTCTCTCTCTCTGTCTCTCTCTCCCACCATTTCTTTGACCTGTGAACTTCAGTATCAAAGGGTGCTATCACTTGGCTGAACAAATGTATGGTATTATGAATGTAGTGGAATACTCATGTACCATAAGAAATGATGGAAGGAACAGTTTTTGAGTAACTTGGGAATACTTATGTGAACCAATTCAAAGGGATATGAGCAGATCCAGGAGAAAATTTATATAATAGCAACATCATAATGGCAAACAACTTTGAAAGAATTAAGAACTTCAATCAGTGCAATGACTAAACATGATTATGAAAAATGCTACTCACCTCCTAACAGAGAGGTGAAGGACTCAAGATGTGGAAGGAGACATAAAATTTTGGATATAGCCAATGTGGGAGCTTGTTTTACTTGACTATATATATTTGTTACTAGGATTTCCTTCTCCTCACCCCCAATTTCCCCTCCCCCCCCGCCCATCACCCAGGGAAAAGATAGGAGGGAGAGAAAATAAATTCTTATTTATTTTTAAAAAGTCACCTAAAGGTTTTTTTTTTAATTTCAGTATTTGGTATGTTCCACAGGTAGCCATTAGCTCCCCTTATAAGCACATAGGCACCCAAGGCTCAAAAGAAGAAGAATTTTATGTATAAGTTAATGGAAATACATAGGACTTAAATTCTAGTCCACATAAAATAATGATACTCCTTTTCCCAATGAAAAGCCCTCCCCGAATCAAACAATCAACGGCTATTTATTAAGCTCCTACTTGTGCCAACTACTGTATTAGGCACTGGAGACTTGTGCCATTTTTGTAACTGACTTCTGCCCTGGGCAAGAAGGCAACAGCCAAGAACAGTCTGGGTCTGTCACCCTGAATTACCACTCCTTGCCATGGCTTCGTGCTTTCCAGCTTGGCAGACAACAAATGGAGGATTTACACACTGCCTATCTCTACTCCTGCTGTTCCCATTGCAATTATGTTGCTTGCCTCCAGCAGCAACTCTCAGAAGGCATTGTTAATCATTGATTCACACTTCTACTTTCAGCCACTGTTCTACCCAGCTATTATGTTATTCTCCTCATCTTCCAGCTCTGTTGGCCAACCTCCATAATTGGCAATTCTGCCCTCTTCAAAAAAGACTTGTCACTCTCTCCTTTCAACTCCCCAGCAGTAGATCCCATAAGGCATTCTGAAGTTCTACTCTCCACCAACAGATGCCACTCATCACCTTTTTTAGGGGATCAGCTATCTCTAAGTATGTGATTTTTTTTTAAGTACTCAAAAAATATACCTCTCTTTTTCTTAAACTTTCCCTTCTACACTATCGCCATGGCCCTGATTTTATACAAAAGCCTGGGCAGGGGGAAGGAGGTGGAGCAAAGCATGTGTCTATACAAAGACTTCTTCCTCTTGCATTGTGTAAGCTAGCTTTCTTCTTCCACCACATTCCTACTAGTACATCTTTTGTTCCTATCAACACTCCATATTGGATCTTTGGATTTAAGTAAGCACACCCGTTCTCACTGACTGTCCCTTTGCACTTGTTTTCTCCCTGAGATAGCTGAGGTGGATTATTAAAATTACCTGGGGGTCACTTCCTGAGATAATGTAGAAAAATAAGGCTGATAGCACCAGTGCAAAAATGCAGAGAACAGGGAAATATGCCATCCCTGGTATAGTAGGCCTAACTTGTATGGAGAATCCATTTTGCCTGCAGTATTGTCACAAATGGGCTTGAGCCCTAGATAAAAAGACTTAATTTTTTTCTAGAAGTCTGGATTAAGGTAACTTCTGTCTTTTGACTAGCTTTGGGCTTCTTTTCATTCTCAATGTATTTGAAACAAGCAATTGGGAGTTAAAGCAAACAATAGCTGAGCTTTGACCACAATATCAAATGATGTTTGTTCTCTGATTGTACAGAGCTTCTGACATTACCTTGCAAGATATGCTATTTTGCCGCCAAGATTACATTCCTGTTGCATGAAATCAATCTAGATTAATTTCATAAAACAAACATGAAAAGAAACCATACCTGGGAAAGAGTTTGATTCATAGGGGCCCCAAATAACATGAAGAAATTTGGGAAAGGCCCAACAACTCTTGCTAAACTTTCTGGGAGCGTAGTTTTTCACAGGCAGCAGTTGGAGTGTAGAGGTAAAGTAAGTTGAATTTGGCTTTGGGTAACTAGGTTCTGCTATGCTGCTTGCCTAGTGTGTGAATAGAAATAAGCCACATGTCCTCTTTGAGCCTTGGTTTCCTTATTTGTAAAATTACTTTAGAGAGTTATTATGGGAATTGCTAGAAATGATAGATGGAAAAATTTTCCTAAACAGTTTAACATTCTGAAAGGATTGAACTTGGAATTAGGAAAACATGGGCTTAAGCCCTGCCTTTGACACACACTAGTTATGTGACTATCAGAAAGCCTCTTACCCTCTCAACATCTCAGGCAACTGTCCAAGACTGTGAATTGAAGAACAATTACTTATCTTGAAGGGTCGTTAGTTTCCACCTATCCTCTGCTCCCTCATCTGATGAAATCTCAGGTCTATAATGGCTCCTCCCACCAAAAAAAGATTGTCACATAGTGAACAATCTAAACACAGCCTGCCTTTCCAACCTAATCCTTACTCTTTCTCTCAGCTTTTTCCAACGTTGTCTATTCACAGTGCCCCCAAAGTACCCTTGACTCTTCTTACATGCCTTGGCTCCCTTTGCTCATGCAGTTCCATTTCTGACTATATCCTTTTAGGCCGCAGCCTTTACCACTTCATTTTCCATGAAAACTTTCCTGACCCCTGACTCAGAAGAACTTCCCTCCCCACAAATGCTCTTTGACTGTTTATACTATTCAGAAGGCACTTATTCTGTGCTACTTTGTCTTATTATCTATGTACATGAGTTTTCTCTTGTTGACTAAATCATTAGTACTTGGATGACATCCTTACCATGCATGCTGCCCCTATATCCCATTAAGGAGCCTCCAGGACCTAGCACATTACTACTGACTATTTTGGGGGAGAAGGACTAGACCCTTCTCACTGACTAAATCATTAGTTCTTGGAGGGCATGGACTATAAACTTCTCCTGTATCCCCTAACCCCACCAGGACCTAGTATATTGTAATTGCAGATTTTGGGGTGAAGGACCAGACCTGTGACTTCATCGGTATAAAGAATTTCACTGTGAGGAAATTCCATTTTCCAATGAAGATTGACACCTGCTCTCCTAGTTATTGTTGCTCATTCATATCAGTCACATCCAACTCTTTGTGGACCCATTTGGAGTTTTCTTGGCAAAGATACTAGAGTGGTTTGCCATTTCCTTCTCCTTCTCCTTCTCTTTATAAATTTTATAAGTGAGAAAACTGAGACAGAGTTAAGTGACTTGCCCAGGATCATGCAGTTAGTTAGGATTTGAACTCATGAAGATGAATCTTCCTGATTTCAAGCCCAGCACTCTATCTTCTGTGTCACCTAGCTATACTTAAAGGCTTAGAGGGTCACAAAATTACTGTGTAAAAGGCAGGACTTGAATTCAGGTTTTCCTTACTTCAAGGCAACTTTTCTCTCTCCATGATACCATGTTGCCTTTCACAAATAGAAAGTGTGTGTGTATGTGTGTGTGCGTGTGTGTGTGTGTGTGCGTGTGTGTGTGTGTGTGTGTATGTGCATGTGCACTCATGCCAAGTAAGTGAAAGAATATATAATCTCTGGCACTTGAAAAGCTCTCTAAACCCCTCCCCCACAACAGCCCATCCCCAGCTTGGTTCTGCATGGGAGAAGCTGCTTCTACTATCTTGCCTTACTGCAACAATGATTATTGTTTTTCTCTTCATTTTGTCTAACTCAGACTTGTTCTCCATCACACTGGTTCTTCCTGATGTTATGATCCTGAATCCATGGATCCATGAGAAATTTGAATTTGGCAAGCCCATTTCCTTTGCCACACAATAGAATTATGGTAGGTCCCTTAGGAGCAAGTTTCATGACAATCCAATAAAGTGTGAATGTCCCAGATTCTCCTTCTTTCTATCTTTGCTCCATGGGCCATGCTTTCCAGCTTGGCAGAGAGCAAGGGAGGATTTACACAATGCATTTCTCTACTCCCGCTGTTCTGCTTGCAGCAGTATTAAGAACTCTGGCATCGCTGCTGGCAAAATCTATTCCATGGGGAGCACTTCTCTACCTCCCACCTAGTTGCTCAGCAGCTCTATAAAATCGGCACATTCTAAGCGTAGACGAAGTACTGGCCAGAACAGATAGGATCAGGAATGAAAGAGGGAGCTGTGAGATTAAACAGAGGTCTAGGACCACAAGTGTTAGATGAAAGTGGAGCAACTCGGACTGCAGAGAGAAAGAAACACAAGGCAACTGCACAATCCCAAAACATGCTCTCAATCCACAAAGACTGACATAGAGACAAGACAAGTAAAGAGACTTCGGAACCAGAAGACCTGAATTCAAATCCTGCTTCTTTCCCACTTCTTTTATGACCTTGGGCAATTCACTTAACCTATTTGGGCCTCAACTTTCTCATTAAAAAACAAAAATGAGGCAATTGTACTAGACCAATGAACTGTAAAGTGTTAAAGAAAAGAAAAAGATGTCAATGGAAAGAAAGGCTAGGAACATTGGATTAAAGCAAGCTGTATGCTCTAAAGACCCAGGGGAAAGGAGAAATGATGACAGAAATAGCACTTGACCTTCACACAGCTCTAGTCACGCTGGGGAATTTCAAGTCTCTTCTGAATTGATCTAGTATATTTCCCTTGGGTTGAATGGTTAGCTATCATACAGTAAGTTACCTGGGAATGAAAATTCATGGGTGAAGAAAGTGGCCATCTTTTTGTTCAAATGATAAGACCCCTAGTACACAGGGCCCATTTAAAATCTGACCTATTTAAAGCTCAAGAATGGTTTACTAGAGGTCAACTTTATAATACCCTATGTACAGACTTGGGCAACAGACGCCTATTCTGAAAGTGAATGCCATGTGTTTTTAATCTACTGCAACTCTAAAGAATGAAGGGATAGAGTAGCACTACTGGAGTTTAAACCCAAGAATCTAGAGTTACTAATTCCTCCAACTTGAGTCTGACATCTCTAAAATGTTATCAGAATATTTAAAGAGGGAGGATGGGGGTATAAAAAAGAATGGCTGACCACATCCCTTCTTCTCCTTTCTCAGGCCTGATTTCTAATCTCTCTCTCTATAACTGCTTTTATCCTCTCCCTCCTAATATTAATCCACCAGTGAGTTTGAGGGAAGCAAATTGAGAGCATACCATTCAGGCCCTCCCTTACCATCTTTTGCTTGGGCCTCTCTCCATCCATCCTTGATAACAGCTACCATCTTGATATTCTGGCAGTATGGTTTTCACCATGTCATTCTACTGTTGAGAAATTCCAATGGCTTCCCAGCTCCTCTACAATAAAATAAAATTCTTGGTTGGCATTTAAAGCCCTTTAGAATCTGGCTTCAATCTATCTTTCTAGTCTGTTTTTATATTACTCTCCCTCATACACTTTCACCCAAAACAGCCCACTTCATATTCTCCATATAAATCCTTCCATTTCCAAACTCTGTCCTCTTGCACAAGTAGTAGCTCATACCTGTGGTGCTCTTCTTCCTCACCTTTGTCTCTTGGAGCCCATCATTCCCTTCAAAGTTCATTTCAAGTGACACCTACTATATAAGACCTATTTGGACACTTATTAATGTTCTATCTTTATACTCTTTTTTACTTCATCACTTTGTATTTTTTAATTTCCTTATTAAAACAAGTTATTTTCCTGTTTCTTGAAGGCAGGAACTGCTTTTTTGTCTTTAAATTCCCAGTACAATGACAAGCACACAATAGGACCAGAATAAAACTTGTTTAATAGCATCGAAATTCTGAAAGAGAACAACCAAAGGAAAAAAAAGGAGACCTTGCCTGTTGTATCTGCATTCTGTTCTATGCTGGTTGATGAAAAGGCTTCTGTCTCTGGGACTCCAGCCCCTTCTACCCAAGGGTCCTGAGAGTCATAAACAAACTAGATTATAAAATCCAGAAGGGAGTGGGATTGAAAATTTCATGGAAGAGGCAGAAAAACAACTACCCACGGACCTTGGTTTCCTCATCTGTAAAATGAAGGGAGTTGGATTGGACGACCCCTAAATTCTTTCCCATCTCTCAATCTATAATTTTGTGAACAGTTAATAGACAATAAACATTTGCCAAGCACATACTGTATGCCAGACACCATGCCGAGCACTAGGTTCTACTACATTCAGTATCCTGAATTGGAATGAATTGACCCAATTGATTCAGAGAAATTGGATTGCTTGTGATTACCTAATGACAATAATAAAAGCTAACATTTAAGTGTTTACTATGTGCTAGGGACTGTGCTATCCAGCCTTGGATTAGGGTGACAGGGTGATTCCAAGCCAGTTCTTCACTGAGTTTGTTTAAGGACAAAATTCAGATTTCCAGAGGGGTCACTTGGGGCCTCTACAAGGCCAGTCATACAATGAGTAGCATGATCTCTTTGAAATTGTAGTAATAACATTATTATTATTTAGCATTTCCAAAGTACTTTTCATTTTAAAGTGCTTCATAACCAGTTTTTTTTTTATGACTTCCAATAAAACCTCAAACAACCCTTTCTGAGCAAGAATACCAGCCTGTCCAGGAAACAGCGTCTCTAAACAAGGGCCCCTTGTCCTGCAGCCACGACGTAAGTTTTCCACCTTATTTTCCTGCTCCTCCACTTTAATATAGCTGGGATTTCTTGCTATCACTAAATCTTTACCATAACCTTAGGCATCTGAACTTCTTGCTTTTCCCCTTCTTGCTCCCTCCCCTTGCTTTTAAAATATAAACCTTCTGTGCTCTGTATCCATCAATCAAAGTGAAAATCCCAGACAAAAAATAATCACTGTGGGTGGCATCTAGGTGCAGCTGGACTTGTGTGGCAGCCGTCGACACTAGAGCGGCCTCATTCAACAGTGACCCAGGCTTGCTGCCCAGGCTGAGTTTCAGCTGTTTTTTTTTTTAGCATCCCTTTTGTGAGCTGCCTGGGGTTTGTTTAAGGCAGTGCCTGACACTCCATACCAAATCCCGCATGGATTCAACTATTCATAACTCTCAGTGATGCTGGAGGATAGGGAGAGAAATGATTTGGTTTATTAAGTTTATGTAAATAATAATAATAACAGAAATCATTTATATAGTGATTTAAAGCTTGCAAAGCACTCTACATTTGCTATCTTATTTCATCCTCACAACAACCCTCTAAGGCCAAGTGCTATTATTATCTTCATTTTACAGATGAGGAAACTGAGACAGGCAGAGGTCACATTTGAACTTAGGTCTTCCTGACTCCAGGTTCAGTTCTCTGTGTACTGTTAGCCACCTAGAAAAAAATTTCTATATAGAGGGCAGGATAGCTAGCTTTTATAAAAAAGCCAGCATTTATATAGTATTTCCAGGTTTGTGAAACACTTCAAATGTATTCTCATTTGATCCTCTGTATGAGGCAGGAATAATTAAGACTTTACACTCACAGATATACACATATATCTGTATTATGCGCATGTGCATATATAGAAATATGTATATATATGCATATATACTTTATATTTATTTATATTTTGCTTTTATATACATTTTTTTACATAGAAGCAACACTCAGTTATACATCTATGAACATTCATAGCCTTGACTGCTTAGACTCTTAGAATATTAGGCCTTAGCATACAAAATGTAAGGACATAGAATATTACACTTGGAAGGAATCTTAAAAGCCACTCAGATCAAGTCCTTTCATTTACAGATGAAGAAACTGAAGGCTAGGGAGTTGAACTCATATGCCCCCACAAAATACGATCGGTTGGTATCAGAGTCAGGTCTTCTGGCTCCTGATGTTTACTGATGTGCCAACTCAATGTACTGCCCATCCAACTGTGTATGCTACATGGGATGTTTGGGCATTTTGTAATCTTTTTGATTCTTTCAGTGTAGATAATTAGGCCAATTTACTTTGAGGGGCCATAGATCTCATTAAGTAAATTTTATTATACTCTGAGACTTGATACAAAATATCATCCAATGGTACAGCTGAGTTGATCATTGCAGGAGTTCTTTACCTTTTTAATGTCAATAATTTTTTTTAAGTTTATGGACCTGAAGTTAAGAACCCTTGTTTTAGCTAGTTTATCAATTCAATCATTGGAGAAGATTTAAAGTATCAATTAAATATAATACTATGTTTAAATATAATTGGTTTCCCTTACAATCTTATAAATTTTATTTTAGGCATTTAAAAGCATTATTCTGAGAGAGTTTCGCCAGAGTGCCCAAGGGGTCCATGACACAAAAAGGATTAAGATCTCCTCTACTAGAGGAACTGAGCCATATTTGCTATTCTTGCTATAAATGAGGCTATAAGGAAGTTGTAGCTAAATGGGAAGAAAAGACTCACAGTCATACAGGGAGTGGCAAATAAATGGTTGGTTTTATCGTTCCTTCAAAGGAAGCAAGAAAATTTATTTCATGGGAGGTAATTTAAGTTCCTTGAGGGTGAGAACTATGTCATTTTTTTGTGTGTTTGTTTCCCCAGAACCTATCTGGCACATAGTAGGTTACTTAAGTGAATGCTTATGGCTAGTTGCTGAGTGTAAGTAAAAAGACCACCAAGAAGACAAGTAAAGCCAATGTATAGGGGTGTGACAGAGTCAGCTTGTAATGCATCATAACATCTGACTGTTAAATTTTCAGTGTGACTATGAATAACTAAAAATTGGCAAATGTCACAAATCAGGACTTGATTAATTGTTTTTATATTGTCTAAAGGATTAAAAAAAAGGGAAGGAGAAAATGTTAACAATGCAGATTAAACCTGAAACTGTGTCATGTGTACGTTCTCCTCCCCACCCCCACCGCTCTGAGAGCTGGTGTTAAACACTGATCAGCACATTCTTTCTGTCCATGACAATATCAGTTGCAGGGGCTGAGGAGTTAGAGGAATCTTAGGAAATACTCAATGGCATAGGGAAGGGCAATAAAAACTGGAAAAAAATGTAAAACATAGCTCAGAATCAAGAAACAAAAGTGTCTCAAATTTATGTCATGAATATTTTCTTCAAGGATAGAATGAGGGATCATGGGATATGATAAATATTTAATATCAAGGCATGTGAAATGGACAATATCTTAACAAATAAGAAATGATTGCTGATTTTAGAGTCATTTCTATATTACTGGTCTATATACAGTCAGATCATTGCTTTGTTAAAACAAATATCAAAATTAACACCAAATTGGAAGAAAGGATAATAGTGAATTGGTATGGTATCTAATCAAAATAAATCCTGCTCAGTCTATTAAAGCAAGATGCCTAATATGTGAAATAGATAAAGGAATAGGTATTGACACAGATTATCACCGTTTCCTAAAGTGTTTAAACAAATGGAAATCCCTTGCTCCAAAAGAAGACCAAAACGAACCTAAGAAACTATCTTAGCCAGAAAACCTTGATCTCCTTGCCAAGAGGATCAATCTAGCATCCAAGGGAAATAACAATTTACAACATATATTCATTTGTCAAATCTTGGGGAGGAGGATGTTAAAAAGCCACAAGCAGTGTTACCTCATACAACAATAAGAAACAATGAAAAGGAAACAACAGAAAAAAGGTTTAAAGAAAGTTTGGCAAGAGAGTCATTTAAGCCACATCATCCCTAGCTCATGTAAAGATGCAACATGAAAAACAGAAACTCTCTGGAAAGCTTTTTAAAGTAACAAACTCTTTTAACTATCAATGATAATGAAACTACCACATTTCAAATTTAACATTATAATTTCTCGTGTTTTACATATGAATAAATAGAAATGGCTAAAAAAAGAGTAAGAGGGATTGGGGAGGAGATGCATACTAAAGGCAAATAATTTTGAGGTTATTGAGAGATTGAGTTTCAGGAAATATAAAAGAAGGGAAGATCCAAATACTTGGAGAAATCATGGATCATATTATTGGCCAAATGAGGTAACTGGAAAACATGTCGTTAATTATACCTGATATATCTTACTTTCCCATTTCTACAAGATTTATATAAGAATAATCTATAAATGAATTGATAGAACTATTGATGAAAATATCCAAATGGAGCAGGCAGAGTCTTCCAGATGATAATTACATCAGGCTTTATCTTTATAGTCACACAATTGACTGAAAACTGGAGAGAATACAAAATGATGATGATGATTGATTATTGTTAACTACAAAGAGCATTTGTTGACTAACAGGTGTGGCATGCTACATATAATATCAGACTTTTTCAACATGTTGGTTAATTTTGTGGAAATGCTTATGTTTTTAATTCTTATTATAAGAGAGAGCTCTCTAAGAGATGCTATATTAGGAAGAATGAAGGATGTAAAAAACAAGAGTAATTTTTTTAAAATTGTCTTAAAAGTTTCTCTTCTGACAGGGTGTTTCTCTTACCCATATTAGGGGTATACAAGATTGCTTTACATATAAAACAGCAAAAGTAACTGCTTTATGATCCTCTGGTCATGAATAACAAGTAAGACATAAGAATAAGAGACAAATACTCACCAACAATCTTTACCACTGCCAGGAAGATTATCTAGTCCATAGTCCAAATGCAAGGGTTCCATTTTGATGATCCTCCAGGTGATCCTGTTTGTAAATGACATTGGGTGATCATATCAAGCCCTAAAACATCACAGAGCATTCTAAATGACATTTGAAATCACTCAAAAGACTTGATTCTATCTACCCAGGAAAAACAATAGTAGCATGATGAAGAGGGCTTACTGCCCACTATCCTTAGTTAGATAAATGAAGTCCATAGAGTGAGTTCATCAGTATCCATACATAGATAGATGTATATACATATTATGTATTTTTTGTTGTTGAGTTGTTTTCATTTGTGTGCAATTCTTCATGACCCCATTTGGGATTTTCTTGGCAAAGATACTGGAGGCGCTTAACATTTCCTTCTCCAGCTCATTTTACAGGTGAGGAAACTGTAGCAAACAGCATTGTGACTTGCCCAGGGTCATGCAGCTAGTAAATGTCTGAGGCCAGATTTGGACTCAGGAATATGAGTCTTCCTGGCTTCAAGCCTGCAACTCTATCCACTGAGTCACCTAGCTGCCCCATATGTGTATGTAATATACAATATAGGTATGTGTATATATACATATATACAAATAAATACATGCATACATATGCATACACACACACATATATTGGATAGATGCTGTAGAGAAGTGGTTCTCAGGGGCGGAGCCAAGATGGTGGTGTAGGAGCAGCAATATATTGCAGCTCTCACATAGCCACCCCAAAATACCCATAAAATATGACTCTAAACTAATTCTAGAATTCCAAAATGCACACAAATATACTTTCCACTAAAGTCAGCTTGGCTACTAAGAACCATCTTAGCCCTGCAAGCTGAAACCAGCCTAGCCTGAAACTGCGGCTCTGCCCCAGAGGCGGCTGGATGAGAGGAGCCAAGCCCTGGCTGGAGCTTTGGGAGAGCAGATCTGCAGCAGCTGTGGCAGTATCCAGAATTAGGTTAGTAGAGCTCAGCCAAATCGGGGGAGAAAAGAGGGTCTGGCCAAAATGCCTGCAGGGCAATGAGGCCACAGAAGCGGAGGTTTTGCACCCACCTCCACACTGCTGCTTCAGAGCTCCCGGCCTGCAGACTGCAGGGGGACCAAGTGATTATTCAGAGGCCAAGGGCTCTTGTGTTGAGCAGCCTGGATCCGGATCATGGTCTTGGGCATTGGTCCTGGGGTGTTTTTTTTTTCCAGTGAGCCGGAGTTGGGGAGGGACCCAGCAGCCTCCTAAGAGCTCCGTCAGCTGGGAAAACCCCAGTGATTTGGGACAGAGCTTTCCCCTCTGGAAGCAGAGTTCCACAGAGATTTAAAAAAAAAATCATGGACT
>CM053582.1:507040538-507061800 GCA_028627135.1 Pseudochirops cupreus
TTCCTTTCTTCCTTCCTTCCTTCTTTTCTTCCTTCCTTCTTTCCTTCCATTTTTCCTCCGTCCCTTCCTTCCGTCCTTCCTTCTTTCCTTCCTTCCCTCCTTCCTTCCTTTCTTCCTTCCTTCCTTCCTTTCTTTCTTCCTTCCTTCCTTCCTTCCTTCCTATCCTGGGGGTTCACCATATTGGTGCTAGACTTAAGCTTAAACCCTAATGCAGCTCAAAACTCCCAAATGCAAATGATCTACCAGCTTCTGCCCCTCCTTGTCCCCAGTGTCAGGGATTATAAATGTGCACCACCACACCTCACCAATTTCATCTTTTAAAAATAAGATTGTCCATCGCTTACCATACTCACTGCCTTCTACCTCTCTTCTTGAAGAATGTGTGTGCTTTATATTTCTAAAGTTACATATATTTGCTAGAAAAATAAAAAACCTTTTTGTTATTCTGTCCTATGCCCACCTTTGGATTGTGAATGTCAATGAATAATAAAACTATATGTTGACTTGTTTTTAAGAGTCTTGTCAAATTCTATTATTCTCTAACCTCTGCAACAGATGTTGGAATATAAGCTGCAGTTATCTTCAAGGAAGTATTTTTGTTTATACTTATAAATATTACAAGGTGAGAAGACCAGGTGTCTCATGAAATGGCATTTTTTATTGTCTCTGGGCACATGATAAAACTAACTTTACCAACTCCTTTATTTGTTTCTGAGAACTTACAAGCTATCCTTCCATTGAGCTTCAATTTCCTTACACCTTTTGGTTTGATTTATTGTGAATGTGATAATATTGATAACAGCTTCTTTCCTTCAGCAATATGCATATTTTTGGTCAATGGACAAAGCTCCCATATTTAGAGTACCAAGAGTTAAATCTCACATGAATTTAACTTGCCAGTACTTGAGAGAGAATTAGGGAGAAATTGTGTTGCTTTCTCAGTTCTTGAACTGTCAAGAGTGCTCTCTTAAGTGAGGAACACTCCCCCTCTCAGGTTACAGAATTGGGGAAAAAAAGCCATCACATTTTCTAGTCATTGTATCAAAATCTGGAACTGGTGACAGGTTATCTCTTGAAGTTGGAGAGAATCAGAGTCCTGTTTACTACAGCAGTAGTGGTGCTGGGTGTGTGTGTGTAGGAATTGTATCTTTGAGAACAAGTCACTTATCTAGGACTATATCACTAGAGCAATAATGTAGAAAGAGTGCTCAGCAGAGAAAATTCTGGGGGTCCTTCCTTTAGTGGGCATTGATATTGTATTAAAATAATTATAGTTTTTATGTAGCTCTTTAGTTTGCAAATTGCTTTACAAATATGATCTTTTACTCTCACAATAAAACTGGGAAGTAGGTTTGATTCATTACTCACATTGTACAGATAAGGAAACTGAGGCACAGAGAGATCCAATGATTTATCACATATCTGATTCTGAATTTGAAGGCAGAAACCACATGGTTTTAGTCTTGCCTGAAAGCAATGTCTTCCACTACCCACTCATACTGATATACAAGTACAACTACCCGAGAACAGTGAGGAAATTCAGGCACCACCTGGCCACCCTTTTTGGAGAAGCTGGGAGTGAACTTCACTTATTTGGGACTGTAAAATTACCTATGTTTGGCAGATAGTTCTTCACTAAATATATGTATTCTTGGTTCTAATGGGAGATGGGGATTGGGAGCATCTGTTTTATTTCCTTTGATTTTTCAATAAAAGTTTATTTAATTTTGTAAGTTCTGGATTTGTTCAGAGGAACTGATGACAGCTTTGGAAAGTAGTGTCAGGTAGCGATTTCTGACTGGGTTTACCAATTAGAGAAGTGAGAACTCTCTTTAAGTACCAAAGTGAGTACTTACCAGTTGGATTGAGTAAATTGTGGTGAACAAGTGAAATGGAACAGCATGGAGTAGACAAAATGACTGACGCATGGGGGATTCTAAGAAATCTGCAAAGACTTGTATGAACTAATAGAGAGTTAAGTTAGAAGCAGGAGAACGCTACATGCCATAATTATAAAAGTGTAAATGAATAAAGCTGAATGCTGAGTAATTGTAACAGTTTATGGCATTGCAGGGGAAATGTAGCCCTCTCTCTCCTTTGGTTGGACTCTGGGTCTGGAAGGTTGTATCCAGTTAGCTGTGCTCATGGTATTACACTCACTTACTTGTTTTGCTTTGTGGCAAAGGATGACTTATTGGGTGGTAATGTGATATCTGGACATAAATGATGTAAAAACATAATCAATAAAACATTATTTTTGAAGAGTAGGCGGGGACATTGTGGCATATTGGATAGAGAGGTGGCTTAAATGTAGAGAAGACCTGATTTCAAGTCGCAGCTAGAAAACAGTTGGGTGACAATGGGTGGACAGTTATTTAACTCTTTAGCACCCAAGTAAATCTCTAAATCTTCAAGTTGAAAAACAATCTATGTTGGTGAAGGTAATCTCCTCTTTGGGAGCTTGATGCATCAATTAAATTTTGATAGGGAGAGGAGAGGTCACCCAAAGTGAATCTGGGTCTTTTATGTTCTGAGGGCACATCACTAGTGAAAAGACAAAAAAAGTCATGGTGCACATTCCTTGGATGTTTAACTACTTATACATCATCAATACCCTCTGCTCCTCTGATTGTAGGGTAGCAGAGCCATGCATTCCTCCATTTAAGGAGGGGGGCAGGAACAGAACTAACATCACCTTATTTCTTACCCAACTACATTCCTTCTGGACTTTGGCTTTTCTACCATGCCCCCATGCCAGGTACTTCATTCTCCCCCTTTTTCTGCTTTTCAGCTTTCCTTTATGTGTTAGCTTCCCTCATTAGATTATAAGCTCCTTGGGGACAGGGAATATCTTTTTTTGTGTATTTATATCCACAATGCTTAGCACAGTGCCAAGCACATAGCAACACTTAATAAATGTTTATTGGCTGTTGACAATTAAGATCTAATTGATCTAGACCTGAGTTGAATTAGTACTTCTTTTGTCTTTCCTCCAAAGTGCTTTCTTTGTATTATTTTCCTATAACTCTTAAAGAAGGAGGGGCCATTCTGCCCAGATTCATGGGGAGCCTCTGGGGATTTTTCTCACAAGAGATTTGCGGGATCACACATTGCATGCAGGAATTTTCTTTTTTAAAGATGCTGATAATGGAACATGTGGTACCAAGAATTGCAGTGTTGGCCTCAAAGAACATATCTGTGATTCCAGGAAGTGGAGTAACCCAAAGATCCCTCTCTAACTCAACAGGAATGTCACAGCATCTATCTCCCCACCTAAGATTTCTTGAACCTGCCATAGGCTTGTCTAAGACTGGAGTACCAACACTGTTCAATTGGAGAGTCTATCATGCCTGTGGCATGAAGAGCTCTTGATTCAGGAAGGACCTTTCTTCTGAATGCATAGGTAAATTGACCAAGTATCCAGTAATGAAGCAGAATATTTGTGGAAGGAAATGTAAAAAGTAAGTGACTATTGTCCCAGAAATAACAATCATAGCCTTGTGCCCCGAGTGGAGCTAAAGAACTAAGCAAATGTAACATGTAAATAATGGCCAGGGAGCCCAAGTATCAGATTATAGACTCTGTTAACCCAGTTTTAGTGAGGGGGCAGGGCAGAGCATGTCAGACTTTCCCAGGAAATTCAATAAAGGATTGGCAAGTCATCTAGAGAGACCAAACATTCCATAAGCAAATAACAAAGCATAGGATAGAATGCTATGTTAGAGTGGAGAAAAAAAAACAACAACTGGACTTAGAGAAAACATGAGTTTGAGACCTGCCTTGGTCACTTACTTGGGACTATCACTTAATTGCCCATAACCTTAGTTACAGCATCTATAAAATGGGGATAGTAATGCTTGAATTGGCTAATTTCCTTCTTTAAGGCCTCTAACCATGCTCTGGCTTTTGCAATATCCTGGATAAGGAAAGCATATTTTCAGGAACTCTGATTTCTGATCTGTGTTCAGAAAAAGAAACTAAAAGACAGAAGGAGGCCAAGGCCTCAAAGTCTATTAACTCACCTGTCAAGCCATTTGAACAAGCAAATGTGACTCAGCTCTGTGCTTCTCCTGTACAAGTTGCCACGATGGAAGGGGGAAGAATGAGAAATCTCTTTCATCTCTTATTACATGCCCAGAAAAAAAGGTACTAAGGAAAAGTAAAGAGAGAGTCCAGAAGAGAAAGAAAGGCCATCAGCTTTCTAAATATAGACTATGAAGAGAATACAGAGTTCTCCAACAAGAATTCACCCATCTGACTCAGTTACTCATCACCTTAGAGGAAGCCCTATTCACCAGAGAGCAGTCAAATAAATTTCATGTGTTTTCTCAACAAGGTGCTAGTGTGAAACCCTATCTTCTGTCCTCCATAGGTGGTCCAAAGGACACCACTATCATCAATTAGATTGAGGAACCAATCAGGTGGATCAGGACCTCCCTGATCAACCTGCATCACATTTTCGGTAAGACAAAATGGAATGAGAAACCATTTGTATAGTATAGACACCACTTAAGACAAATAGTGGCCACTTATAGCCAAAATTCTCCTATATTTTTGAGGTCTGTCATTTTTACATCATCTGGGTTTCCTGTTTTATCTACTTATTAATAGTGTTTCCTCTTCACTCTTAAAGCCAAAAAGAAAAGTGGTTAATTTTTCTGTAAAAGAAGGTTTTTTTGGTCAAAATCAATGCTCCCTGCCCATGGAAACTGATTGCCCTATTCTCTCTTCTACCATGGCAATCCTTTTTCTTATCCTGTCCAGCAGGCAGTTCAGTTGTATAGCATTTTGTTACTGTGTCAGGGTATTTTAGGGCATAAATAAATACAGGTAAGATATGTCACAAACACAATCTAATATTATTCAGTTCTCACTGTCCAGCAGTAATCCTTTCCAGGTGTTCCCCATCATCATCGGTCTTTAGTTTGCAGACCTTTCCTCTAAGCCAGGGACATAGGGGGTTACAGTTTTGGCTAGAAGAACCCTACTTCTGCTCTCTAGTCCATTGAAAAGTCCTTAGGACTCTCTGGTCCCTTTTGGTCTCAGGAACAAAAATGGTCTCCCTTGTTTTAACTCCCAATAACACCTTCTGGCTTATGTGGAAACCACTGTGACTATAGCCGCACTCTGTTATCAACTGAACTGATGTCCTCTTTGGTTACGTATAGGAATTCTGTCTTCTCATTGGCCAGAATTTGGCACAAGCTCTTCTTCTGGTGGTATATCCCTTATTCTTACTCTAGTTAAACCTCCTGGGTATTCTAGAGCAAGCTCTCCTCATTTTTCCCCATGCCTCCCTGCCCTTCCCTTTCCCCTCCTTTTAAAAGCATAGCTCCATCATTAGGTTTGGCATCAGAAGACATCTGATTTACACTGGCTTTGCTACTGACCATCTCTGTGAGCAGACACAGGTCAATTAGGCTTGGTGAACTTTAATGTTTTTCAGGTATAAAAAGGGGATAATGATTTTTGTGTGACCTACTTCTGTGGGTTGTTGGGAGGCATAAGAAAATGTATGTAAAGCATTTTGTCATCATTATATTGATGTGAGTAGTTAAAATATTTGCATGTTAAAATCGATTCCATCTTGCCTAAGGAACTCCTTAGAGACTCTCATTTACAGTATCTTAAAATACTGAAGACTCCACACATTTTCACACAGAAATCTCAGGAGTCCTCTATTTGTAGTTAAGAGTGGGGACACTTTACCAAAACTGAAATCTGAAATGAGTCTAGACATTAGCCAACTATTTTAGGCTTTGCCCTTTGTTCTGTGGCAGGGGAAGGATGGAATGGCTGGAGAAACAAAGACTTAAACTTTTGAACTTACTAATTTATTTAGCAATAAATGCCAATTGCCTAACAAATTGGAACCAGTCACCTTCTTCAGCTTCGGCACTGGACCCCAAACAGAGGGCGATATAGACTTTAATGTATCAAAAACAATCAAATAAGACCAATTCATTAAAAGAAAAATTGGGATGTAAAATTTCTAATTTCTGATTTGTATTTGGAAGGAAGATTAAGGACTTTCCAATTTGGGAAAGAGAGAGCAAACAAGTGTAATTCCCTGAAATAAAAAAAAAAGATATCTCATTTCCCTCAGTGTCTATATACAATCAAAGGCACATGGAAACAGTAATTGATTGACCAGTATGAGGCTAATTTTCAGATAAGACATACAGGTTGCTTGATATGTGTAGTTATAAGAAAATTTCTTGCATCAATCTTTGGATCTTACTGGGTTTGTGGTCAGCATAACCTAGGTCCTTAGTTAAGGGTTTCTAAGCAACAGATAGAGGTGGTCCAGTTTCCCAGGCATGTAGGGCTAAGTTCAAACAATGAAATAAGGTTTTCTCACAATTCCCATAATTGAATACACTTTTTCTCACACGGCAGAAATTGGACTCAACCCATAATTGAATAGAAAGGGAACTGAGATAGCTTCAAAATGGAATCACAAGATGTAGTCAGTGTGGTTCGTTCAGTTCCCACAATTAACCACTTACTGTTCTAATCCCCTCAATTTCCTCAGTTCTTCAGCTTTAGATCGAGTAAATTCTATGACTATATAAAATAATGTCTACAATTATGGGATTTGTGATTGCCAGAGATGGATTTCCAAACCAACCAGAAGAGCTAGCCCTTGGGTGAGAAGCCCAGAATAGATTTCTACTTTTTCATATATTTCCAAATAGTATCATGTCTATGCATCTCCTGAAGTGACTTATAAATAAAAATTGGGAAGGTCTAATATTTAAAACTGATTTTGTTTACAAATTGCATGGGATGGGACTAATTTTTAAACCTATCACTTTACAGTATGGCACTACTATCTGAGCCTAGTAACAACCTTTGACTATAATTTTCTTTATAAGTAAAATCTTTATGATATACACTGACAGATAGAATGGTTTAAATAGAAAGTCCACCGGATTTGGAGCCCTAAGACCTGAGTTTGAATCCTGGGTGTGCCTTCTACTTCCTGTGTATCCTTGGGCCCAAGGGATTCAGGGTTCCTGGACCTAAGCCTTCCATATGTAAAATGAAAGGCTTGGGCTAGATAGTTTTTAAGATTCTTACTAGTTCTGCATTAATGCTCCATGACATTTTCATTTTCTGTTTTGTGCAGTTAGAATTATGACATTTTAGAGAAGAAGGAATGTTGGAGCATATCCCTAATCTAACACTTTCATGATACAGCTGGAGAAACTGAGATCCTAAGAGGTGATATAAGGCAGCTTGGTGGCACAATGGATGCTTGGAATTAGGAAGACTCATCTTCATGAGGTCAAATCCAGTCTGACACTTACTAGTTGTGTGACCCTGGCAAGTAACTTAATCCTGAGTACCTCAGTTTCCTCATCTGTAAAATGAGCTAGATAAGGAAAAGCAAACCACTTTAGTTTCTTTGCCCAGAAAACTCTGTATGGGGTCATGAAGAGTCAGACACAACCAAAAATGACTGAGCAACAAGAACAAGATGTGGTGTCTTTCTTAATGTTGTGTACCCGAGTGGCAGGGGAGATAGGCCTAGAATCCAGGTTTTCTGACTCCCAGGTAAGTGTCCTGCATGACACCACAATATGAGGCCCCCAAAAAGATAACTGCCCTAATTTCCATAGATGAAGAATTCTGATTATTGAGTTTTCCTCAGTCTCCTTTTTTTCTTCTCCCCGCTTGACAGAATGGTGATAATTATTTGGCATTATGTAACAACCTTTTCCTCAGAGTTAAGAACAGATGAAGCACACACACACACACACACACACACAATTAGTGAAGTAGTGTGGGGTTGACTAGATGAGCTCTAGATGAGCTCCCTGCTCTAAAAACCCAATGACTATATTTAAAGAAAGCCTCACGGGCCATTAAGGCTAGAATAGATCTTAGATATCATCTTGTCTGATGCCCTCGTTTTAAAGAAAAAGGAAACAAAGGTCCTGAGGAGAAGTGGTCTTGCCTAGAGAAAGGACTTAAACACAGGTGCTCTGACTGCAAGTCCAACACTCTCTCAATTATACTATACCAGCTATCTAAGGGCTGTTCTCTGTTAACTAGTTCTACTGAGAATCAAAGAGTGATTTTTCCTGGAACCAGAACTGTTGTTGTTGTTTTTGAAATGTATGAAAGATTGCAATATATTTCAACAAATTAGTTGATCATACTTCTCTTTTACAGCTAGCATTGTATACTGAGACCATATTGGTAAATACTGACCAAGCAGCTCTTGTTCTTAACAGGGCGTGTCTAGTGTATGTGGGGGTTTCTCTATGAGAAGAATCTCCTTCCTTCATTTCCTTCCAAAACCTCAACCAGGGAGATCAGTTTACTTGCTGTTCATTCCTGAAAATTTTACTTGAGTGACCCAATTATTTTTTTCAAAATATATTTTTATTTCATTAAATATTTCTCAATTACATGTACATTTTTTAACCATCATTTTTGAAAAAAAATGTTGAGTTCCATATTATCTCCCTCTCTCTCACCCCTACCTCCTACCTTGAGAAGGCAAGAAATTTAATATTGATTATACATGTGAAGTTATACATAATGTATTTTGACATTGTTGTAGTTAAGTCATTTTTCAGTCATGCTTTCTCTCCATGAACCCATTTGGGGTTTTCTTGGCAAAGTGGTTTGCCATTTTATTCTCCAATTCTTTTGCAGATGAAGAACTGAGGCAAAAAGGGCTAAGTGACTTGTCCATGGTCACACAGTTAATAAATGTCTGAGGCAGGATTCAAACTCAAGAAGATGAAGTCCAATGCTTTATCCATTGCCCCTTTCCATATTAGCCATGTTACCAAAAATACATAAATATATATACACACAAAGACAGAAACAAAACAAGAAAAATACAGAAAATTAAAAAAAAGATTCTTCAATTTGGAGTCCGAGTTCATCCATTCTTTCTCTTGAGACGAATAGCATTTTTCATCATGGATCCTTTGGAATTGTCTCAGATCATTGTCGATCAGAACAGCTAAGTCTTTCACAGTTGTTCATCCTTATAGTATTGCTGTTATTGTGTACAATGTTATTCTGCTTCTGCTCAGTTCATGCAAGTCTTCCCAGGTTTTTCTGAAAATATCCTGTTTGTCATTTCTTATAGCACAATTGCATTCCATCACAATCATATACCACCGCTTGTTCAGTCATTTCCCAATTAATGGGCATCTTTTGATTTCTAATTATGGCTCTTATTTTTATAAATTTGACTTAGTTCCCTATATACCCAAAAATGTGGCCTTTATCAGAGAAACATGCTATAACTCTCCCCTGCCCCCCAGGTTCCTGTTTTCCTTATAACTTTGTCTCCATTAGTTCTGTTTGTATAAAAGGCTATTAATTTCATGTAATCAAAGTTATCTCTTTTACTTTCCATGATCCTCTCTATCTATTGTTTCTTTCTATCTTTTAGATAGACCAACATTTTTTAAATGATCCCTCCTTGATTTGTTTTCTAGGTCAGGTCAGTTGTTTTTTCTAAAGAGACATTTCGCATTTTCTTCTTTTTCCCTCCATTCTTTTGACTTTGTTTTATTGTTTCTTGATGTCTCGTGGAGTCATTAGCTTCTACTTGCCCAATTCTAATTTTTTTTGCTTTTTTTTTTTGGAGGAAGGGCAGGGCAATTGGGTTTAAGTGACTTGCCCAAGGTCACATGGCTTGTAAGTGTTATGTATTTGAGGCTAGATTTGAATTCAGGTCCTCTGTTCACTGTGCTACCTAGCCACCCCACTCAATTCTACTTTTTAGGGAATTATTTTCTTCAGTGAACTCTTGTACCTCTTTTTTTCCATTTGACCAATTCTGCTTTTTAAGGAGTTGTTTTTATTAATGAAATTTTGAATCTTTTTTTTTCCATTTGATGAATCCTGTTTTTAAGGTGTTATTTTCTTTAGTTTTTTGAGCCTCTTTTTCAAAGCTGTTAATTGTCTTTTAATAATTTTCTTCCTTTGCTTTCATTCCTTTACCTAATTTTCCTCTTATTTTAATCTTCCTTTTCCTCTTTCCCAAATATTTGATTCTAAAAATAATTTTTTTAGCTTTTCCATGAATGCTTCTTGAGCTCGTGTCCAATTTACAATTTTTCCTTTAAGCCTTTGCTTAGTTTTTTCCCCTGAGTCTATGTCATGATCTTCCCTATTGCCATAGTGGCTTTTTGTGGTCAGGTTCTTTTTTTTTGTTATTTGCTCATTTTCCCATTGTATTTTTTGCTTTTGAACTTTATGCCCAAGATAGGCACTGCTCTTGGTGTGTGTGTTGGAGGGCGGAAGGGTATTGTCTCAAGTTTCAGGCTTTTTTGCACTGCTGTTTTTAGAGCTAGTTCTGGGTGTTTGAGAGTTTTCAGTGCTTCCCAAGGAGTCATGATCTGGAACAAGTTGTGGTCACTGTTTTCCTTGCATGTACTCTGGTACTTACCCAGAGAGGTCCCTGGATCCCTTGGGATTGCAATTAATATTGCTCTGCAAGGCATCTACTCCTTTGAAACCAAAAGTCATACTATTCTGCAGGATCTCTTGTACTTTGTGACCAAAAGCAATACTTCCCTTCAGGGTTTCCACTACCTTTTGACTGAAAGTGTTTCTCTGCTTTTGAACTATGACTGAGAAGTGCGTGTAGGTAATAAAATTTCCAAACAACTTCTGGTCCTGTGTTGAGTGCTAGTACAGGGGTCCCCTGCAATCTTTTTATGACCAGTTCCAGTCCCCCTTACTGTTTCTGACTTTAGAGCTCCTGAAGCTGCTACTACTTCTTTCACTACCACCTAGTGCTGCCACTGGTGTTTCATTCATGTGGGCTTTGGGTCATCCTTACCTCCGTGTCATAGATCTTTCTTTTTGACCTCATGAGTTGCTTTGGACCGGAAAAATGTCTCACTCTTTTAGTTTGTTGGCTCTGCCTCTCCAGAATTTAATTTGAGGCATTACTTTAAAGTTATTTTTGGGGAAATGTTGGAAGAACTCAGTTCAGTGTTTTCTATACTCCACCATCTTGACTCCACCCCCAACAAGTCCCAATTATTTCTTAAGAAATTTTCTAGGGAAAATACCCACCAAAGATAAAGGATTAAAGTACTTATTACCAATAATTCACTTATTGTTCCTTCCTTCTTTTATGCCCTTCACAATCACTTATTAAGAACCTACTATGCTTAGCGAGGCAGCTAGGTGGTGGAGTGTATAGAGTGCCACACTTGGAGTCAGGAAGACAAGTTCAAACCCAGCCCCAAAATTTACTTGCTCTGTGACCCTGGACAAATTACTTCACATTTGTCTGCTTCTGTTTCTCCATTTATGCATAATAGTAGCGTCCACCTTCTGCAGCTGTTGTGAGGATAAAGTGAGACAATATTTGTAATATGCTTTATGAACCATAAAGCATGATATAAATGCCAGATATTGCCATTTATTATTATTATTAATCAGTGAAAAGCCTATTCTGGGTCCTGGAGGACATACAGATAAACAACAGATTGTCATTGTCCTTAAGGAGGTGGCAGTTTAGTAAGGGAGATAAGATATGTACATAAATAATGGAGAAAATGTAAGTGCTTAAGAAAAGCATGAATAAATTAGTATGGGAGTTCACTAGTAGGAGAGTTTGTTTCTGACTTGGGGCATCTGGAAAAGGCTAAGGAAAACAAAGTGATAGACCTGGGCACTGAAGGGGAGGGATTTTAACAGAGACAGTTCAATGAGATGGTGAAGAGGGCACTAGCATCCCAGGGCTAATCTGAAGCAGAATGCATAACTTCTATAATACCAGTTTTATTCTGTGAGAAAATTGTGTGTGTGTGTGTGTGTGTGTGTGTGTGTGTGTGAATGTGTGTGCGTGTTTCTGAACTAGGGTTTAAGCCTGCATTATTGAGTACATCCAGAAATAACTGATGCTTCCATAAATCCTACACGAGCAATGGATTTATGTCACGATTTCTCTGACACAGACTTAACCCTATAACAGCAAATATGCTCAGAAATGTTGTCTCAGGAGCATGACTGGGCCTGTCATACTTGGTTCATCATTAGTCAGTTTCCTATTGGTGTTTAATATGGCAGGACCATGAGTAACCCGTAAACAGGGCCACAATGTGCCAAAAGGACATATCCCTTCCTGTTACTCTTCCTAAAAGAGAGGGATCCCAATGGATATTAAGAACTCATTTATTTGAAAATGCAGGGGAAATGCCCTGTGGGAATACAAAACTTATCCTGGGTCATCATAATCATACTATTTTCACTGTTACACAGTTCCCACCTAACTTTTTAAACTCCCTTCATATCCCACAGCTAGTGCCTAATGATCCAGCATGATTTCCATTGCTGCTCCCACTTCAAACTGGCTGCACCCAGTTCTCATTTAGTTAGCAATGCTGAGGCATGCTTTTTATGATGATGGATGCACAGCTCCTTTCATGCCTCAGTTTTGTTGTATTGCCTTTTCCACTGTGCTAGCATCATGTACTAAACTGCCACATTCTCTTCTCTCTGAGAAGAGGGCATATAAATGCAACACATTGCATTCTAAGTGCTACTTAATATGAACTCACTGCTGATTAGATATATCCTGCCAGAGTTTTTTTCAGCTGTGGGAAGGGCTCGTGCTGAGACATCTACATTGCCCCTTGTGAGCCGTGACCCATATAGATTTAAGAGCCACTTTTCCTGAAGACTCAAGAAGTAGGTTGAACAGAGTTTATTCAGTTGTGGATTAGGAAATATGACACACACAAATGGGTAGATTAGTGTTCTTTTTTTTAAGATAAGACTCCCCCCAAAACAACGACAACAACAATTGAGCAACAGTTGTCAATATAGTAAAGAGAGATCTGGATCAGAGGAACCTGGATTTTAATTCCAATACTCTTGTTAAAAATCATTTTTATTTAAAGTTTTGAGCTCCACATTCTATCCCTCCTTCCATTGCCTCCCCCCTCCATGAGATGGCAAGCAATCAGATATAGATTATACATGTGCAATTATATATAGCATTTCCAAATTAGTCATGTTATATAAGAAGACTGAAATAAAAGAAAAAAAATTAAAAGAAAGCAAAAAATAGCATTTTTTAGTCTGTATTCAAGCAATGTCAGTTCTTTATCTGGAAGTGGATATTATGCTTCATCATTACTCCTTTGGGATTGTCTTGGATCATTGTATTGCTGAGAATAGTTCAGTCATCCACAATTCTTCATCAAACAATACTGCTGTTCCTGTATACAATGTTCTCCTGGTTCTGTTCCCTTCCCTCTACATCAATTCATGTAAGTCTTTCTAAGTTTTTCTGAAGTCATCCTGTTTATCATTTCTTGTAGCACAATAATATTCCATTACAATCATATATAACAGCTTGTTTAGCCATTCCCCAACTGATGGGCTTCCTTTCAATTTCCAATTCTGAGCTATCACAAAAAGAGTTACTATAAATATTTTTGTACACATAGTTCCTTTTCCCTTTTTTGGATGTCTTTGAGATATAGATCTAGGAGTGATATGGCTGGGTCAAAGAGTATGCACAGTTTTATAGCCCTTTGGGCATAGTTCCAATTTGTTCTCTAGTATGGTTGTGTCAGTTCATAGCTCCACCAACAGTGCATTAGTGTCTCCATTTTCCCCATTCCCTCCAACATCCAACATTTTTCTTTTTTGTCATAATAGCCAATCTGATAGGTATGAAAAGGTACCTCAGAGTTGTTTTAATTTGCATTTCTCTAATCAAAATTATTTAGAACACTTCTTCATATGCCTATCGATAGCTTTGATTTCTTCATCTGAAAACTGCCTGTTCATATCCTTTCACCATTTATCAATTGGAATTCCAATATTCTTATTGGCTGTACACTTTGGGGGGAAAATCACTTTGCTTCTCTCAATCTCAATTCTTCATACATAAATAGAAGAAAGTAAGATCTCTAAGATCTAAGTTCAAATCCTTTCTCAAATACTTAATAGCAGTGTGACCTTAATCATCACTTAACCTCTGTTAGCCTAGGTTTCCTTATCTGTAAAACATATCCTTATCTGTAAAGGTAAAAGGTACCTACCTCCCAGTATTATTCTAAATATCAAATGATACGTGTGTATGTGTGTACACATACACACACATATATACATATATATGTAAGGTATTTTGAAAACCTTAGAACATTACATAAATGTTCTATTATTGCTCTCCTAACATCCCTTCCATTCCATGATCCCATGAGCCTATTAATGAAAAAAAAAATCCTAGAGACAGGCATATCTGTTCTGGAATGTGCCTTAAGTGTTAATCTTCCCTAGGATTAACAGGACCAGACTTCCCCAAATGAGATTTTGGCATGTATTTTGGTTCAGGCAGGGGTCTTCAGGGCCATAAGAGGATGCCAGGATGCAGAGAAGGTATGGGGGGTTGAGTAACACAGAAATATGGAAGAGAGCCAGAAGAGAATTAATAGCCTGAGAAGAAAGGACTAGTATACAAGATAAGGAGATGAGAATAAAGGAGTCTGGAAATATTGTTAGGGTCATGTGATGCTACTGACCATGGGGCAGACAAGAAAGGTCATATGATAGGAAGAGAAAGGGAGTCTGCAGAATTTAATTGGATTCCAAAGTGGTAGAAGAGGGAAGTATATGACTGTCCCTGATATGTAATCAGATGCTGAAAGGATCTTTGGCAAAAAATCCTGGAAGTTGCAGAAAAACCCTGAGGAAATCAGAGATAGTGACTTTAAATTGGTCTTTTTATCCTGGTCCAACAAGAATTAAAAAGCTGCTGCTGGACAGAGGCCTACAAGATTCTTTGAAATCATCATGTGAAATATCCTGGGACATGACTCTAACATCCCAGTGGTTCTGCTCTCTTCGTTCCAACTAGTCTCCAAAGGTTTCACTTTATCCAGATGTGTAATCCCATCCACATGTATGTGGCTGTGTTGTTACAACAGCAGCAAAGGAGAAGGCATCCAGGCTACAGGAGCCAAACCCACAGATTGGACAGGTGAGAAATGAATGAGTGACCCATTTTGGGCAACAATTACAGTACAAATTTTCATCCAGGAGAATGTCAACCATTATTGGCAGGTACTGCATCTAATTTACTGCTGGGTAAATGCTATGAAACAAAGAATTCTTCTAAGGAATATATACATATATATATCACACATGTGTGTATATACACATATAAACATATACATATATTATGATGAGATCTTGCAAAATAGGAAATGGGTGAGATTATTGGTCATACTATAGGTTTAATTGATCACAAGCACAGTGTGAATTAACATTGTGATGCCACTGCCCCCAAAACTAATATGATTTTAGACTTCATTAGAAGAAATGCCTTGTTCACAATGAAGGAGGTTGATAGTCCCACTTCAAGTAGCACTGATGAGATTCCATTTGGCATATTGTGGTGTTGTATTCAATGAAGGCTACCTCATATTTAGAGAGAGAATGACAAACAGGCTGCATCAAGAGGAGGATGATCAACATGGGGAGAGATCTAGAAACTACCATATAAAAAGAAATAGGGTAATGTATCTGACCATGCTAAGTCAGCAGAAGAGAAGTATCTTGGGTAAATATGGATACAAGGTTGTTGAGGCCAGGTTTCATTTTTACCTTTGTGTTCCCAAGATCTCTTGTAGGGTCTAGGACATCAGCAGATTCTTAATAAATGCTTGTGGGCCAATTCATTGATTGAAGTGATCATTATTTTGAAATTTGTGAGAGGCTTTTATGTGGAAAAGGGATTAGATTTAATCAGTCTCATTTTGTAAGTCAGAAGTGCAAACCAGAGGATGAAAATTCGAGGAAAGAAGAGTTTTGGTTTGTTATAAGGAAGAACTTTTAAGTCATCACCAACATATCTTGCAAAGCAGCCAGTTACCTGTCACAAAACGGGATTCTTTCCCCAAAGAAGAAATATTGTAGTTATTAGTTGAAGTTAAAATTGTTTCTCTTGATACGTAATAGGTAAAGTAAAGGCCTTATGGGTTGATGTGAGAATCTAACCACCATAACATTTTAATGCAAAATTGTGTTCTGAATTCCAAGCAACCAAATAGGCAAACTAATTTTGGAAGCCTAAACCATTTATAGATTGAAACTGTCTGTTATCCTAAGTTGAAACTTCTGTAGTTCATTAGGGTTGGTGGACCAACCTAGTATAGCTGATTGTTGACCAAGACCATGCTACATTGTATATAGCACTACATATGTCTCATAATAGTTTCCACTAAAGTCCTACTTGGATGTCTCATTGTGGTATGTGTTGTGGGGTGGATGGCAAGGGGACTGTCTATACATTCTTAAACACTATGCCAAGGAAACACAACTTCTACCAACTTGCAAAGGTTTAGGCATAGGCTTGGCAAAGTGGATTGTGATGGGAGGACCAGACTAACTGCGCAGAAAGGCTCATACCCACACAAAATACCACTATATCCCTAAGGTTTTGGGACTACAGCAACTTCTGAAACCATCAGTAAAGGTGTGCAGAGATTGTGTTTGCACACTGATGAGAGCCCAGCCTTTCAGCATGTCTTGTCCTCATACCCTCAAGATATTCTTTCAGGTTTGAGCTCGCCATTTCATCACATTCAGCCCCATGCTTCAGATCCCTTTCTTATTAGGAAGACATCTCTGTTTCCCAGCAGTGGCTCTCACCCCACTACAGTAGCAGGTTAATGGCATCCTGGGGAACTCTGAGCTAGTGCCAATGTGACTCTCAGTGGATCAAACACTGGGGATCAAAGTTAAGATTTTCAAAATTCTCTTGCAGGGCGAAAGAAAAACCAGCTCCTCAAGGCAAAACTTTGAGGTTTCCAAAGCACTGAAAAAAATAAGCTTGACTTTATTCTGGCAAAGAAAAGGATTCTTTTATTTGGTCCAAACAGGAATATATTTTTCTTAGCAACTATTTTATAGATTACATGTTATTTTCTACTTTCCTTTTCACTTTGGTTATAATTATCTTCCTTTAAGGAAATGTTTCCATACAGCACACCAGGCATGTTTCAGCAGATATGTACTGCAAACAAATCCAACTAGAAGCACAGTGGTTCTTGAGACAAAGAATGTTATGTTGCCCAAAATGACTACTGTGGTTATTGTCTGATTCTTGGACATGACAGGAATAGACTATTCAAATGAATGCATTATGGCTGCATAAACACTGCCATTTCAATGGGCTGCTCCTGTGGTTCTGGGACCAGAACTGCCTCCAAAAGCCTGCATAGCAATGTAAACATACATCATGGGTTGCTAAGACAAAAATCAAAGTTGTGTTTTTTCCTCCAGAATAAATTAGTGGCTTAGAATTTTTGTTTTGTTTTGTTTTATATTTTATGTATGAGTTATCAAACTGTAACCTAGGTAGGAAGAAAAAAAGAGACATTTTTATACAAGTAAGCCCATTTGAAACAGGAAAGCCAGGGCCTATGACTTCATAAAGCCTTCCTTTTCTTCCTAAGTCTGTGAAAAAGAGAGACTTGTACAATTAGTTGACTTGAGCAATATTTAAGAAAATTATTTTGTGAATCATTAATTATAGAGAATATATTAAAAAGCAGGTTTCTTTTTTTAAATTTAATTTAATTTAATTTTTTGCTTTTTGGAGGGCAATTGGGGTTTAGTGACTTGCCCAAAGTCACACGGCTAGTAAGTGTGTCAAGTGTCTGAGGTCGAATTTGAACTCAGGTCCTCCTGACTCCAGGGCCGGTGCTCTATTCACTGAACCACCTAGCCGCCCCAAAGCACGTTTCTTAACATCAGAAAAGTTTCAAGCAAAGTAGTTGAAATCTTTATATAGAAAGCTACCATCTAGTGAAAACTGTCCTTGAGAGCCTTGTCATTTCCCAGTCAATCATATAGCTTCTAAAATGTAGTTCCTACTCATCTGATTTCAAGTAGAAACCACAAAATAATTTTGAATTTATTTATGAAATCTACTGATTCAATAAATATGTCTAATATCTATAGATATATCTCTATGTAATACTAAATCTATAATATAATAATATAATCTATGATAAATATCTATAATAATAAAGAATAGTTTACATTTGTATAGTTCTTTACAGTTACAAAGTACGGACATTTCTCATTTGATCCTTTCAACTACCCCCTTAAGGTAGGTTGTACAAGTGTTATTATCATTGCCTTTTACAGATGTGAAAGTTGAGGCATGGTGAGGTCAATGACTAAGGCCATGCAATTAGCATTTTATGGAGCCAAGACACAGACCTAGATATTATGACTCTAAGTCCTGTGGTCTTATGGAATCACATTCCAATGTATATGTGATCTCAACAATGGGAATATTCCCTGCAATGATTCTAATCATAATCCATTTATGACTATGTGTCCTGGACAGTCCTCATCTGTTTCTTCCCATGGGTTCACTCCAAGGGGTCTATCAACATGCTCAAGGTCTCCTTCATAGCCATCTAAAATCACAAAGGGACCAGAACAGCACACAAGGACTCCATAAGTCACTGCTCATTCTCCCCATGTCAGCAGCTCATCTCTTTGTTCATACATTCCTTTGAGGACACCTTCTACTTTGCTTTGGTAGAATTCCCTATTTATAATATGTTGCAGCCTGCTGATACCTACCTGCCATGTGCGTCTTCATTGCCCATGGGGATCCTCAACTTCAGTTCTTCTGAGACTGTAGTGTTCTATGTTGTACTTTTGAATCCCAGTGGAATGTTACTTGATCCCTGTTGTGAAGTGTATTAACATGGGGCAAGGGACAGAGCTGACCTTGAAACTAGAAAGACCTAGATCCTGCTTCTGACATATGCTTGCTGGGTAACACTGGGCAAGTCACCTAACTCTGAAATGCTCTAAACACACTACAAGGCTATCAGTTACTTTTAATGGGCTGACCTGTATTAGCAGAAAGGATTTCCTCACCTAGCATTTCCCTGTATGCTTCATTTTGCACTATGAATCTATCACCTCTCTGTCTGGAGGTGGGTAGCATGTTTCATTCTGGAACTGTGATTGGTTGTTTTATTAATCAGAGTTCTTAAGTCTTTCAAAGTTGTTTGTCTTTGCAACATTGTTGTATAAATTTCTTTCCTGGCTCTGCTCATTTTGCTTTTCATCAAGCCTTCCCAGGTTTCTCTGAAACCATTCCCTTCATCATTTCTTACAGCACAATAGTATTCCATTACATGCATATGCCATAAATTGTTCAGCTGTACCCCAATTGATGGGTACCCCTTCAGTTTTTGTCAGATCAAACTCCCAGATCTATATCCTTTGCTACCATGAAAAGAGCTGCTATAAATATCTTTCATATAAATGGGTCCTTTTCTTCTTTCTTTGATCTCTTTAGAGGTATAGGCCTCATAGTGGTATTTATGCCCAGTTTAATAGCTTTTTGGGCATAATTCCAAATGGTTTTCCAGAATGGCTGGACAAATTCATAGATTGGTGAGTTTTATTTTAAATGTTTCATTAGCATAGAGATAGGGTTAGAACTGTGACTTAGCTGGTATGGGGCAGGAGTGAGTAAATTCACTCTACCAATGTGGGTCAGAGTTTTCTCTGTAACTTAATGAGTTACTTAGTGAATCAAGGGATTAAGTGAGACCAAGATCACATTGCTAGTATGTGTCAGAGGTGTGGCTTGAACCCAGGTCACCCTGACTCTACTAGTCCATGTTGCCTCCATCTGTATCATGTGGTATCCCAAAAATCTTCAGGCAGGTTAAAGCTTTACTAGCTTAAAACTGCAAAAGACTTTGGGGACACCCTGTGTTGTTTATTGAATATCGAAGGTTAGATTCAGGAAGTAAAGTTAAAGATGCTAACTGTGAAAAACCACTTAATAAACAGAAGATTTGGGTTCTTTTTTTGCCACCAATTACCCATGGGACCCCTGGACAAAGTTCCATATCTCATCTTGTATAATATTGGGAGCAGAGAAATGATTTATTAGGGACAGTAGAAGAGATGATAACTAAAGCCCTTGCCAGCTCTAAGATTCTATGAGAATGGATTTGGAGAGCATTACCAACCTCTCCTCAGTTTCCTTTACTGATTTGTAATCCATGGCATTCCAAGTAACTGGGTGTACCACAAGACTCTGTCCTAAACTGCCTTACTTTTTTCTCTATACTCAGTAACTTTTCTCTATACTCAGCCTCCATGGGTATAACTACAATTTTTATGGAGATGATTCTCAAATCTGTATACCCAACTGTAGTCTTTCCCATGAACTCCAGTCACACATCACGAACTGTGGACTAGACATTTCAAACTGAATTTCCCATAGGCATTTCAAACTTAATATATCTAAAATAGAATCTGTCACCTTTGCCTTCCTTTCCCCTCCCTAGCTCTTTCCCTTCTGAATTTCCTCTTCCTTTTGAGGCCACTAACATCCTCTTAGTCATCCTGGTTCACAATTTCATCATCATCATTTCAACTCTGCATTCACACTGATTTTATAGCCAATCAATTGCCGAGTCTTATTTCTCAAAATCAATCTCTCTCTCTCTCTCTCTCTCTCTCTCTCTCTCTCTCTCTCTCTCTCTCTTTCTCCTCCTCAGACACACACACACACACACACACACACAATTTATATATTATATATATTGTATAAGTGTGTATATATGTGTATATACATATGTACATACACATATTTCCTCTTCTCTCCATTATCCTAGTCACCACCCAAGTTCAGGTCCTCATCACCTCTCTGGACTGTACTCATAGCCTCCTATTTGATTTCCTTGCTTTAAAGATTTTCCCCACTCTAGTCCTTTCTCCATAAGGAGCTGTCTGAGTGATTTTCCTAAAGTACAGGTCTTATTATGTCACCTATTCCCAGCTGCCTTTCCTCAACATACTCCAGTGACCCTCTATTACCTCTGGGATCAAATAGAAATTCCTCAGTTTGACATTTAAATTGCTTGGTAGCCTGGCCCTTTCTTATCTTTCCAGCTCTCTACATGTTGTGATCCAACTATACTCACCTGCTTGGAGTTCTACACATAAGATCCTCCTTTCTCCCTATCTTTGTGCCATTTTCACACCTGGAATGCACTCCTTTCTCACCTCTGCTTCTTGGAATCCTTGGCTTCCTTCAACATTTAACTGAACTTTTGAGTTCAATAGAATCAGGGCTTGAATTGTCTGGAAGTAGAGTAAGGAAGAACGATGATACTGCCTGCCTTTGTTCTTCTGTCATCCATTTTTGAATGAAATGAAATCCATTCCATCACTCTTAGAAATGAAAAGGTATTCCCCCCCC
>CM053582.1:507061900-507109385 GCA_028627135.1 Pseudochirops cupreus
TTTGGGGTAGGGACTGTCTGTTGTCTTGTCTTCATATCCATAGTTACTAGTATAGTACTCTACACACAGTAGGGACTTAATTCTGTTGAACTGAACAGAATATGATCAGATTTAGGGCAAAGGGACACACAAACTTTGCCCTAACTATCTTGGGTTCTTTGCCCAATCACACTGAAACATACACAAACACATGGACACACCCACCCACACACACACACACACACACTCAAATATAATTTGAGCACTGACCAAAATCAGAGATTAAGGATAAGTAATATTTTCATATCAGGAGACAAGATTGGTCAGGAATGTCTCATGTAAGGATTATACTCTACACAAGTGCTATGAATCAACCAGGAACCTGTTTATTCAAAGTGGCAAGTTTATAGATGTTGACTGTTGAAGATGGGGGTACCATTCAAACTTTAGGGCCAAATGTGGACTGAAATAAATTTTCCTGGAAAAAGCAGATGTTTAGACCTGCAATCAGAGAACCCAAAGCCAGATTCATTGTGGTTAGCCATCACAATAGAGAGGAAGCCTCATGAAAGAGACAACAAGCATGCAATGGTAAATGTTAGAGCAAAAAGAATGGAGGACACAAAATACGTGAAATAAGGAATTTAAAAAGGAAAGGTCTGTATTGATTTTTTCCTAGAAGCTTAAGGAAGAGCTTTGACAAGGAACCAGCACCAGCAAAAGGACGTTTCAAAAGGTTTAGTCCGCTTCCTTTTAAGTAACTCATTTTAAAGCAGAGAAGAACTTTAGAAATGATCTTATCCAACCTTACAGATGAAAAAACTGAGGCCCAAGGTTATACAGCAAGTTACTGATGGAACCAGGACTTAAACATAGACCTTCTGACTCTGAGCTCCACAATTTTTTTTACTCTTTTGAGACCTGATATTAGCCACCAAAGGAAGATAATTTTATTCATTAGAAATAGAAAAGCAATGTCTTAATTAGGAAAAAGTATAGCTTTATAATTTATAGGTAATAAATGTATATAATTTGTAAAATTATAATAAATAGATAATAAAAGTTTATAGATAACAAATTTTGTTATAATCAGGTAATTTAAAAATTTGGAAGCCCCTAAGAATTTATCTAAGTAAGTGCACAATAAATATTTATTGAATTGAAATAAATCTAGTCCAATCCTATCATTTTACAGATGGGGAAACTGAGGCACAGAGCAACTAAGTGACTTACCAACAGATAAATAGCCAATTAGTAGTAACACCAGCACTGGAACCCAGGCCTTCTGATTCCCATGCTAGCGTTCTATCTGTTGCACCGTGCTTCTCAAGTGTTAAGTCTGACACAGATGTGATTCTACTCTTAAGAAAGTGACGATTTACAATTTGAAATTAAGTTACTGCAAGAGATCCAGCTGTATACATTTCTTACTGAAGGAGATCCATTTTGAGGAATTTATCATGAAATCCTGAAAATAGATCATAAGAGAGAAGAGTTGTTTAGAACATTCTCTTCAACACCAGACAGACCTGAACCTAATCTAAGCTGGAGGGCTAATGCTTAATTTTATTTTATAAAGGTCTTCAGAGGAAATGACTCCAGAATTTCACTTTGTAAATCATTTGAAAACATAATAATCTTTACTGTCTGGAAATTTGCCCTGAGAGCATGAATTCTTCTTGTTCCTTTCAGGGGTTCATCAAACCACTTTAGCGCTGAGTGTCAACAACGAGAGGGTAGTAGGAGTGAGACAGTTCTACTCCTCCATAGCATAATGACTAGATTAGGGATATACCAAGCTGTAACACCTGCAGGAAATTACATGGTTGGGGGTTGGGAGGAAATACGATGAAAATTATAGATATAGATATATAGATATAAATGTATATCTCTCTATATATTTTAATAAGCACTAGCAATCTAACACTGTTGGTGATGAAGATTGGTTACTGGAATTCTTCAGAAACAGAATTATCAGCACATTATTTGATTCCTATGGAAAAGTTGAGCATGGCACTAGTCTAGAGCTCACTGTTCCCTCTCACTGGTTGGTTCCTTCTAGAATCTCTGTTTCAAAGAAGATATGCAAACTAGCCATGTTTTCATTCTTCTCTATGCTATAATCCTGACTCTGGATTTTCCCTATCATGCACCCACCTCCTTCTTCAACTTCTGTTTTTTGTTGTCTTCCCTCATTAAAATGTAAGCTTCTTGAGGGCAGGGACTGTCAAATTGTGTTTGAATTCTTAGAGCTTAGCCCAGTAACTAGGTAGGACATAAGCACTTAGTAAATGCTTATTGATTTGACTTGCGTCTCCTATTTTTTCCTTGTGGAGAAGGGTTCTGGCAGGTTCCGCTATTCTTGTATTTCCTTGGACCTTTGGGAATGGTTGATCTGTACAACCATGACTTTGGAAAAAGAATCAGGATTGTACCCAGTTTGGTGATATAGCAGGAATGTGAATAACTTTACTGTATCCTTTCCTTCACTTGCCTATGCTCTCTTTTCCTCCTTGGGGAGAAAATATCTGGGAAATGCAGCCTCTATTCCTTATTCCCATTTTTCACCAACTTGGGGCTTGGGGGGACTGGATATCTTACCCAGCATCATTCTGCTAGTAAATAACTGCCAAGACTCAAACTCAGATTTTTGACACCAAGTGAAGTAGGTATTCAATGATAATAGACTCTATTGGGCTAAGATGTGAGTACTGAGGGCCAACAGCACAGAAGAAAACAAGGAAGGAGGGAAGGTAGAAAAATAGATGAAGAAGATGGAAGGAAGAAAAACAGGAGTAGAGACAAATTAGAAAGAGAAATGGTGAATTTGGTGGAGAATGGCAAATTCTATCAGCAATTGCTTCAGTTGCTGTTCAAAGGAATCTATACCCACCTAAGGGTTATAACTTTGAAACTTTGAAGTTGTTTCTTCTAACAGCTCATTCATCTGAATGGCTTAGTTTTAAGTTAATAATCACCAACATTTATATAGATTTTAGAGCTGCAAGTCCTGTTTACATGTGTGTATAAAAAGTATGTGTGTATCACTTATTCAGTATTTCCATATCAATGGACCCTCCATTCTTAGAATCATAAATTTAGAGAGAGCATTCTTAGAGATTCATCCATTCCATGCCTTCAATTTTTGAATTAAGCCACTGAGTTCCACATGGATTAAATAACTTGTTCAAGATCACAAGGCAGTAAGTAGCAATGCAGAATAATTTCTCAGACACACAGTGCTGTTACACATATCAGCTTGTGTGTGAGCCCTAGTATTTGAGTGGTACCTGTCTTCCACAAAGTCAAGATCTCCAGTGAGCTCTTCTAATTCCAAATCTCCAGTACCACACTGCCTCTCATATTAGTTTTATAATATCCTATGGCATGAATAGGTAAGTATTCTATTACCTCCATTTTATAGATGGGCAGACTGAGGATTGGGAAGATTATGATTCACTTGTAGTCACATAGCTAACAAATGGCAGGCTCACAATTTGACTATGGGTTTTCTGGCCCAGTTCTTTTGATACCAAAATATTCCATTTCATTACACTCCATTCATATTCCATCAAGATTGGGCTCTTGGACACAGGCTATTGGGAATAGCTGGAATTTATAATAGCTTTAAAATTTGCGAAGCAGTTTTTGTGTCTATTGACTTATTTGAAACTTACAGGTTCAGTTATGTGGGGAAGATTGTCTTATCCTCATTTCAATATATGAGGAAAGAGAAAGGAAATGATTTGCCTGCAGTTAAATAAGTTTCAGAGGCAAGATTTTTTTGTTTGTTTGTTTTTGAATTTCTTTCTATGACTTGTTTCTACAGCAGTCATTTCCCAACGTTCTGCTTCACTCTCACCCCTACCAGGGGTCTCTCTCACTCTACTTTCCCTGGTTTCAACTCAAAGGAAGGAGATGCTCCAGGGCCAGGTACCACTTTCACTGCTTTACTGCCCCCTCACCCCTGCCACACACACATTGACTCCTAGACTGTTAACTCATTGTGGGCAGGAACTGTCTTTTTATTAATCGTATCGCCAACCTTTAGCATAGTGCTCAGCCCCTAGTAGGTGATTAATAAATGTGGATTGGATTGGATATGCTGGTAAATTTTTAACAATTAGTTTTGGAGGAATAGCAAGGAGATTAGAGAGACAGTTTTAAATTCAATCTGCATTATTAACATTTTCTTCTTTACTTTCTTAAGTCTAGAAATCAACACAACAATAAACAAAACCCCTAATTTGTAGCCTTTGCTGATTTCTGAAAATTTAACAATCAGCTCTGGAGAGCTAGTTCAAGCTGACTCCAACACAACTCTGCCCCTCTACTCACTGCCAAATGGGGCTATTAAAAAACAAACAAACAAACAAAAAAGCAGCATTTTTTTGTATATTCCACATCCGTAATCCCTCATCTTTTCAATAGAAAGACAGAGGTCTATTTCCTCATCTCATCTCTGGGGTCAAGACTGGTCATTGCAATTAATCAGCTCTTTTTGTTTATGTCACTGTGGTCAGCATGCAAATCATTCTCTTGTTTTTGTTTACCTCATTCTTCATCCATTTGTTCAAATCATCCCCTGCTTCTTAGGGACATGATTTGAACTCAGAACTTTCTGACTAACTTCCTTACTCATTCCATTTCTCCACACTGTCCTTTCAGAACAATGTGGATCACAGGTTTACTTTGTACCATCATTCTGTTATGTCACACAAGACATCATCTTAGCCTTGATTAAGGCTTTTGCTTTAATTTGCTTAATGGCCAAGTTACCCTGAACTGAAGCTGTCACTCATTTTGAAGCCTTTCCAGGTGTCATGGATGGCTTAGGGGACACAGATAGGTCACAGAAGCCCAGGACTTGGTTTCTTCGTGATTGACTCTCAAGTTATTTTGACTTCCTTTATAACCTCTTAAAACAAAAGGAGGGAGTGGTATCACCATGGTCTTGCCAACTTGTTGATAAATTTAATGGTTCCCAGTTTCACAGCTGAAGTTCCTCACTCCAGTTCAATATCCCTGGGCTAAACAGAGCCAGTATTTTATAGATGTTATGAAACTTTGTATTCCAGTAAAGCATGCGCTTTCTCTGATTCCTTGAAGATGATTGCCAATGGAACATGTTTGTTAGCTCTGGACCTGGTCATAAAAAGAGATCAGACATTAAGCAGATACACCTGCTCTTTGGTCAGCTCTTGGTGGCTAAAAGATGAGCTTGTAGATTGAGGAAAGGCAAAGCTGTGATTTTCAAAGCAAAAACTATAATTTGAGAGGCAAGGAATGAGATTTCCTAAGGAAGTTGAGGTGTTGGGAAAAATAATTCAATTAACCTTTCCTTCAAACCTCTTATTCTTCTATCACACTCTAGGAAGGAGGATAGAACTCCTATGTATCATATATGGCTTTCAATCAACATATAGAAATGTCATGGCTAAAACTAGCAGGGAATAAGGAGCTAGGCAAGGCCACAGGATTTATGTCACACTATCCATCAAATAGGTTCTTATTATCTTTGTCCTGTCACTCATTTTTGCTTTTGATCTATTTTTTGGCTCTCTTTAAAGAGACTACTAATTGGATAAGCCACTGGAGGTGGGGTTGGATATGTCAAGAGAACAAATTGCCAATATTTATCCCATGATTTAAAGTTTGCAAAAAACACACATGATTTCCTTTACACCTCACAACAATCCTTAAGGAGACAGATTGTATTGCCCTTTTTTAGAAGATGAGGAAAACTGATCACAAACCAGTAAATATCCAAAGTAGGATTCAAACCCAAGATTTTCTGATTCCAGATCTTAGCCACTTAACCTCCATGTGTCTCAGTTTCCTTATCTAAAATGAAGAAACTGGATTAGGTAACCTCTTGAGCTTGCCTCCTGGTTCCTAGCCATCAGGCTATGTTACCTAACATAGATTGTACGCTAGAGAATGTTAAGCTATTTCTTATCAAATGATGAAGATAAACTGTGTTCAAAATCACATATGAAGAGCTGTCTTCCCCCAATCCAACCTTGTTCAAGGTACACCAGTTTTAATTTTCTGAACCTTCTAGATGAAATAATGTGTCACTTTTGTAACTGATGTTCTTTTACTGGCATCACAGTCTGTCAATGATCAAGCTCATCTTATCTTTTGCCCTGTATTCTTAGAATATGGTACCTTGTCAACCACTTTTCAGAACATCTGTCCTCCCCTCAGGACTCTCCATGATGACTCCTTGGAATCACCATAGACTATATCCTCCCTAATGCCAACCAAACTCTTGTCCACAACTGCCCCATGTCCTGATTCAGACAGGACATTGTAGGTCATCAGTCTGTGTCTAATTCTGTGCTGGGCCTACTGCTTCATTCATTGTTGCTGCTCAGTGCTAAAAGTTAATAATTGCTTTGCAATATTGCATTACAATGACAGGACACGTTTGGAAATGGCTGCTCCAAAACAGGGATCTCTAAAGCCTAACACCGAGTGATGACCTCACTTGGAAACTGACTTTGTGTCTCTGCCTTTGGAAAAGGGGGCTGCAGTAAAACAAGCTGCTTATTATGACCTGGGAGGCTGGCTTCCTGACAGTGGGTTGTAGATGTGTCATGCAGACCACATCTGTTTGTAAATCATGAAGAGTAATGGGGTTGAGTTTGTTTTTAAGGGATGGAAAAATAAATACTTCAGACAAGTGAGATTCTGTAGCTGTTGCGGTAACTTTATTTTTTTATTTTTTTTGAGTGACTGCTTTTTAAGAACCATTCCAAAGTGCTTGTATACAGGCTTGGGAGCTGGAATTGGAGGATGTTGCTTCCAGTGTAGAACTTAGGAAAAAATGAATTAGAATTTCAGGTAGTGAGTGGGCAGCTTCTCCTCTTGGCTCTCCTGTAGCCCTATAGAGCAGACAAATTGCCGGACCTGCTTACTACCCCCAGCTTCTCCAGTTAAATACTAGAAATGATCATGGGAAGGAAGACTTTCCACCTCCTAAAGAGGAATGAGACATGTACCAAACCAATTGCCTTGGGGAAGCCCTTCAAACTCTCCAAATGAGCAGATAGTGGGGTTTAGGAAGATCTGTATGAAAGTTAGAAAGTTACATTAAGAATGATAATCTTCCCAAATGACCTAAATCTCCCAAATCTGAATTATTTCTATTTTCCTCTTAATCCATTTGCACAAAACTTACTTCAGGAAAAAGTCAGTCTTTGTAGACATGACTATACTTGGAAAATCGTCAATGAACCCCAAACAGAGATGAAAGTAACTGTCAATCAATCAACAAGCATTTATGAACTTTTAAGCACTAAGCTAGGCAATGAAATTACAAAGAGGAAAGTGAAATGGTTCCTACCCTCAAGGAACTACCTTCTCTCAGGGGAACTAACACATACCACTCTGTGTGATTGGCTGTTGTCCTTTCTTCTTGAAGGGGACAAAGATGACATCACCATACCAGAGTCAAGATACAGTACGTTTGGTGACTGATCAGACCAATGGGATTTTGGAATGCTCTACCACAGGTTGGGCACAAATAGTACATTGAACATTTGGGGTGGATTCTCTAAAATTGTGCATCTCATGTTGTTTTGAACTATTTCAATTCTGCTTTGCTCATAGAGCACAGCACCTTCTCTGATGTGGGCACACCATGCTGAGTGCTCCTGTGCCATTGTCTCCCATGTCATGCAAACAATTCCCAAGTTCTTAAGAGAGACCTTGAGAGTGTCCTTGTATCATTTTTTCTGACCATCATGTGACGCTTGTCTTAAGAGAGTTCTCCATAAAATAGTCTTTTAGGCAAGTATACTTTTGGCATTAGAACAATGTGGCCAGCCTATCAAAGTTGCACTCTTTGCAGTAGAGTCTGAATGCTTGGCAGTTTAGTTTGAGAAATGACCTCAGAGTCTGGTACCTTATCCTGCCAGGTGATCTTCAGAATCTTCCTAAGATCATTCAAATGGGAGTGATTCAGTTTCCTGGCATAGTGATGGTATAGTCTTTAGGTTTCACGATAAAACAAGTGGTCAGCTCAACAGCTCTGTAGACCTTAAATTTTGTAGTCAGTCTGATACATCTTCTCTCCCACACTTTCCTTCAGAGCTTCTCAAACATGGAGCTAGCTCTGGCAATGTATATAAAACCTTTCCATAAAAGGCTGTTCCTTCAACTGGAAGTCATCTCATTTACCTGAGAACCAGTGTGACTTGAGAAAGGGCCAAGGAATGGTAGGGACCACTTTGCATAATAAATAAATAAAAATATAGACAAAGGAAATGCAAAGAAATTGGGGAGGAGACCTCAGGTAGAGGTTTACATTTAATTGGCTAAGGGAACAAAGGAATCTAAAGCAGAATCTAGGAAGGAGTGCATTCTGGGCATGAAGGACACCTTGCACAAATATAAAGAGCCCGGAGATGGGATCTGGAATGCATGGGCCAGCAAACAGGCTAGTTGGTTGGAATATAGAATGCATAAAGAAGAGGAATGCATGATAAGCCTAAAAAGGTGGGAAGGAGTCAGATTTTGAAGGACTTTAATTGCCAGAGGAAGAGTGTGTATGCTTTATTTTATCCAAAAGTCAAATAGAGAACCACTGAATGGAGGATTTTCTTTTTTTTGGGGGGGGGGGTTGTTTTAGCAGGGCAGTAACACCATTGGAATTGTCATAGGAATAACACTTTAATGGCTATGTGACTGGTGGATTAGAGGTGGAGGAAACTGAGGACAGAAGGACCAGTTAGGTTATAGCCAAATGAAAGGAGTTGAATTAGGGTGGCAGACATGTAACTAGAGAGAAGAGAATAGGTGAGGCAAATGTGGAGGGAGAATCAATAAGACTTATCAGCTGACGGGTTGGGGAGCATTAGGAAAAGTTTAGAGTTGAGGATAGCTCTGAGATTATGAAGCTGGGTGATAAGAAGGATGGTAGCATCCTCAACAGAAATAAAGACAATTAGGTGGAAGGGTAGGTTTGAGGGCAAAGATAATGAGCTCTGTTTGACATGCCTCTAGGACATTCAATGGTAAACTGATGATGGATGATGGTGATGCTAAACCAATTTCAAGGGGTAGATTAGTGAGAGGGGAATAAGTAGAGGTGGTTTTTGCTTAGCTTAAGGGGGTGGTAGGAAATGTTTTTGTTTGTTTATTTTGTTTTGTTTTTAGGATGAGGGAGCTGGGTCAGTAGTGGTAAAAGATAGCATGGGAAAAATACTTGTAGACAGGTAGGAAATTATGATGGGTGGTGGTGGTAGTCAGGGAGACAGAGATAGGGATGGATGGGATGGAATGGAAGTTGCAAAAAAAAAAGTCATCTTTTTAGTGCACACCTTTTTTTGCATCCAAAATGATGAGTCCTCTAATCTTCATAATGAGTATTCTTTCCCAACTTTATAACTTTCTATCTCCAATTCCTACTACTCTTTTGGTAAGGCCTTCTCATTCATAATGCAAATTAGATTGCAGTACCTTTTGGGTACATTAGATCCAGTAGCCAAAATGGAACATGTGTGTTTGTGTGTATGATTATTTCAGAACATGTAAAGAACATGAGAAGCCTGTAAACCGAACTTCCCAAGAGGAGAGCAGAGCAGCTCATATCTAGTCACAGGATATAATCGTTATGGAAAATTGAAGTTCTAATTTGCTGTGTCTTTTTCTATTTTCTCTTTTCCAAAGTAGATCACAAAAAGGTATTCATTGTGGCAAGTATTTATGTTTTCTATCATTGTGACAAAAGTTACCTAGATGTGGGAATAGTTGAATGACTTATGTTCTGACACTTGACCTCAGTGTGTCCAAGATCCATCATGGAACATTATTTCTCTGTGGCTACTGCTAATGTACATATAGATTTTGCTAACATATGATATGCTGATGAAAATGATGGTGCTGTGTCTTCAGCCATGTCCTATAAGCTGTTAATTTCCATAAAATCACAGTCATAGGGAACAAGGGTTATAGTTATGCTTTATCTTCTTAGCCATGGGCTCTGGTTTTTGGAAGACTCCACTTGAATCTATAGATTTAACAAGTATATGAAGAATAAAAGGACTAGGGTATAATTGACTTAATCTGTGTTTAAACTTTAAAAGTAATTGAGAGAGGAAAAAAGAAGAGAAGATGAAATCATATGGGGAAAAAAGCTTTCTGTTGTCCCACTAGCCATTTCCAGAGTGAAGCTATGACAGTGAAGGTGCATCTTTAGGCAGGAAAAACTTATGATACTAAAGAATAGGCAAGAGATGGCAAGAGGAAAGCAGCCCATAAGAAGGAAAGTCAGCAAAAGAAAGACTTGGCATTTAAGTCCAACTTCCCAATGGCTGGACTACTTTTAGGAAGGATCAAGAGACCAGACTTGCCTCCCTAATGAGTTTCCCCAAATATCCCTTAGTGGCCATGAATAGAATCACAGTGAACAATGTTTGCTTGCTCTTGATGGGAGACATTAACCAGGATGTTGGCTAGGCATTTGAACTGTTTCAAGGAAATCCTGGGCTTAGTTGTCTTCTTACAATACTGGGCTGCCTACTCCAGTAGAATCTATGGGTACATAGTCCATGTTTTAATGGATTTAATATACTTTTGTGATAATTCTTTTGATTCTGGGGGTCTGAGGAGAGTTTACATGCCATCAAACCTACTCTTTTTGTGATTGGCTTTATTTTGCTATAATTATGTAATCAGGGTTCATTAAAATACATCACAGAGGGATAGAGTTTTCCCAGTGGGGTTAAATGGACAAAAACCACATAGCTAACACCCTTGCTCTAATGAAAGGAATAATAAATGATATATGCAAGTGTATGGGGGGGGAGTGCAAATGTGTGTGTTGAAGGGTAGGGCAAGATGGAGAACAGTGAGAACAGGTCCTTGAGATCCATCAAGAGTTTGACATTTTTCCCCAAATCTTTGGTAGTTTTGGGTGGAGCAAAGGCCCTCCTGGGGAATCTTTATATTGCCAACACCTGGAACGGGTTATGTAACTAACTGGGTGTCAGTGGCCCCGATGGGTTAAACATAGGAAATTATCACTTAAATAAGCCTTAGATATCAGCATTCATTAACAGATAAGGAAACTGAGGTCTAGAGATTTAAAATAATTTGCATAAGCTAATATAGTGAGTCAGTGACGGTCAGGACTAGAATTCAGTTCTCCTGACCAGTATGTGTCCAAGTTTTTTTGACTGGTAAAATGTTTTGAGCATGTGTGTGTATATGTGTGTGTATTGTGTGTATATGTATGTATTTATTTACTAATCTGTTATATGCATATACTACTGTACTACTAATAATATCACATTATTACCATTATTACGCAAAAATAGAAAATTTTTAAAATGAGATAAAGATGATATAATACTTGCTCCCAGCGTCAATAGTAGAGTCCCTACTGTTTATTGAGGAAGGCAGAGACTAGATCAAGCTTGCATGCAAAGAACAGCAGTCTGGTAATTGTGTGGAAGATAGATTCAAGTGGGGAGGGACTCAAGGCATAGAGAACAATTAGGAGGTTAGTGCAACAGTTCAGGATAGTGGACCTGAAGAGGGTGTTGGAAGAGAGACTGAAGGGAAGGGGATGGAAACAAGATTTGTTATAGAGGTAAAATTGACCAGACCTGGCAACTGATTGACTCTGCATGATGTAGAATGGGAAGCTGAGAATATCAATGAGGTTGAGAACAGAGGTGACTGGAAGGATAGGGGTGTCCTATAAAGAAATAGGGAAGTTCAGAAGAATGGTAGATTTTGAGGAAAAGGTAACAGAACAAGATCTTGATGGAACATAGCCCAGAACTTGTACATGAACGTGCATCCTCTGAGACTCCCTCACTGTGCCCTACCAAGAGAAAAAGAGGAGGTTAGGGGCTCTTAGTATCTGATCATTATGCAGGAGCACAGAGCCCACCAAAGAATGCCTGCCATAGTCAGAATGATCTGGTAGGCAAGGGATGATATGCTAAGCACAGGGGGAATTTTGCCTGCATAGCTGCTGGAGGAGTTGCCTGGGTTTGATTCCTGGAACAGAAGGAAGAGGGAGTAAGCTTGTACAGAATGGGAGAATGTTGGCTAATGGTAGGTTAAGATGGCAAGGGAGGTATTATTAGAAGCAAGTCCTGTAAATGGCTTGTCCCAACTTCCTACCCTTTAGGTAGGTACCATGGAGCACTGAGGGGTATGGGATCCTGTAAAGCCAAGCACAAGCAGCTTTTCAGAGGACTGCTGCTGTGAACAGCTTTAAGGTTCTGATCACAAAGTATAGTGAACTCTTTATTTATTCACCCGTAAATTAAAGCAAAACATTCACAGAATCCAAAGTATAGTATCCACAATGTTGTAACATAACAAGTTATCATTAACGTGGCCACATAGTTTTCACCAAAGTGGCTACACAGTTTTAAGCAAATGATATCATTCAATGAGTCCTTAACTCAATCATCCTTAAGGAGTAAGCCTCCTTAAGGGACACAAAGTAAAAAGGTCAAAGTTCTCCACCTCTAGGCCACAGTAAATAATGATCTGCTCAGTCAGCATCAAGTACTCAAGGAGGGGCCTTGTTCATCTTGACTCACAGGCTGGCTCTCAGATTCCGTGGTCCTCTTCCATGGTGCCAGCTCCTGCCTGAATCTACCCAACTGTCACCTGTGTTCAAAAGTAGGCAGCTCTCAGCTCCTTGTCCAGCTCCTCGTCCAGTTCCCATTCCATATTGAAGTTCACGGCGTCCAGTCCACCTCAAGTCATTCACAGATTCTGTTTCTGGGAAGACAAAACTTAATAGAGCCATAATAACATTCATACACATTGCCGGCACCATCAACTCATTACCTGCCTGTGAAATCAACGCAGACCCACCAACAAGGTCTGATTACTCAACATACATCATCAGTATGGTCCCAGGACCTCTGAAGCCCTCCTTCAGGACTTTTGTAAACAGACAACAAGAAAATCCTCTTTCAGGGCTTCCACTAAGGTCCTAGGGTTTCTGTACAAAGTATCACAAACAAAAATCAACATGGACAGAACAGACAAACAAAGTGACTGACCATCACAAACTTCCCCTTCTCAATTCCACCACCACAAATGCTCTCTTCTCAGTTCCACTCTTTCCAAGCTTGGGCTTCTCCTTACATATGGTAAGTAGCTCCTTCCTGTTGTGCCCCTTTCTGTTGCATCAGCAACAGGGGTTCACAAGTTCTGGGGTTCACAAGTTCTATTTCTTTTTTTTTAAATTATTTTATTTACTTTTAGTTTATAAGATTCAATTCCACAATCCCTTGAGTTTCAAAATTTCTTCTCCCCCCCCCCCATGGTGGCATGTAATCATGTACAGGATCTGCAAATACTTTCACATTGTACAATAGTTTGGTTATATAGAAGGGCTGTAACCAATGAGTGATCACTGAGAAAAAAACAAAAAAACAAAACCAAACATGAAAAAGAACAATAGTATGTCTTGCTTCAGTCTCCATTTAAACTATAGTCTTTCTAGACCTTTCTCTGAGTTTAGATATCTCCTTCCATCCTGAGGCTTATAGAGTTGTCTTTTAGCTGTGCGTTGTTGAGGATAAGTTCTATTTCTTAACAGACTTGCTATAATCATGGGCAAGCCTTAAAAGAAATTTGAACTGAAACAAGGTGTTAAATAATTAATAGCTGAAATAAGGCTCTAAGTACTTCTTTGCTTATCATTACAGATTCCAACTTTGGAGATCATTGCTAAAGATTCCTAGTACAGCATATTTCCATTTTACCATGTTTGGAAGAGGTGTGTTGAATCCTTAAAATCTGAGACAGTGGTTTAAAAATGGGAGCTGATGGCCTAGCAGCATAAAGAACTCTGATGACAAGAATAACATTCTTTCTTCAAATTTAAGCTTTTGTGTTCATTCCACACATAATTGGGAAAGGGGAAAAATGGTTAGAATCAGCTTATTGCCTTATATTTCTACAGCACTGGTTTTTACCTAAACTTCAGGGTCTGATAATTCTTCTGGGGAAAGTAAAAAGGCATCCCAGATGAATTAGAACCCATGATCCTACTGAATGTAACTCAATTCAATTTATTTTATTCTGTGTTAATTGAAACAAATTTTGCTGATATCTTTAATTTTATGGTATATTCATTTTGGAAAATATATTTTATTCACTTATCTTCAGATAATTCTAAATTCCAAATGTATCAGTTCACAGCTCCAGCAACAGTGCCTTATTGTGCCTGCTTTTCCACAATTCTTCCAGCATTAACTACGGCTATCTTTTGTTGGATCTGCCATTTTTCTGGGTCTGAAGTGAAATCTCAGATTTGTTTTGATTTGCATTTCTCTTTTTATTAGTGATCTAGAACATTCTTTCTTATGATTGTCAGTAGCTTGCATTTCTTCCTTTGGGGACTGTTTCTTCCTATATTTTCATTATCTACTCGGGAATGGCCTTTGGTCTCATATTTCTCTTAATTGGCTATACAGCTTGGATATCAAATCTTAATCTGTAATATTTACAACATATTTTTTTTATCCAATTGACCACTTAATTTATACTAAATGTATTAATTTTATTCTTTCAAAAACTTTTCAATTTAATGTAATCTAAAAGATCAGTTTTGTCTTTTGTAATCAACTCTATCTCTTGCTTTGTTAAGAATTCGTCATTTACCTAACCTGTTTCTCTCTTTATGGTATGCCTTTTAATATTCAGGTCATGTATCCATTTTTAGTTAGTAATAGCATATGGTAAAATACATTGGTCTCAATTTCTGCTGTTTATTTCCTAGTTTTTTTTCAGCAATTCTTGTCAAATAGGAAGTTTTTTTTTTCTAGGTAATTTTGGTTTGGGGTTGATTGAGTATTAATTTATTGAGTTCAATGGTTATTCCTTATCTAATTGTTCCATTCATTTATATTTCTGTTTTTTAGAAACCAATACCAATAGTTATTTGATTTTAAAAAGCAACAATAATATGTTTAATTACCCCCATACACAAAATAGTGAAAGCAATACCTGAGTGTGTCAGTGTATGTATATATATGGGTGTGTGTGTATGTATGTGTGTATGTATATATGCATATGTATACATATGTGAGTATATGTATACATATATGTATATGTGTAGATATACATATATGTATGTCTATGTATGTGTGTGTATATGTATATATGTATGTGTGTATGTATACATAGCACCTCCCTATAATCTCTCTCTCTCCAGTAGGTTAATGTGAGTTATTGTCGAGATGGATTATAGCTGCCCAGACCTCAGATTGACAGCAAGTTCAAGGATTATACAATAATATCACCCTTAGGTACTTCCAGATGAAGGATGCTTACTGCTTTATAATATTGTTTTGGGTACAAAAGTCTTGTTCTGCCTTCACTCCTGCTTTTTTAATGATTTCATTTGTTCTAGATTTTTTTTGTTGTTCTTTCAAATGAATTTTTATTCTGTAAGCTTTATAAAGAATGTCCTTGAAAGTTTGATTGGTGTAGCACTAAATCAGTAAACTAATTCCAAGAGCATTATAATTACTTTTTATTCAAATATCCCTGCCAAGAGCAGTGAGTAGCACTCTAACGATTAAATTTATTCTTTATTTCTAGAATAAAGACTGAGAAAAAATCCACTGAATTTAGCAATTAAGAGGTAATTGTCTAGGGTAGTCTTCTCTCACCAGCCAGCACCATGTTTTAGCTACTATGTCTAAATATTTTATTTATTTCTATTTCTTAGGAACATTATGTAATTATATCTATATAGGTATTGAGTGTACTTGGGTTTCTTGATTACCAAATATTTCATCATTATTTTAAATAGGATTTCCTTTTCTATTACTCCCTCTAGGATTTTGTCAATGCTATATAGTAGGCTTATTTCATAACCTCCTACTTTGCTACAGCTATTTATTGTTTCACTTTCTTTGCTAATTCCTTAGGATTTTCTAAGTAAACGATTATGTCATGAATAAATAAGCATAATCACATTTCCTTTTTACTCTTTTCTATGCCTTTAATTTCTTTCTTTTGTCTTACTCTTATGTCTAGTGTAGTTGCCCTTCTGTGCTGACTTGGCACACACACTTATAGACTGCACGTTGGATTCCCATGGGGATGACTACTTCAAGGTCAATGATACTTTGTGTTTCTATACAGTTATCCCTTCCATGTGGAGACTTTTCCCATCTTGATTTCGATATATCATGGGCTGGCATAAGAAATTAAATGGGAATTTTGGGGAGTTTTGTGGAAGCTGTAGATAACACACAAAGGCCAGCAGACAACACAGAGACTATGACCAAACACTTAACCCAAATTTTTCAATAAGGTACTGTAAATACCCCACAATAGAAAAAGAAAAAAAAACATCATATATCTGTATTAAGAGAGTGCCAAAAATTTTATGCAGATTTTCCAGATTGTGGGGATGCCACAGCCCTAACCTCTATGATGTGGAAAGGATAATTTTGATGCTAAAATTCCTGAGCCCTCACTAGTAAGTCTACCTTTACTACTCATCCAGTAGACATAATTAGTTTAAGGTATTTACTAAGATGTCATAGTAAGAACTGCATTCACCCACAAATATACAGTATACCATGGGAAGAGTGGACATGAACTTAGTATATATTGGTAGTGAGGAATACACATTAGGGACCCATGTGACTAAACTATTAAAAGCTGGAGAGGGGTCAAAGAGAATAAAGATTGAGAAGAAAAGCCACTTAATTTAGCAATTAAGAGGTAATTGTCTAGGGTGACCTTCTTTCATCAGCCAGTACCATATTTTGGCTGCTATGTCTTACTTCATAGTTTTAAGTGCTTAATACTGTGAGTTTTTTTACCTGTATAAGTGATGCCAAGTGAAGGATCAAGCCATCATTATTATTGTGACCATCACATTAGCATCCTGATGATTATTGTTATTTTATTATCTACTGTACGTATTAGAGTAAGCCTCATTTGGAGAGTCTTCTTTCCCTAGTAGAAGAAAATCTCATATTAAGTAAGTTTTATTGTAATTCTTTTTGCTTGCATGCTGAATTAATAATTTTCTTTTAAAACTTAACCTCTTATAAATAAATTTTCTTGTTAAAAAAAGTTTTTTTTCTTTTCACTTTAAAAAAAATTCTCTTTCCCTACTAATTCTCCTCCCTCAAATGTAATAGTAACATTTGTCAAAGATGTTTTTGGGATGTTTATTAGTATCTAATTTGAGCAGACTATCCTTTCTGAGATAACCACCCTCTCCCAACGTCAGTGACTGTATATCATCTTTTGGTGAATGATGAGAACCAGCCAATAGGTGCTTCAATCTAAAGTTTCTTGGATATGAAAAAAAGTTATAAAGTTTCTTTCTCAAGAGTCTTGTATGTGAACCACATCTGAGTTGCCACAAAGACCAATCATAAGTGTGAAAACAAAACTAAATATTAAAATGTCCATGAGTTAGAGTCACATTATCTGGCCAATTAGCACTTTGAAAAGGCTGTTCACCAGTGCAGCCATGTACTTCTTAACAATTAGTGCTCAGAAGACTTCATGGATACTTAAGAGACAACAGGGTTTACTGATAAGGACTGACATCAGAAGTAGAGGTTTTTCATTATATCATCAGGAACAATCCAACCTCTAATTACATTGCTGCCTGACTCATCCTCTGACCCTTACATGAATATGGTACTTGAATCAACATGATTAAAAGGTTAGTAGACTATCAGGAGAAACTTTATAGGCCCAATGGTACATATCCTTCATCTGGAAGTACCTAAGGGTGATATTAACAGCTTTTACAATCCTTGAACTTGATATCAATTTAAGGTCTGGACAGCTATAATTCATCTCAACAATAACTCATATTATCCCACTGGAGAGAGAGACTATATATTTATAGGAAGGTGCTATATATACATATGTCTACACTCACATATTACATTAGGTGCTGCTTTCATTATTTTGAGTATGAGGGTAATTAAACATGTTTTGTTGTGGTTTTAAACCAAAACAACTATTCATTTAGGAAACATATGCTACTAAATATGGGGGAGTGGCCAGGAAAGCCTGATTATCTTTTTAACCCTTAGACTTAGCCCAATAAATCTATCAGAATTTATATTAACACCGGAGAGAAAAATTTCAGTTGTTGGGTGGCGGTAGTATTAAATGCAACTGACAAGGGTGTGGGAATTAAGGAAATGGACCAAAGATGCCAGGTACAGTACCTTGGACACAAAAAGGAGAAGAGATAGGGCAGTGGTTTGAGGGGATGGAAGAATCAGGTACTTCAGCATTCTATATTTTGTAAAGCTGTTTCCTAATTGTGTCAATTGAATACCTTGTTCTGTCATTTGTTTTTAAAATGTAACATGGTATAGTAGTAGATTGTTGGACTTGGGGTCAGGAAGACCCGGGTTTGAAATATGCTTCAAGCATGTAACCATCTGTGTGGATTTGGATAAGTCACTTAATTCTTCTCACCCACAGCTGATTCATCTGTAAAATGGGGATGATGATGATGATGATGATGATGATGATGATGATGATGATGATGATGGCACACACCTCTCAGGGTTGTTGTAAGGATAAAATGAGATAATAATTATAAAGCACTTGGTGCAATGCTTGGCATGTAGTATGTGTTATATAAATGTTAGCTATTATTATTGTTATTTCTGTAAAGTGCTTTGCAAACCTTAAAGTGTTATATGAATGTTAGCTCTTATTTCTATTTTGTTTTTATATAACAATCACTTCTGGTTGTGTCCCTCTCTTCCTATTCCCCACCTTCTCCCTAAAAAAACAACAAATGAGCCATCTGTTGTAACAGTAATAAAACACTGAAGCAAACCCAAACAGTACAAACACCTCATCTGACAGTGCACATGATAGTTCACATAGATTCTTGGTTGGAGCTTCATCCGGGTTGTGCTCACTAACTGGGGAGAGGTCCCCCTACAGCTCTGTCTTGGGCCTTCTTCTCATTTCTCCCCTATAATTTCACTTGATGATTCCATGGATCTATTTGGATCCCATGGAGCCTATAATCTCTATTCAGATGATTCTTAGCTCTATTTATCCAACCTTAACCTCTTTACTGACCTCCATTCTTTTTGTTGTTATTATTATTATTATAATGTATTTCTTTTTATTATTTGAACATTGAGAGATCTGAAAAATACCTTCCCCTCCCAGTCCCTTTCTGCCATTCATCCATAAAGAAACAAAATATTTTGTATTTACTTCAATCTAAGAAAAAAACTTAAAATTCAAAGATGAAATCCTTTTTATTTCTAGAGAACACTTTAGTTAAAAACTTTTTTTTGTTTTGTTTTTGAAGGCAGTTGGGGTTAAATGACTTGCCCAGGGTCACATAGCTAGTAAGTGTCTGAGGATAGATTTGAACTCAGGTCCTCCTGATTCCAGGGCTGGTGCCACTGTGCCACCTAGCTGTCCCCTAACTTCCATTCTTGCATCTCCAAACTGCCTATTGGATATCTCAAACTGAATGTCCTTGTAGACATCTTAAACTCAGCATGTCCAAAACTGAACTCATTACCTTTCCCTTCTCCCTAACTTCCTTATTACTCTTTAAGACATCACAATTCCACCAGTCAAAATTTCACATGTTGTTCACATACAAAAAAATGTCTCCATCTGTACACTGAGTCAATCACCTCTCTGTCAGGAGGTGGGTAGCATGTTTTGTCATAACCCTAGAATTATGGTCAATTATTGGGTTGATCAGATATTTTAAGTCTTTCAAATATTGCTCAACTTTATACTATCATTGCTGTTGTATAAGTTGTTTGGGTTCTGTTTACTTCACTCTGCATTAGTTCATATAATTCTTCCCAGTTTCTCTGAAACTATATCCTTCATTATTTCTCATAGCACAATAATACTCTATTACATTCATGTATCATAATTTTTTCATCCATTCCACAATTGGTGGGCACCCCTTTGGTTTCAAGTCTTTTTTGCTCCCGTCAAGAGAGCTGCTGTTTGTCACAGGATATATACAAAGTTCAATAACTTTGGGCATAACTCCAAGGTGCTTTCCAAAATAGCTGAATCTCTTCATAGCTCCACAAATAGTGTTTTAATATGTTTTCCCACAGCCCCTCCTGTATTTTATCATTAATCCTTTGGTTTTTTTTTTGGTCAGTTTTGTTAATTTGATGGATATAAGGTAGAACCTCAGAGTTGTTTTAATTTACATTTCTATATCAGCAATTTAAAACATTTTTCTCATGTTAACTAGTTTTAGCTTAGCTTTCTTCTTCTGAAAACTGCCTGTTTGTATCATCTAGCCATTTACCAATTGGGGGAACCATTCAATACATTTTTTAAAAAAATGATAACCTGTTAACATCTAGCATTTGTAGTTGGGCTACAATTGGCCCGCTGTGTATCCTTGTCTGTTGCCTTTCCTGACAATTTTGTAATTCTACACTCTTAATGCATTTGAACTGGAAGAGATCTTGGTAGTCTAATCCTTAATTTACCGAGGAAAAAGCTTGAGGCCTCAAGGTGAAGTGCCTTCTGGGGTCTCAGCGATTTTGACACAGAACTGAGGCTAGAATGCATTTTTTTTCTGAATTCCAGTCCAGTGCCCTTCGCCGACATCCCCCACCAAGAACCCAGCACCGCATCCTCCATGAAGAAATAGTTTGATTGAAGAGAATCTAAATCCATTTGGGTGAATAAAGCCCCTCATTGTGCTTAAATTACAACATCTTTTACTTTTGAAAGCTCTTGATTTGTTTGCTATTTATATATTGATTTTATCTGAATGTTCTCTTTGTCAGAGGCCATCCCCCTGCTGAGGTGGTTCTGTAGTTATTATGGCAATCCTGGGTTAAATAAATACATTAAAGCAATAAACACGGCTTGAAACTGGAGCCAGTCTCAATAATTCAGTAACTCATATGTCAAAAGACTATGCTACTGTGGTTTTAAAATTCATGCAAAGATTGATTTCTTTGTTCAAGTCTTTGCTTTGAGAAACTATGAACTAGTGCGAAAGAGCCCCACTCTAGATCTAACTGAACTTTTTTTTTTCCTAGAGGGTTTGTTTGATAGTTCTCAAATCCCATGCAGCCCAATATGGCTTCAAAAGACCCAAGCCACCATGTTGACATCACCACATAAATATACACTGGGAAGAAACTAGTGATTAAACCACATGTTGGTTATTCTAACTGTTTCAGTGCACTGGGCAGTCTTCTACTTTGAGCAAACACATCATCCTGAGAAGTATGATCCATTTGTCCCAGAGGCTTAAATAAAATATGTTAAAGTTTGATATGACTGGATTACTTTCAGGTGTTGGAATTATGCCACCTAATAATGCCAATATTATCTGTGTGGGATACTCTCTTTTGGCCTTAAAATGCATAGGTATTTCTAAATGTGTAATTATTTTAGCTTGTCTCTTAGGAGGAGGAAGTATTATCTACAAAACATCATTAATGGCCAGACGTTACAAATTTGGTGTATACTTTAAGAAAAACCCCAAACCTGGGGTTTTTATGGTCTAGATAGATCTAGGATAAGCAGAAATAGTTTAGATAGAATACTCTATAAAAATTAGTAGAAGACTTTCTCTTGTTTGTGAGGTCGTGGTTTTTTTTTTTGTTGTTCTTGTTTTTGAGAGAAGAAACTTTCTCTTATCTTCATTTATCCTCCCTAGGGGTATAGAGAAACTGATCAATATTCATTGCAGTACTTTGAGCTGAATTAACCATTGCTCCAATATGTGGGGAACTTCTTTGTTAATGAAAACACAATGAAATGTGGAGTTACAATATTTTCTTCAAATTAGATAACAGAAATATCTTAGATTTCAAGAATCTTTTAGATATTAGACTCTTAGATATCAGAATCAGTTTGGAAGTTTCTATGCTTTCACTTTCTGTCAGTAAATTGGAAATAGATGAATTATTGATCAGCTGGCCTGTCTTGCAGGAAATTCAGACAGCTATAGGATTTCCCAAATTTTGCAGAGTGAATCAATTCACACTCAAAAGAAACAAAGGAAATAACTTTAGAATTAAAAAAAAATAGTCAACAATAATTTCTCCCAACCACTTTCTCTGCTAAAGGCAAAAGGATCCTTAAAAAAGTTATAGTAGTAATAGCTAACATGTATATGCTGCTTCAAGGGTTGCAAAGTGCTTTACACATATTGTCTCATTTGATTCTCTAAAACCAGTGTTATTATTCCTATTTTACAGATGGGGAAACTGAGGTTGAGAGAGGTTAAGAGTGACTTGCCAATGGTTACAGAGCTAGTAAGTACCTGAGGTAGGATTTGAACTTAGAATCTTCCTAAAACTCAGCCCAGTGGTTTATGTAGAAATCGAAGTTATATAATGAAATTGTCACCAATTAGTTTCAATAAAATTTTAAAAACCAAACCATCCCCTACCCCACAACAAGAAACCCAAACAGCTCTTCCACTATTTCATCTCCTCTTTATTACTCCTCAATTTTGTCAGTTTACAAATCCTTAAAAGACCCAAGTATTTGACTTACCAGCCCAAGATGAAGTTTACCTTTGGGGATTTGGCAGGGTTACAACCCTGTAGCCACCTGGAAGTGCTTTCAGCATTTTCCTGCCAAGTCTTTCACATTTTTAAAGACTCCTTAGAAATAAAAATGATCTGCCCTTTCACTCTCCTTAGGAAAAAAAAAATTACCTTTCTCCACAACTATTGTCTAACCTCCCAAATGAGTCACCTTTTAGGAGGTTACTTTCTCCTGATCTTTAGGAGGCTCCTTACATTTGGACCACATAAAGAACTTCAAATGAGGGGAGGTTTGGACATCAGATGGCCTCCTTATTTTTTTCCCATGAGAACCTTGCAAGAGAAAAGGCATAAAAAATGTTATTGGAGGCATGTATGACTAAGGAAAATATGTGAACCAGTCATATGATAAGAATGAGGGCTACCCTGTAGACAACCTGCATGTGCCCTTTGGTCTCTGCACACTGCCAAGAGAAAGAAAGTAAGGTCTGCAGTACCCTGGGTAGATTCCTTTTTGTAAATGTATGGGAAGACACAGACAAAAGGAGTCCCACAAGGTGGTCAGGCAGGTGATGGGGGTGTAATCAGCATCATTAAGAGGAGTAATCACATTGATGAAATCATAGATCCATTGAAGTGGAGAAAAGTCAAGAAAAAGTAATTCTGATGACCACTTGAATAGCAGTTACCCTATAGGACTGTTAGAAGATTATTTAATTTCCCCTTCTGTAACAACATATGACGTCTCATCAATAAATACCATCTTTTGGTATGAATGATCAAATGAATGAAAAAGCATTTACTATAGGCCAAGCTGTTGTTCATCCTTAGTTTTTTGAAAAAGACTAGTGGCATCCTGGCATGGTCTTGACTGGTTTGTGAATTGAATTTAAGTGATGCAGAGTTGCAGAAAGTAATCAGCCTCATTCTCTCTTCCAGAATCATCTAATTCGCAAGACAGGTCAAGATGACTGACAATGGTTTGGGATGCAGTGAGTGACCTTGGTGTCTTTGATGTTTGACCAAACTCTGAGCTCACTGCTGCAGCTGCCTTCATGGCCACTGGAATGAATTGTTCTCATCTGCCCATTCCACCAGGGGAAGTCTTCACATGCTTCAGATACCCCTAACTCACTGAGAGGTTTGAGGCCCATTGGTTACCCTTTACCCTGGTTTAGCCCATCTGCTGAGACAGTTTTACCTGGGTGTGGTCACTGTACATGGTGCCATAGGTGAGAGCTGGGTGGCAGGTGGATGCCAAAGATGGATGGGCAGCCCTGAAAAGAGCTCATCAAGTCCTCATAAGAGAGATGCTAGTCCTCCTTGAACACCCCATACACTTCTGTGGGCAAAGAACTGTTCGCTTAAATGATGCTGAAGCTTCTATCCAATAGCCAACTTAACAACATTTAAGAAATGAAATCATGTTATTTTCTAGGTTCCAGGTTTATGAACTGAAACCTCCAGAGCAGGGGTGGGGAACCTGCAGCCTTGAGGTCACATGTGGCCTTCTAGATCCTCAAGTGCAGTCCTTTGAGTGAGTCAATGAAGTTTGATTTCAGTCAAAGGGCCACAATTGAGGACCTAGAGGGCCACATGTGGCCTCAAGGCCACAGATTCCCCACCCCTGCTCTAGTAAATAACCGGTCATCCTACTGAGATATCTTCCCTCAGGAAGAGATAATTTAATCTCACCAGTGCTCATAAAAATTCTTTGCCACAAAGTAAAGTTATATATAGCAAGACTATGCAGTCATTTCGTATTTTGTTATCAGAACTTTCAGTTTTTTAGACTCAGCCAGATAAACTTTAACATCATATACACACCTGCAATATCGTTGAAGATTTATGGTAACAGATTCCAGCATCTTGGCCCTAAGCCAATTCAAGTCATGCTACTTGCCACTATAAAATATTTCCCTGCATCACCTGCGCTCAGAGCAAGGTGCCTTGGATAACATTGAGAAACTTCATTGCTAAAATACTGGTGGGATAAAGGAAACTCTCATAACTAGAACTATGGCTCTGTTTCTGTATTTACCAACATGTGAACCAACATGGAGAAACCTTTCTTGGCCCTGTGGCCTTCATGTCATTTTATTCTTATGAGGAGGAGAGGTGACTTTAAAATATTGTCTGAAATCTTCAGGGAGTCAAGGTGTCAGTCTTCAAAGAATTGACTTTTTTAGCTGATAAAACAACCTCATGATGAGGGGCAGAGATCTGTGCTGGTGCTAAGCAGATATAGAGCTGGTGTCTATGGGACTCACAGTTCTCTTAGAATGAAATCTCATTCCTATTCCTACATGGAACTCTATTACCAGCCTTGGATGAGACCTACACTTTTCTCTCCCCGCCCCATTGTAGGACTGAAAAATTCAGTCCTGTTGATTTAACATCTGGAACTACTCAGGTGGTTTGTCTTTGCTGCCTTTATGAACAATAAAATCCAACCCCTAGATGATGCCTGGGTATTTAAACTTGTGGCATGGGCACCCTCTTCTTGTTGCTGACATACAAGAGATTTTCATTTTCCTTGGCAGAGATAAAGGCAACAGATGTGGCTGGGGATAGGTGGCTAAGATAGATGTCTCCAGGGGCTGGGTACTCCCACATGATATAACTGGGGAGCAACAAGAGACAGTCCTTGCTGTTTCTATAGTCTCAGTAAATCTCGGGGCTGGCTGTGAAAAGAAGTACAATCCCATGCAGCTCAAAAAGATTATCTTAAGATTTTCTTTGGTTCTACTTTAAAGAAATGGGTTGCAACTGATCACCTCTTTTTTATATTTTTCCACAAACAGAGAAACATTAAACTCTTGCTGCGCATACACCAGTGTTAGATGTAATATTGAAGTTCTCCATTCAGCTGTGTTTGTAGATTTGTGGGGGAAAGCTCCAGGTTGATCCCTAAACTGGTAGCAAGTAGGTTTGGGATTTGGGGAAAGAATACAGGATTATTCGAAAGATCTGTGGCTTTGACAGGGCAGGGCACGGCACAGCACTCCAAGTATGAGAACTCTTTCCACTGATTCTCCTGATCTGCTTCTGTCTTGGACTGCTTTGCCCTTCCTTAGGCCGCCTGGAGAGTCCTTGCTCTTGGAAGCTCACCATATTAGGGATTAGACTTAATGCAGGCTTCTGATCAGCATTAGCCCTACTGCATCTCAGAACTGAGTTAAAATGATCCACCATTCTCAGCCTCCCCAGTAGTAGAGATTACAGCATGTACCACCAAACCTACTTGACCAAAGTGTAAAATATTACTAATTTCATCTAACATAGTGGATTCTTCTTGACCAACATTGAACAATGTCAAAGTCAAATAGACAAATTTCTTATGCATTGAAGATCTTGATATGTTTACCTCAGAGAAAAAAAGACTTGGGGTGGACATAATAGTTTTCTTCAAGTATTTGAAGAGTTGTCAGCAAGAAGAGATTAGGCTTGTTCCATTTTGTCCCAGAAGACAGGACCAAGAATAACCAATAATGGTCACAAAGAGGTACCTTTAGGGTTGAGGCCAGGAAACACTTTCTAAACATTAAAACTATTCATAAGTAGAATGTGCTGCCTTGAGAGTTCTCTGACTCAAGTTCTCCTTTCTTACAGGTCTTCAAACAGAACCTGAATCACTACTTGTCAAGTATGTTATATCAGGGATTCTTTTCATGTGTGGCTTGGACTAGGTGGCAACCAAGAGCAATCAATCAATCAATAATGGCTAATTAACTTGCATTCTAATAAGGAAAAAGTACATTAGTAAGTATTTACAGAATAAACATGCAAACATTAAAGAAAAATAAATACTAAATAGTTAAATTCAACTAAGTTAGGAAGGGAGAACATTAGCAATTGCAGAATCAACCAGTTGTTGATATTTCAGCTGCCTCTTGAATGAAGAGAAGACTTCTATGAAGGGGAAATGAAGAAGGAGTCTATTTCAGGCCTTTAAGAGAGCCAGTGCAAATGCACTAAGATTGAAGATGGGATGGTGTATGTGAGAAGGCCAATTTGGCTAGGTCAGAGAATATGAGTGGAGGATTAATGTACAGGACAGCCGGAAAGATAGATTGGAGCTAAGTTTTGAAGGGCTTTGAAATCTAAACAGAGGAGTTTCCCTTTTATCCCTGTCCTAGACTAAGGACTAGATATAAAGATCTATGAATCATTTGTATAGAGATAGTCATTTAACCCATGGGAACTAATGAGGTCACTGAGAGAAAGTGTGTATATAGAGAGAAAAGACTACTGGAATTGCCTTGGGAAATACTTCAAATTCATCAAGAGGATGAATCAGGAGTACGAGAAAGAGAAGTCAGAGAGGTAGAAGGAGAATTAACTCTTAAGTTCTGTAATATGAAAAGATAAAATGTTAGTGCTAAAAAGGATGCATTACTGAGTCTTTAAACATGGGATTTGTTGGCACATACTAACTAGCATTAGTAATGGGAGCTTTGTACCCGTTAGAGGGCTCATGAATTCACTGGACAATTTGTTACCAGAACTGAAGCCCATTTTTATTGGAAAAATGATTGTCCCAAGACTCATCTTCTCTATAAAATTTTCCAATGAGCTCAGTGCAATAGAGATTTTTAGCCACTCTTACAATCCTCTTTTCCCACTTGGCCCCAAATTACAAACAGGTTTGTCTTAAGTGTTTGCCCCCAAATCAGTTGTTTGGGATTAGAAACACTTTCTCAGAGTGGCCAGTTGACTCTGGGCCACTCATTTGTTCTTTAGCACCCCTAAGCAATGCTCTAATATTATAAATTACAGAGTGGTTGCCAATCTACTTTGAAGGTGGGGGTGGAGCAGGGCAACTTTCCTTATTTGGAGTTCTTTACACAGATGAAATGATAGGTTTGTGCAAAAAAAAGTTGGTAAATCAACTTTGGCAGTCAGTTGAATCAACTGACCACTTCATACAACTTAAAATAATTAATAAGAAGCTCTATGCCAGGATACCTTTTTATCAGGTAAGAACATCTCTGTTGAATGAAACAATCAAAGGCATTAAACTAGGTATGTGAACAACCTAGTTAATCAAGTTTGGAAAAGAGTGGAGTCCTTCAAACCATTGGATGAAATGAAATGATGTTACATAGGATGTGAATTAGCACTGGTTGAGGAGACTCAGTTATGACCTCTTGACTTAGTAGCAGGTCAGGTCAAAAATCAGCATTCCAGTGGTGGGACAGCCTGGTGGTGGATGCTTTTCTAGTCAAGTCCCTAAGAAGGAATTGCTAAGAAGGTAGGGAATAAAGGAAGCTTTGTCTCCTCCCCTCCTATGCCTTGACCAGAATTAAAAGACTGGAAGATTTTGGACTTCCCAGAGTTATGTTAGCATTTCTCAGACAGCAGTAGATAGTAGTGTCAGAGCTGAGAATAAACTAGATACACAGATTCAGGACTCTACAAGGAGCCTGGTAGAATGCTACCACCATGCTTAGGAGGAGCTTCATGAAGACTGTTCAAAGGGGAGAAGTGAATATTGGGCCACTGGAACTTGGAGTTACCCCTTTGCCATATGTGCTTTCTAAGCTGGAGCCCACTTTTCCTGGATGCTGTAAGTACTTGTGGAAAAGAGTGTCCCACCATTTGGGGAGTGGGGAAAATGATTTGTACCGACTGGTCTTACTATGTCATCTTAGTAAATTCCCATTTAAAAAAATCTACTTAAATCTAATTGATATCAAATTATAATCAGTGGAGAAGGCATACTGTCACACTAACCTTTAACTCTGAGAGGGAGGAGTAGCTGCTAGCCAAACTAAGGACCCAACCTGTTGATCAAGCCCAGGTTGAGAGAGCAAGTTCCTCTCACATGTCTTTAATATGCCTGAGCAATAGTATTGATGGAATTACTGCAAATGTCCCTAACTATCTGTTAAGTTTCTACTTGTCACTTTACTACTTGTCACTTTTCTACTTGTCATTAATCCTTACTGAAAAGAGAGGGAATGATCCTAGAGGTACTGACAAGGACTTGAGTTTTTCTGGTCACATAGCAGAAATTCATAACAATCAGGTATTTTCTCTGCCCAAAGCCCCATGTTGCTCAACTAAAGGAGACATAGATGGGTAAGAGTAAGAGAACACACACAGGACATACATTCCCAGATTCCTCCTCAGCAGAGAAACACTCTACTGAGACACAGTCGAAAGACAAGAGAACACACCTGCCAAATTCCCAGATGGCCCCAGACCCATGACGTTGCTGTGCCAGGACCTCGTGTTCCTTATCTCACTGGTCCCAATCACTCTTCTCCAGCAGCTAAATTGCAGAGTCCGGTGTTCAGATCACAGCACCAATCCCAGTGATAAGGATTGATCCTGCATTTTAAATGTGAGGACTGAGTGCAGTCATCCCTGAACAGAATTTCCTAGCACAAGCATACCTGGGGGTTCCCACCTTTGTTTCGGCTAGGTTGCCTTGCCACAAATGAAATGCTTCATTCATTTACATAAAAAATTAAGCTGCCTTTCCATAGTTCCCCTCAGCAGAACAGGAGATGATTCTTGCAGAAGAGAATGATTACTTTTTGATAAACAACTCATTTCAGTTTAAAAAATACTTCTCTTCACAACATCCCTGAGAGGTATGAGTTGCAAAGTGAAACAACTTCTTAAATGATTTTCCAGATAAAAAATACCTTGCTATAAGCAACATGTATGAGGGAAGGAATGTTTGTTTTGAATTGGTGAGCAAACACAGGAAGTAATCTGAGGATTTGGGAACTAAAGGCACTTGGATTTAAATTCATCCCACTTTACATATATGGTCCTTCATGAGTGTTCCTAAGTCAGGGACTGCTGGCCCTTAGCACTTGTATCTCTTTGTGAAATAGCAGTGGGTAATAAGCAGAAAACTGTACTTGGAATAAGACTTGTCCCTTAGTACTGAACTTTTAAAGGGGTCTTAATCTATTGACTGCTGAATGATGAGACATGACATAGCATAGTGTTCTTAAAGTCACTCAGTCAGCCAATCAACAAACATTAACTGTGTCCTTTGTGCCATGCATTATGCTAAGCATTGGGGAGACAAAGGAAGGCAAGAATAGTCCCTGCCCTTAAGGGGCTTATGTTCTAATAAGAGAAACAGCATGTAAATAATTTAATATATATATGCTTGAAGGACAGGACAGGTCTCCTATGGAAGATGGGATTTGGAAGGTTTTCTTTGAGAGGAGGAAAATGGTTTAAAAAAAAAAAGACTGGAGAGGTAGAAAGACAACCAGAATGGAAAGCGTCAGAACTCTGAGTCTTAGCCTAGCCCCATAGCAGTTCCATGACAGCTTTCTACTCTTTTTTTGTTTGTTTGTTCTCATACCAAATCTCTTTACTCCACATGGAACCAAGAAAAAGAAGTCTTCTTGATGACCCTACAAACAGTTGAAAAGTGCTGTCATCTTCTCCCCCCAACCCTGCCACCATTTTTGTCTTTTCCAGGCTAATCATCCCCAGTTCCATCTATAGGTGAACTCCAGACCCTTCACCATGCTGGTTACCCTTCTCTGAATGCTATGCAGTTTATCAATATCCTTCTTAAAATGTGATACCAATACCTAACACAATACTCAAGCCGTGATCTGGCTGAGGCAAAGCAAAAGGACCATTGCTTTCTCATTCCTGAATGCTGTGCTTCACTCAATGCAGCCTAAAAGCTTGTTGCTTATTCCCTGTTTGTCATGCCCATGTGCAGTCCACTCAGACTTTCAGATCTTTTTCGGATAACCCTCTATCTAATCATGTCACCTCTTGTCATACTTATGGTGCTGGTTTTGTGAACCCAAGTAGAAGGCTCATATTTACTCTTATTAAAAATTAGCTTATTCAATTTCATCCAAATTCTAGCTTTTTTGCATCCCAACTGAGTCAAGGCATTTTTGAATCCCAGCTGGGTCATCCAGTGGGTTAGTGACCTGTTCTGGTTTTGTTTCATTTTCAAACTTGCAAAACTTCCTATCTCTGCCTCTGTGGAAATCATTGATAAAAATGTTAAGCAGCACAGAAAGAAACATAAATTCTTACTACCATGGTAAGTGTTCAGTAAAAGCTATTTGATCGATGATAGATCAAACAGGGCTGTGAACAGAAGTTTCAGGCAAAACCCATTGAACCCTGTCATTTCTCAATTCAATTGACTTGGAGATAATTTTGTATAGCTAAAGCTTTCCTACATTTTATGTCAGGCAAGCTGTTCCTGATGAAGAAATTTGCTTTCCTGTGGATGGTTCCTATTTTGGTAGTTATTACCTGCCTTTGGCCATTTCATTAATGCATAATTTAGAGCTCAAAGCTCAGTTATTTCATTTTCACTGAAATTTTTGTTTTTCCACTTTTTTTTCCCTATGGGAATATGACTAGCCTATACAAGGGAAGAGAACAGTATCAGAGAAGTTGGTTGGATCTTTCTAACAGGATTATAAGGTGAGGCTGATGAGGGGGTTGAACTTCAGACCTATTAAAGGACTTTCAAACAATATCTATTGTTTCTAAGGTTTAAACTCCTTATTTCTATTTTCCACCTGTTGAATTTGATATAAAGATGGAAAAATAATCACAGGAGCATTTCCTTCATTAAATAAATATGGAGATCATAACTTAAGTGATAGATGAAGTCACTGAGACAGATGGCAAATAAAAGGTAATATAGAAAAGGTAGCAGAGCAAATATCTTTATAGATAATGAGTGCATGTGCCCAACGGGAGAGTGGCCAATTGGTGCTATCTAGCCTACCATGGACAATTTGCCAACTTCTTTCCAGAGGCTGCACTTAACCCTTAATACTCATGAAGGATATTGGCAGCTCTTACGGAAGAAAATACCTGAAGTTTTAGAAATTCAAAGTCTCTTAGGCTCAACTGTTAAATTGTATTTCATCACCTCAAAAGCTAATAGAATTTTTAAACTGGAGGCCATTGTAGGAAAACTCTAGTTAACCAAGGAAAGCCTTTGGTCTAATAGTTGGACTATACAACTATCTCTAGATCTGAGCAAAGCAATGATTTTCCTGACCAATGCTGACTAACTCCTTGCCCTGAATCCTTCATTTGCTATATTACATTATTTCTACAACTAAGGAGTTTAATTTATACGGTGCAAAATCATTGCAGTGATATGGGATGAATATAAATGACCTGGCTAAGTCTGGCAAAGATTTTCCTCAGTGAAACATTCTTGGTGTTCGTGTTTCTAAAAATATATGTGCAATCCATTCTTTCCAAAGACAAGAGATGAAACAGTTTCAAAATGTTTTGGAAAGATTTCTCCTCAATTATTTCAAGAGACTAGAAGGAAATTTTTGATTTAGAAGTCGGAATATTTAGAGCTGAAGAAGGGCTCTAAAATCAAGTCCAGCTTGCTTATTTTAAGCTGAGGAAAATGAAGTCCGGCTGAGTTAAGTGACTTCTCTAAAGTCAATTGGCAGTCAGGGATAGGACCTAGGTAATTTCTCGGATCACTGCTTTTTCCTCTACATCAGGGACTCAACCTAAAGTCCATGAATTTGGCTTTAAAACATTTTAATAACTGTATTATAAAAATTGGATTCCTTTTTAATCCTTTGTATCTTATACATTTAAAGCATCGTTCTTAGAAAAGGTCCATAGGCTTCCCAAGACTGCCAGAGGGGCCCATGACACACAGAAAAGCTAAGAACTCCTGTTCTACGTTATTATTAAGATATATGTGAAGTGAGATTGGAAACACACACATGTACACACACAAATTTTAATGAATTTGATGGCAGAAATTGAATTCAGTTGGACAACCATTTTAAAAGTGCTAGTAGGTACAGAGAACTATGCTAAGTTCTGGGGACACACAGACAGAAACTCTGTGTTCAAGAAACTTAGATCCTATGAGGGCAATACAAGACGTGCTCAGGTAAGTAAAAGTATAATATATAGAGTCATTTGAAGAGCTCATGCATATGGCGTGTAGACTCATTTGTGGAGTCAGACTAACTTCCCTTGTGTTTAATTAGTTTAGGATGATGATCTTTGAATCAAAAGATATTTGTAGCTAACAGCTATTTTAAGAGAAAGAAAGATACCTTTTCTCAAGATATTTTTTTGGGAAATAGTGCAGTAGGATGAAAAATGCATAATGTTGTAAGTCATATATAGTCTGCAGAGCAGAAAGTGAAAAGAATATCATATGAAACTTGCCATCAAAAATTGATAAATTCAGTTGGGTTGTGCCAGCTGGATTTCAGGTATTAATAACCATCCTGTTATTTTTTCCTTGAATGGTCTGTGCTGGCTTTTTTTGTAGTGATTTACATTCTCATCTTGAATATTGTTTATTTTAGACTTGTCTACATATCTATTATTATTTGTCTTTTTGTCTAACTGCCCATCGATCATTCTGTCTCAATATCATCTCTCTATCTAGCTTTCTGTCCATCTATCATTATCTATCATTTGGCTATATGACTATCATTATCTATCTTTTTAAACTATCATTATCTATTCACTTATCATTTGTCTATGGCCGTCATTATCTATCTTTTTAACCATCTGTCCATCTATCATTATCTATCTGTCATTATCTATCATTATCTATCCATCTATCATTTGTCTATCATTATCCTTCTATCTGTCCTTCTATCATTATCTGTCTTTCTACCTGTTTGCCCATCATTATCTATCAATGTCTATCACTATCTATTTATCTCTGTCTCTCATTATCTATCCATATTTATATCTATCTAATATATATAAAAATGTGTGTGTATATATATATATATGTGTATATATATAGTACAAATATAGCCACTAGGCAAAACAAGTCTACAAGAAAGCGATAATTCAAGATAAGAATGTAATTCACTGCATATATATCAACATGTATTTGTTAAGTGCGTACTATATGCCAAACAGTGTATTTGATGCTGAGAATATAAATATAAAAATTAAACAATCTACCTAGAGATTATTTGAGAAATTGACATTGGCCATGGCACCTGTCAAATCATGAGCTCCAAATTCCAAGACTGATGGAAGAAAAGAAAAAAGAGAAAACGTGTAAGGAAAATCCACCTGGGATTCCATGGCATCAAATGGTGCCAAACAATTTCTGTTATACCTTTGTGGCATAGTACAATCTGTACAATCTGGGTTGCAACCACAAAGCTTTAATCTTGGTTTCCCATTTTTATTCTCTTAAACTGATTATAACTATATATTTTATTGACACATCATACAAAACCCCAAAGTACTCAAAATGGAATCCTCTCCATTAATAATTGTTTTCAGTTTTACATTTTAGTAGTTTAGTGTTTCCTAAACAACAGAATAAGAAAGAACATACGATTTAAGTAAGCACTCTTATTGTCCATTATTTTCCCTGAGTTTTGGCATGTTTTCAATTTGCCCACATTTTTACAGTTGTACTGATTGCATATATTTTTTGCTTATTCATCATTTATATAGGATTTTTCATTAATTTTTTTTCACTCATTTGTGATTCAGTAATTTTCCACAACACTCATTCAACATAATATTTGGTTGTTCTTGAATCATTGAGAACCTGCTTCTCCTGCCCTCCCGCCTCCAAAGTTTCTGATTGACCAGGAAAAGAGACTCTTAGTGGGGCTTTGACTTTGCTCTCTGCCCTTACTCTGCCCCTTGCTGAAGCATTGGGAAGCATTGGACCCCCTCAACTACACCATGGCTGAAGGGTCATAGGAGGCTCCTTTTCTGTCAGGCCAGAGAGAAACCAGTAGGAGGCCTACTCTCACTTCCCCTTTAGGTCTTTTTCTCTCCCTCCTGCTAGAAAGTTGGGAAGTTTGCCTGGCATGCCTGTCTATGATGTGGTAGACCAGGGACAGGTATGAATCTCAGTCTACCGCTATTTTTCAGGAAGAATTGTGCATGTTTTACTTTGAGGATCATTGTTGTGAAACTCTTCTGAATACAAAGGAATTGCTTTATATTTGCTGATGAATGCCGCGTCTAAATGGTACTAAAAAACTAGAGTGTGTCAAGACAAAAGCCAGCTGGATGCTGAAGACCTTTTAACGCATGCCATGTAATGACTGGCTGAAGGAACTGGGCATGTTTAGCTTGGAGAAGTCAAGACAGAGGGCGCATGATAACTGTTCAAGTATTTGGAGGGTTTTATTTGAAAGGAGAATTAGATTTGTTCTCCTTGGGCCTGTGGGACAGATCTAGGAGCAAAGGGGGAAGTTTGAAAGAGTCATAAATAGAAGAGACAACATAAGGGGGAAATTTCTTAATGCTAAAAGCTTTCCATTAAAACAGCAGTTCTCAACCTGTGGGTTACGTTCAATTTAAATACATCCTGCATGTCAGATATTTACGTTACAATTCATAACAGTAGCAAAATTACAGGTATGAAGTAGTAACGAAAATAATTTTATGGTTGGGAGTCACCACAACATGAGGAACTGTATTAAAGGGTCATGGCATTAGGAAGGTTGAGAACCACTGCATTAAAGGAATAGGTTGTTTGTAGGTAGTGTGCTTTTCTCATTGAGCCTAGATGACCATATGTTGGAAGGGATTCTGGTTAGGTTACAGATTTGAGTCAAAGGACTTTGGGATACTTTGCAACTCAAGTTTGCTATTCTTGTTTCTTAGCTAAAACTATTCCACTGATTCTCAATGTCATAAGAACACTCAGACGACTTCTTTATGGGGATGTTATTAGAGGTAATTAGCCATTATGGGTAAGTGGGAACCCTCTTTGACTCTGGTATTTAAAATGGTAAAAAAAAAATTGCAAAAATTACTTTTAATGAAATATATTTTTTTAAATTTTATCTTAAAAGCATTTGCTAATGGTTGGATTTATTTTTTTAAACACATGAATGTCTTATTCTTTATAGAATATACAATTGAATTCCCCTTGGAATGTTAAAACAGATGACAATTAATGGTCAGGGAAATAATATTTGAACTGCCTCGGAAACCTAATGGCTGGGTTGCCTTGTTGATTGTGTCCCAATTATTTGTTGTAGCACAATTTGGTTATTTGATGACAATTAGCATTGAAGACTACGAGCAGACTATGAGCATTTGGTAAACTATTAGCATAGTTTAAAAGTACATGAACACCTGGGTCCTTATTCTAGTTTTGCCATTAACTATCTTAGACAAGACTTACCTCTCTGAGTCTTCATTTCTAGAATGGAAGGGTTAGCTCTCTAAAATGACTTCTCTTTCTGAAATTCTCTGATTTATTACCAAAAAGTATTCAATAAGCTTTTTTTGGAGGTTAGTGGTGTGTTAATGGTTGTAGATATTAAGGGGAGCTATATTTCTGGTATATATTCAAAGTCAGCACATTAACAGAGTTAAGTCTTTGTTCACAATAACCATAAACAGATGCTTTGAAGTTGTGGCGGTCTTAGTATTAACTTAGCTGAATTAACTTGTATTTTATGAGAAAAGGAAAAAAAAGATTTTTTTTTTTGGAAGGGGGAAGGCAGGGCAATTGGGTTTAAGTGACTTGCCCAAGGTCACACAGCTAGTGTTAAGTGTCGGAGGTCGGATTTGAGCTCAGGTCCTCCTGACTCCAGGGCCAGTGCTCTATTCGCCACACCACCTAGCCACCCCAAGTTTGTCTTTTTTAAAGATGTCTCTTAAAAAAATTATGTATTTTTTTCAGCCAACAAAAATCCACCTTTTCTCTCTCCTACAACTCTTTCCTTCCCACCATTGAAAAAGAAAGAAAAACAACACCCTTAGAACGAATATTATAGTCAAGCAAGACAAATTCTCTCATTGGCCATGTCCAAATATGAGAAAAGCAAAGTGACTCCTAGGATCTCATAGCGAATTCAACACAGAACTGAGGCTAAAATTCAGTTGTTGTTGTTTTTTAAATTTCCAGCCCAGCGCTAACCCCTCTTCCTCCCTGCCAAGAACTCAGCACTGCCTCCTTCATGGAGAAATAGTTTTATTGAAAAGAATCTGAACCCATTTGGGGGAATAAAGCACCTTATTGAAAGTAAGTTTCAACATCTTTCACTTTCTAAAGCTCTTGATTTGTTTACTATTTATATATTAATTTTGTTTGAATGTTCTTGTTGTCAGAGGTCATCCCCTTCTGAGATGATTCTGTGGTCATTATGGCAATCCTGAGTTAAGTAATACATTAAAGCACTAAATAGAGCTTTTCTAATTTGTCTATGATGTCACCCTTTTCTGTCTAAGTCATACCCATTTGAAGATTATATGGTATATGTAGTCTGAGTTGTTAGTCTAGATTTTGTTCCTGACAGACTACTTTCCATTTTTCACAAAAGCTTTTTTTGTTGAATTTAAGGTATAGCTTAATTCAAAAATTCCTGCCATTGAGTTTTACTGAATTGAGCATTTATGGAGTATCATGGAAATATTTAACTTGGGAAAATTAGGATTTTTTAAAAGTGTTACACTCTGGGGAAACTCAGCTTGAAAGGTAGAAAGATGAATGCAAAGTTCTTTCAGCTACCTACATCAGTGATTGATTAGTCCCTAAAATCTAAGAGAGCTCCAGGACATTTTCTTGGCACTGGTCATTACTGGAGAAGGCAGGACTAGAAGCCAGCTATGGGCATTTGAGACTCAGTGATAGGCACATAGTGGACCAATAAATATTAAATATTAATTGATTGATTAAAATCAGAGTTTGTAGAAAGCAGAGAAAGAAAGAGAAGGATCATTCAGTAAATATGATGTGAAAGTTGTTTGGTTTTGGATACCTGAACAAATTGAGGGAAGTTGCCTGCTTGGTACTCTTTATCTCTCGCTGTGCATGCTTTTAGGAATTCTGCCTTGGTGCTCTCCCAGCACAGGTATAGGCTTCACTAAGAGTACCCCTTTCTTATCCTGTCTTTTCCCTTGATTTTAAGGCTCCAGTGTAAAAAAATGTAACTGGAATAGATGATTAGAGCAGAAGAGCTCATATCCTCTGATCATCTGTTTGGTCCTCTGATTTTCTAGATGATGAAACCGAGTGAGTTATCCAAGTCACATACATAGCAACTCAATGGCAGCTTTGAGACTTGAACTCAAGTCACATTGCTTTCCATGAGAGCTCCTTCTAGAGGCCAAGGACCCATGATTAGGAATACTTTTGAAGTTTGGTTATATTGTCCTCAAAAAGATGTCTGACAACTTACTTAACATCTTGAATGGTAACCTACACTTTTTTTTCCCTTTTGAAGCAATCAGAGGTAAGTGACTTGCCCAGAGTCACATGGCTAGTAACTATCTGAAACTAGATTTGAATTCAGGACTTCCTGATTCCAGGGCCAGTACTCTATCCACTGCACCACCTAGCCATCCTTAAGTGACCTACACTATTGCTTCTTTCTAGATTCAGTTAAAGTGAGTATAGATTCTGAGAAGTGAATGGGAAATAATAGCCTTTAATCTCTGAAAATTTCACAGAATAGCTATAATTTCTTTGTGGATGCCATTCATTTTTTCTTGATTCTTTTCCCCAGAATATTTAATGTTCTGAGTGCGTAAATGCAAATCTGGTTAAAATATCAGCCATTTATTTTCTGTGTGACCTAGAGCCAATCATCTTCTTTCTCTGAAACATTTTCTGAAATAAAGGTGGTGTGGTACTGCCCCACTCTAACATTCTTTGATTTCTTTTTTCTGAATCAGTTTTCTCCAGGGAAATATTTATCTACAAATGAAAGTTCATGATGTGAAATTTTCTGGTTATCAGATTGGAGTCAGAAAGACCTAGGTTCAAGTCTTTCTTGCCTCTGAAACATACTGATGCTATATATAACCCTGGGCAGGTCTCTCACCCAATCAGTGTCCCAGGCAACTCCTTAGAGTAAAGCACACTTACTGTGTGCCAAGTACTGTGTGTATAAATACAAAAAATAAGAAGTTTCTTACCCTCTGGGTACATATATATATATATATATATATGATAGGGGAAGTAACACATATGGGAAATAGAATTAAAAAGGGAGGTCTGGTAATCACAAAGATACTGGGTGGAACATAGGGCAATCCATTAATGCACCATTTCCCCAGGTAATGATAGTGGTGATTTGATTACACTTCTCAAAGCTAAATGTAGAAAGGGATTTGACTGTGGAGACGGTTGGATAACAGCTGAAGTGAACAGGAGGAGGCATGGTCTTAGCTCTTTCCAGACTTCCTTTGCCTCTGGTGTTCTTGTTTGGTGGGGGGGCATCACTAGATAAAATTCCTCATTGGGAGCTCCCTATACCTAGCAAGTCATGGACTCAGTCAAAATGCTGATGATGAATATGGAGATGAGAAGAATATTTCCTTCTTTCAATTCTGATTTGAAGATTAATTTCTGGTGGCAACAATGGAACACCCTCCCCCCCCCAAAAAAAAATAATGAGGAAGGTTTTTGCTGTTCTCATTTACTCAGTGAAGTCATTGAAGTCTTTTAGAAGGAGATGATCATGGAGTCTAAATTGTATGGAAGTCCTTATTTCTGGAAAGCATGCAAAAGAAAAGGAAACAGGGTTTTCACCCTTTCTTTCTCCCTCTGCTTCCAAAGATTCATCTTTACACTTCAGTTTGGAAATTGTCCACAGTTTAGGGTTTCCCAAGGTCCCATGTGATCTTTCAGATTTACAAGAGAAATATAATGATATAGGTTGTAAAAGGATTATGTCTTCCCACACTCTCCAACATATAGATTTAGTGACCAGCTCAAATAAACATGTGAATCATCAAATCTGAACTGTATAAACATGCTTAGGGTGCTGACTGACTGGAGACACATTTCTTCTTTCTCTCTAGCAATCATATCACACACAGCAGGAAAAATGTCCTTAGAAGTTCATTTTGTCTGGCCGTCCCAGAAGGATTACCACCTAAACCCCAAACAACAGAGCCAATTTAATGAACTCATCTTTCAGAAAAGAACAAAATCTTGTCACTACCCCTTTGCCACGAGCATTGATCCAGAATCAATGTGTTTCTAAAAAAGAAAAGAGGTCAGAAGCCACTTGTTCACAGTGGTGACAAAGGTATGCACAAAGTCCTATTTTTCATAGTCTCCACAAAAGCCAACCCCTGCCTCTAAGATGGGGAAGTTTAGCTTTGATTTACTTAAAGTAAAACGCTTTACATTTATATATACACACATATATATATATACACACACATATATATTATATATATACATACATGCACACACATATACATATATACACACATACACATGAATACATTATAGATATGTCTGTATATACATATATGTGTATGTATGTATATGCTTATGTGTATACACATATGCACACACATACACATGCATACATTATAGCTGTCTGTATACACATATATGTATATACATACATATACATATACATACACACACATATAATCCCTTAATAATGATAGCTAGAATTAATATAGGGCAACTAGACTCTTCCTGAGTTCAAATATGGCCTCAGACACTTACTAGGTATGCGACATTGGGCAGGTCACTTAACCATGTTTGCCTCAGTCTCCTCATCTGTAAAGTGAGCTGGAGAAGGAAATGGCAAACCCCTCCAGTATATCTGCCAAGAAAATCCCAAATGGGGTTAGAGAACCAGACAAGATTGAACAATAATAAAGAATATATGTAGCTCCTTAAGGTTTGCAAAGTGCTTTACAAATTTTACCTTATTCTACCCTCACAACACTAGGAGGTAGGTGCTATTATTATCCCCATTACATAGATAACAAAATTGAGGCAGACAGAGGTTAAGTGAATTACCCAAACAGCTGGTAAGTGACTGGGATAGGATTTGAACTCATCTGTAAAATGCAGCTAACAATAGCACCTACCTCCTAGAATTATTTTTGAGAATAAAATGGGGTAATATTTCAATTTTTAGTTGAAGCTTAAAATGCTCTACAAATAAGAGCTATTAGAAGGGCCTGGTGTGCCATAGTCCACGGAGTCATGAAGAATCAGACACAACTGAATGACTGAATAACACCACCAACAAAAAAATATTTTCACAGATAACTGCCCATGGACCTATGCATCCCAGACAGAGGGGCAGCGTACAACAGTGGGCAAAAGCACCAACTCTAGAGTCAGGGGACTTGGGTTTCTGTCTCTCCTTTGATGAGAACTAATTCTGTGATTGTGGTCAAATCCCTTCATCTTCCTGGGTCTCAGTTTCTTTGTCTCTAAAATGAAGCTGTTGCATTAGCTGGCCTGTATGGTTATTTCCAGCTCTAGAGTTATTCTCCTTTGAAATTCTTGATGCCGTAAAATGTAGAAAATGGTTTTGGAGGCCCCTTTCTGGCTGATAGTTTGGAAGATTCACTCCTCTCTAAGAATCTCAGTAGTGGAGTTAATCGATTCCTTTGTGCAGATCTTGAGAAACACAAAACAAAACAAAACAAAACATCCTGCCATCATCGCCCTTCTGTTCTATGGTAAGTAAAACTGTTATTCGTTAAAAAACAAAAACAAAAAACTTCCTTTCCCCATGACATGTTCAGTGTAACAAGTGGAACAAAAAGTATTCTAAGCAGATAATGCAGCCAGGTGTTTTCAGAACTACCCTTTTTGCCTTTGTTGATTTTTCTTACTACTTACCTACTATCATTAAAAATACATCTCAAACAAAGTGAGTTATCATGCGGGTAACAGGACAGTTAGTGTTAAATTCAGTTTAGTTTTGAACAAACTGTCTCAACTATCAAGGGCAAAAGTTAAGTTACATATTGCAGAAATTATCATGGAATGTTTAAGAGTTTTAATGATGGGAGAATTTACAGATTAAAAATGAAATTCAGTGCTGAATTATAACTAGAGTAGAGTTGTCAGGGCTTGAAATCTACAGGATATAGACAGCACTTACATTCCAGCAGCTTAGACATAACTAAGTCCATAGGAAGAATAGTTAAAATAGAAGGATTTAATTCTTTCTCCCCAGCTGAGTTCTTTGGAGTTTCATCTTGCTTCCCCTCATCTCCTTCCCATTATGCCCTATTAATCAGAAGCAACTCCATAGCAGTAACCTTGTAATAATTGACTTACTCCCTTACCTCTCAACTGCATTTGAGTAAAATAGTTCATTTAAGACAGTATATTTTGTACCTTTTGCCCTTGGAGTGTCTTTTAAAAAATTTTAGTTTTTTTTATGAACTTGACAGACATCAACAAACATAGATGTCTTTGAAAGAACAGAAAAAGAGGGTTATAGATGACACTAAGAAATTCTAGCTTTTATGAAAGTAGATATTAAATGTAAAAGGATTGTTCCAACACTATCCTGCTTCTCTTTTAGAATATTAAATGTACTCAAAATAAAAAATAAGGAATAATATTTGACTTGTCTCTGCTTTCTCAGTGGTGCTGCTTTTCCTTGGTACAGCTTTATGAGTCATATGGATTTATTTCAAGCCATGAATTGCTTATGAAATATGAAGTCAAGGCTTGAATAACTGAAGGGTGAATAAGAAATGTAGAATCAATCTACCTTAGTAATTCAGGCAAAGAAAATATGAAAACCCACTGGATGTCTGGTCTTCTTGTTGAGCATTTTCCCATTGTTTATTATGTATGGAGCTCATGATACCTACTTTTGTTTACATTCAAATGCAATATTTTTTGTGATTCCATGGAACAATGATTCTAGTTTTCATGGGAAGTTATCAAGCAGAAAATTTAAGAAATTTTAGCTAAAACAAAGTCCTAGAGTCATTGAAATTTCTGTTTGGCAATGAAAAACAATGTAATCATATAAATAGAATTCTTCCTTTTTTTTTTTTTTTGCTTTTTTTTGGAAGGGCAATTGGGGTTAAGTGACTTGCCCAAGGTCACACGACTAGTAAGTGTTAAGTGTCTGAGGTCGGATTTAAATAGATCTCTTCTATCTTATCTTTTTATAACATTATAGAGCTTCAGACTAGAAGCTGCAGAAACTGGAATACTATTGGAAATAGAGGGATCCCTAACACTAATTGGAATAACAATCATGAAAAATAACAACACACTGGGATGTTCACATCAAATTAGCCATTATTTTTACCAGGGGAAAAAAAGCATGCAATGGGTGGGAGTTGGGGAACATCATGGCACAATGCAAGTAGTACTGGCTCTAGAATCAGAGAATTTGGGTTCAAATCTTACTTTTGATGCTTACTTCCTATGTGACCTTGATCAATTCACAACCTTCTTGGAACTCAGTTTCTTCATCTGTAAAAGGAGATAGGTGAAATAGCTTCTGAGGTCTCTTCCAGCTCTAGATTTATAAGCCTGAGACTAATACCTTGTGTATATAAAATCCCTATCTCCAGGGAGAAAATTTTAATACTTTAGTCTCTCAACATCGAATAAAATGCAAAAACATAAAACAGCCTTTAGATCTGTGCAGTCCCCCTTCTGTTTCCTCAGGGATGGTGGTAAAAAAGAATCCAGAGGATTCTAAGAACCATCTATTTCTTAAACCATCTATAGATATGATTTTAAATGCTAGCATTCTGAATGTGTGATCTTTGTCAAATAATCAATCTGTGGTCACATTTGTGGGGGAACTGAACCACACTAAGGATTCTCCTTGAAGAACCTAATAAAAGAATTAGCAAAGTTGATTTCTTTGTCTCCAAGGGAACAAGAACCATTGCATGAGACTTGCTCATCTTTCCATGCATATGAAAGACAAACAAAAAATCAAAAACCATTGCAAAGATAATTTTAACTAATGTACTAACATTGATCTCAGAGAATGAAGGAGAGAAAGTCTTTGAAAACTTTGCCAAAATTTCCAAAACAAGTACATCTTGATATTCAGAAACTTCATTGGGAAAATGAGCAGAATGGGAGGACATGTTTTTGCTTTTCTTTATATTCCCAAGACTCAGCACAGGGCTTGACACATAATGAGTGCTCAAGAAATACTTGTTAACTGAATGATTGATAGCAAAAACTATTTTAAATAGGTGAAAGAATGGAGGCTACTCACAAACCTTACATCTGTGTATCATGAATACTTTCTGTAAGAGAGAGTCACAAGATAGTAGGCACCTAACATAAGCAAAAAAAGAGAAAGAAATTGACTACAGCTTAAGGGACAGGAAATGACTGGTTACAGATGCGACAGTCTTTCAGTTTCAGCTGTCTGTGTATAGTCAAATAATTACTAGTTAGAGCAAAGGTCAAAGGAAATACCAAATTAGAAGAATGGATAAAGATGAGAAGACACACTAGGTGTGATTGCAGCAGCTCCATCCAAACCTGTTTAAACAAGCTAATAATTCTGAAAAATGGGAGGAAGGGAAGGAGATTTTTTTTTTAATTCTTAGAAAAGCCTGATTTATGTAAAAGAACCTTCACGACCAAGCTAGGGGAGGGAAAACCATGTTGACGACAAGTCTGGGCAGGCATTTCAGATGTTCTGTGATCTGAGACCAAAATTGCTTAGAAAAAAAAGTATGTCAAGGTAGATTGTGTTGGAGAGATTGCTTAGTGTTTTGAGGGATCCTGACTTATCCATTGCTGTAACAATCCATCTTTTTAATGTCAATCTTCTCCCCAATGATTTAGTCTGAAAATCATGAAACATCGTGATTTCAGAAGAATCAAAATTGCAAGTTGGACAAAGGATAATAAAAAGACCCTTGGCTGCTGTGAGTAGACTGAGGCATGTAACAACAACAACAACAACAATGATGTTACATAGTATTATTCTTCTAATTTGATACTATGTGTATACCAACATATACTAGCAGGCTAGCTTATACTATACTCTATAAATGCATGAATGATGCATTTATGTAGCAATACAGGGTATCAGGCACTGTACAAAGTGTTTTTTTTAAACAAATAATATCTCATTTTACCCTCACAACAACCCTGGAGGTAGGTGCTATTATTATCTCCTTTTTACAGTTGAAGAAACTGAGATAGACAGGTGAAGTGACTTGCCCAAGGCCACACAGCTGAGTTCATATTTAAAGCAAATCTTACTGATTCTAGGCACAGTAGTCTATACTCTATGACCCTGCTGTCACAAATGATAGCTCATAATGGAAAAAAATTGCCTTAAATGTTATGATGAATGATATATATGACATGGGAAAAAGGTGGGCAAATTATTTATTAGTAGACAGTATAAAAGCTACATTGGTAACTATAAAGTAATATAAGAACCAGAGGAAAGCTTTCTAGTGCCTTGGGTAGGCTTCTCTATGGATTTATAGAATGACAGCAAGAAACATCATTTCATAGAACCTTTGGTCATCTCTATTTGTTTAAAAAAAAAGAGACTACCATAAAGATAATTGCAGCATCTATTGTAAAGGATGAAGAGAAAGAAAAATTTTATGAAGAATTTTATAAGACATCCCCTTTTTGGAATTAAATCAATATATGCTTCAACATTCAGTGACTTCAGTATAGATGTTGGCATGAAGGAGGATGGTAAAAACCATAATTTAGGAGTGAGAAATAAAATAGTCCAAAGGCTTCAAGGCTATGTAGGATCCTCACTCATTTCATGAATATTTTCTGCAAGAGGGGATTTGGAAGGATTTAGAATTTTTGTGAGCATAGAACAGTGGTACCAAAAATGAAATTGATTATATGTGTCAATGAACTAGTTAGTAACATGAAGGGAATGATAGTAATAATAACTGCTTAGTTCTATGAAATTAATTTCTGAATTGGTTGTCTGTGCACAGTCAAAATGTTGACTTGTTTGAGCAAAGATCAGAATTAGTACCAAAGTAGAAGAAAGAATAAAAATGAGAAAATATGGCAAACAATTCCAGCCTTCCCTATTTAAACAAGCTGTTGATGTTTTCTTGATCATCTGTCTCTGTAGTAATAATATTCATGTTTTCTCCCAAGAATTTACTACCCTGCCCTCTTTCAGATATCTTTAGAATCAATCCATGAATATCCTTAAAATTGTATATCTTCCCAAATGGGCCCCCTATGGATATTCATGTTCTAGTCCAGCTGCTTTTCCCATTTTTATCTTTCTTGAATCCCTTTATACTTCTTAATCCAGCATGTTGGAGTATGGAGTGTTACAGACCGAATTTGATGGTTATCTTGTTATTGCTGTCTATTTTTATTTTGTTTTGTTTATTTTTGGTCTGTTGCTATTGCTAGAACTCTGGTTCTGTTCATCTTGACAGGCCTTTTCAATTTGTCCCCTATATATTGTTCTTCAAGCTTTATACTTAAATTCTATGGGAATGATGTGGTTTAATTTTGTTCTCAATTCAAGGTATTTGTGAAGTGGGCTTCCCTCCCCAGTTTTCTTCTTCCCATTTTTTGGAGTCATACTATTCATAATTATAAACCAATTAGTTCATATTCTTAGCTACCATGATAAGCATAAAATAGGTTCTGGAAGTTTTCCATTCAAAATTATTTAAATAAATTGCTTTGTGTTTGAAAGATTGTGGTACTCTAGGCAGAAATGGGAAATTTCAGAAGGAAGGCTTTTGGGGAAATGATTGGACATGTTGAGTTTGAGAAGCTTATGGAAAATCTTATAGGAAATGTCCAATAGTCAGTACATGATGCGCAACTGGAACTTAGGAAAGAGACTAACGCTAGTTTGTATAGATCTATAAAACATCTGCATAGAGATGACAATTGAATGCCTGACACCTAATGAGGTCAATAAGAGAATATAGAGGGATAAAAAAGCTCAGGACAGAACCATCCCTGGTTAAGGGATGAGGGCACAAATGATAGCCCAGCAAAGGATATTGAGAAAGAATGGCCAGATAGGTAGGAAGAAGACAAAGAGAGAGCAGTATCTTGAAAGTTGAGAGTGAAGAACAGGATGTCAATTGCTACATAGAGGACAGGAAGGATGTTTAAGCATGGGACTAGAGCTGTGATTTAATTGGTACCCAGGGATCTCCTGGATGAGGAAATTGCTATTATCAGTACAGGCTGATGCCTTCTCTTCAATTTACAATCTTGAGGAATTGCCTACTGAACTAAGAAACACAGTGACTGGAATGGGGTCACATAGCAAGGATATGTGAGAAACAAGATTTAAACCCATGTTTTTCCTGGCTCTCTTTTCACTATGCTAATTTGCCTCCCAAATGAAAGATGAGTCTTGAGGAAAGACCTTTAGATTTGTCAAGTAAGAAATCACTGACAAGTTAGTAAACAACAATTTCCATTAAGCTATAAAGCTGAGAACAAGGTTACAAGGGACTGAAAAGTAAATGAGAAGAGAGGAGTAAAGGCAGTAAATTGTGTGTATGTGTGTGTGTGTGTGTGTGTGTGTGTGTGTGTGTGTAAAAATGTAAATTTTGACGCTGAAACTTTTTTTTCCTTAAGGATCACACTTTAGACCCAAATCACTAACTCTCATTGATTGGTCAACAATAGGTCCAAAGTCAAGCCCCATTTGGTCATTGTTTGGGCCTTGATTGGCTGAGTCAATGTGAATAGTGATTGTTTTTGTTTTGGTAAGACTCCCTGAGGATCTTCCCTGTCTAGACTGATTTTTTTAAATTAGGTAAAGAGTTCATTCTCTGCCTCATTTCTTACCTAGGCTTAATCACTGTCTCAGTCAAACTGATACCTATTAAAGAACTTATCTTAAAAAGGCCAAGATCTCTCACTGCATCCAAGGCTGTATCTCACCACTGGAACCAGATGGCTCTGGAGGAGAAAGTGAGACTGGTGACTTTGCACAGCTCTCCTTCACTTAAATCCAATTCACTTGCATGTCATGGCATCATCTCCCTGAAGTCATGGCCCTCTTCAAGAAGAAAGGATGAAGAAGAAAGAGGAGGAGGAGGAGGAAAAGGAGGAAGAAGAGGAGAAAGAGGAAAAGGAGGAGGAGGAATGGGAGGAAAGAAATAAGAGAGAAAGGAGGTGGAGCCAAGATGGCAGCTTAGAAGCAACAAGGTTCTGCAGCTCCCACATAGCCACCTCAAATACCCATAAAATATGACTCTAAACAAATTTTAGGCTCCAAAACTCACAAAAATACATCTCCCACTGAAGGCAGCTCGGCAGGAAGGGCTCA
>CM053582.1:507109885-507159557 GCA_028627135.1 Pseudochirops cupreus
TTCTGTTTGTGTTCTCTGAAGTTCAGGGTGCCAACTTTTCCCCCTGAACTAGGTAAATGGTATTTGATTAATTAAAGTAAGATTGTTAACCCATTTTGAGTTGCTTTCCTTTAGAAAAGCAGATCTAAGAACTTGTGCTAGTAGCCACCCTGGGTGTGCTGGTGTGCTTGCTGTTACACTCTCTCATCTTTTTCTTGTGAAGTTGATTTTTTGAGCATAAGTACAAAACTTCCTACTTAATATTTCCTTAAAAATAAGCCTTTATTGATGATTTCTATATCTTATATTATCATAATTATCCCCAAGTCTCTACTCAATCCCTTCATAGAAAGCCATCCCATTTAACAAGCAATTGTTTTTAGAAAGTCAACATAATCGAAACACATTGAAAAAGTATGAAAACTTGTGAAATGTGTTATCACTTTTGGACCTCTCAATTCCATGAAGGAGTGGACTGGGACTGTCCTCTCATATTTCTTTATTTGAAAATACATAGTCCTGCTTGATATTTTTTATTTTGTCACATTTACTTTTGATTTCTGGGGTATGGTATAGCAGTCACTGTGTTCATTGTTTTCTTGCCTCAGTTCAGATAGTCCTTTCCATGCTTCTCTGTATTCCTCACATACATCATTTTTATAGCACATTAATATCCTATTACAAATACCACAATTTGTTTAGCCATTGCCCAGTTGATGCGTATCTACTTTGTTTCCATTTCTTATCTACTACAAAGGTGCTGCTATAAATATTTTGGTATATATAAGAACTTTCTTGTTTTTAGTGACTTCCTTGGGGTATAACCCCAGTAATGGGGTCTCTGGTTAAAAGCATATGGACATTTTGGCTGCTTTACTTGCATAATTCTAAATTGTTTCCACAATGGTTGTATCATTTCCCAGCTCTACCAACAATGTGTTAATGTTCTTATCGTTCCACAACCCCTTCAACTTTGAATATTGCCATTTTAATCATTTTTACCACTTTTCCTGCATGAAATGAAACCATGGTGTTGTTTTGATGTATACTTTTCTTTTTATCAGTGAGTTAGAATATTCCTTCATCTGGTTGTGAATACTTTGTAATTCTTCTTTTGAGAACTATTTGTCATATACTTTGACCTTTTACTTATCTAGGAATGGCTATTAGTCATTTATATGTGTGTATATATGTATATTTTATATCATATACATATATTGTTTATATATCTTGAATACCAAATGCTTATTGGAAAAGTTTGAAACGAAGATTTTTTCCCATTCAATCACTTCCCTTCTTTCCTAGGTGAATTAGTTTTGTCTATGCAGAAGCTTTTCAATTTCATATAATCAAAGTTATGTTTTATCTTTTGTAATTGCTTCTATCTTTTGTTTGGCTAAGAATACATCTATTACACATAGCTATGAGAGATATATGACTTGTTTATCTTCTAAGTCAGTGGTTCCCAACCTGTGGGTCGCGACCCCTTTGGGGGTCGAACGACCCTTTCACAGAGGTCACCTAACACATATTTCCAATGGTCTTAGGAACCAAGACACCGCTTCTCTATCCATCTCCAGGCGGGTCTGCCCACATACAGATATGCCTACATACGAGTGTTAAAGGGTCGTGGTATTAGAAAGGTTGAGAACCACTGTTCTAAGTTTTTTATAGTATGATCTTTCATATTAAGATCATGTATCCATTTAGAATGTGTTGTAGAATATGATGTAAAGGGTTGGTCAAAGCCTGATTTCTGCCAGACTGCTTTCCAGTTCTCCCAGCAGTTTTTATTATGTAAGGATTTTTTTTTTCTAGGTAATCTATGCTTTCCACTGGCATTTTATTTTCTTCATTCAGAAGTTCTAGGCAATTCTTGTGTGTTATTTCTTACATTATGCAATTTTGGTTTTTCACCTTGTATTCCTCTGGGAAAACTTTGATCTTTTCACATCCTGACTTTGACATCAGTATGTTTTGCTTGCATAGTGAAAATATTTTCTTTTAATGCTAATATTTTTTGCTTCTCTTCTTCTAGATTGTCCTTCACTTCTGTGTGTTTGCATTCCCAACCTATTGTTCTCTTCTTTGTTTCTTTTGAGAGATCTGCCACTGGAGATTCCAATTTTTCTATTCTGTACGTTATTTTTTCTTTATAGGTCATAAATTCTGCTCTCATAATTCTCATTCCTCTTTTGAACCACTCTGGAATAGTTTCATGTTCTCCTCACATTCCACATGGTCCTCTGTTTCATCAAGGGTTATATAATTTTCCTTTTTTTTTTTTTGTAGTATTATTCATAAATGTCTACACTTATTTACTGGTTCTGGAGGCCATATTTCCTTCTGTTTTTAAGGTTTTTCCTTATTGATTTATCTGCTTCTCTTCAAGGTCTTTGAATTTTCTTCTCCCTGAGATCTTTTTTCCTCTTTATTTCTGTTGTTCACTTTCTGTCTCCCTTTGGCGTTGGTTTCTTTGGAGGCTGGATCTCTCATCTCTCAGCTTCCTCCCACATTGGGCAATTCACAGTTTACCAGTCCAGGTCTCTGCCCCAAGTGTCTTTTGGTTGGCTGAACTGGCTCCAGCTGGACTTTGAGTACTTTCTCTCAGGCTTAGTGGAGTGCTGTAGGCTATGCCCCTCCCCAGATAAACACAGTGTCCTGTCTCCCTCCTTCTGTTCCCTAATACTTTGGACCAGCACCAGCAGTTCTAAGCTTTGTTATGCTGGTGCTGTGAGTCTTCTGCTGAAGCTCTGACCATCTGTCATGGCCCCCAGCAGGCTTTTAAGATCTCTATATCTGATGTCTGTCTGACCTTCTTATAGTTTGGGTATTTTACATTTTTGTAGACATTTCTCTATTTTTTGTGTTTTCAGTTTTATTAGCCTGTAATAGTGCATAGGGCCTGTGAGTACAGCTTTGCTGCTGGTAGTAGAGGAAGTGGTGAGGAGCCCTTGTGAGGTTGGAGTCAGTTAGTATTAGTTCATAGACTGTTGTTTTTTTAACCATTTTAAAAGTATTTTAAAATACTTTTTTTTAAACCTTTTAAAAGAAATGGGATCCTACACCACGGAGATAGCTGCGGTTGTTTTATGTTTGGTGCCTAATGATAAGTTTGAGAGATCGTGGAGACCAGGAAAAATGCCTAGATTGGCATCTTGTTGCTCACATGATCTGGAACTCATATTTATTCTTATTCGTTAAATCTCCTTCAGTTCAATTCTATGTTCTAGCCTACTAAGATATTTTTCATTCTTGCTATCATCGAGTATATTCATTATTCCTTCTAGTTTTGTGACACCTTCATGTTTTACAAGCCATGCTAGAGACAGCTTACGCTGGCTCCCAAGAGCTGATTATTAAATTTTCAGTATGGGCATTCACGCCTTGGAAATCAGCAAACGCTAAAATCAGAGATGGATTTATTGATTGACTAGACTTTAGAAGGTGATGGGGAAATGTTAAAATGCATATTATACTTTAAAAAATATGTTGCCTACAATTTTCCCCTTGGGGAGCCATTTGTTAAAAACTTAGCAACATATTCCTACATTTATATCTTCATTCAAGTCATTAATAAACTCAAATACCACAAGATCAAGTGCAGATCTCTGGAACATTCAATCCAATTGGTAACCCCTTCCAAATTAACATTAAACAGTAGAAATCACAAATTTGAGAGTTGGAAGGGACTTCAGCTGCCATCTAGTCTAACTTTAAAATGGAATGACTATTCTTTGAGACATTCAACCAGTTCCAAATCCATCTAATACTCTTACCAACTAGTACATCAGTCATATTCTCCACAAGAATAGCAGAAGGCAGGAGAGGGCAGGGCTTTGTCAAATCTTTAGTTAACATCTAACCCCAGTATATCTGGGGGTTGTCCCTATTTTAAAAATTGCAAATAAGGTAATCAAACTATTAATTATTCTTAATGAACCAAGGACAACTCTTTGTGACCATCACTTCCTTTCTAACCCTTCTTTTACTAATATATTCTAGAATTTCTCTCCCTCCACAAGAATATATATCCAATTCATTGGCCTAAAAAGTACAGACTTCATTCTCCTTTTCTTTTTAAAAGGACAAGATTTGTCCTTCTCTGATCTGATTGCACCTGTCTCCTCCATGATCTTCCAGAGATTGTTCACAAGGTTTCAGTAACACACTCTCTATTTCTTTCAGGAGCAGAGGGTATTGTAGTTTTCCTGAGCCAGATTAATGGAGCTCATCAAGAGAAGCTTGGTGCTCTCTGATGATGTCTTTATTTGTCTTGGGTACCAACTCCTTAGACATATTTGTTTTGTCCTTTCCAGTCCAAAGATCATTCTACTTGGCAGAGAAAACAGACACAAAAATAAAATGTAACTGCAACGCCTTCTCTATCTGCTTAATTGTGTATCATCACAACATCTAGCCAGAGCGGTGGTCCCTTCTTCATCAATTCCTCCCTTTACCTGCCTTTTCCTCAGTATTGCTTCAAATCAAATGAATATGCGCCTTTTTAGGGGTCATCCGTAGCTTTTCTTCCCATCCTCAGCTATTCTCATCTTTATTAGGTCTTACACCAGTCTTACAGGACTATGCTATGTTTTATATTCTTTCTTTCTGACCCACTCTTGTTTCCATAGTCTATACATGTTTTTTTTTAAGTGTCTTATTGATAGCTTTTCAACTTACATAATAATTATTTAATCATTTGGGATGAAGAAGGCTTGTCCCACACCAAACTGAATGTTCCCTAGTGACAAAGAAGCATAATAAACAAAGGCATCTGATAAAGTGACTACATTTAATAGCATATGCAATACTTTTCTAGAGTATTCTTCTGCCTCATCGCAATGATGTAGGAGGCAATATACATCCACAACTTTTAAGAATCTATGTTGATTAATGAGTCCCTTTGCCTTCCAATTAGTCTCTTTAGTAACTCCTTTTTCCTTCTCATTGGAATTATTTCTCTCTCTGTCTTCAGAATTTCAGTCTTGATATCTTTACTTTCCTTTTTAGTACACCTTTCCTATAAATATTTGTTCATGGGATCCTAAGTAGCCTTCCTCTGAAACCATTTTCTTCTATTCTTTCAAAATCTAGGGTTCCTTAGACTATCCCTGCCTTTCCTTTCTTCCCTGATTAAAAATGTTTTCCATCAAAATGCTATCCACATCCAGAGAAAGAACTGTGGATTCTGAGTACAGAGCAAAGCAGACTGTTTTCTTTTTTGTTTTGTTTTGCTTTGTTTTTTTTCTTTCTCATGATTCCTCCCATTCATTCTAATTCTTCTATACAACATGACTAATGTGAAAATGTTTGATAGGAATGTACATGTAGAGCCTGTATCAGATTGCATGTTATCTTTGGGATGGGATGGGAAGGAAGGGGGAGAAAATTTAAAACTTATGGAAGTGAATGTTGACAATTAAAAATAAATAAATAAATTTTAAAAAATGTTTTCCATCACAAGACTGAGTTCATCCCTGTGGGTAAAGTCAGATCCAAAAATAGACTTGTCCCTCCTTGCTTCCTCCACCTTCTGGAAGATATAATTGCCATTGGTGCAAGTGTATGACAATACTCTCTCTTGATTCTCCCCATACCTGTCTGACTGCTCTTTCACATTCTCCTTTGCATGGCTTATCATCCATGTCTTAACCCCTCATCTAGCTGTATCCATCCCCTGGTCCTGTCCTGTGCCCTCTTTTCTTTCTTCTCTATACTTTCTCATTGATCTCATCAGATCCCACTCATTTAAATAGTCAGACAAATGATTTATACATTGTTGTCTGCAGCCTTAGTCTCTCTTCTGTGTTCCAGTTATCACATCACCAATTTGCCTATTGCCTATTTTAAACTAATGTTCTGTAAGCATCTCAAATTCCCTATGTCCCACACAGAATTTATCATTGCTCTCCCCAAAACCATTTCCAAATGTCTCTATTTTTATCAAAGGTATAACCATAGCTCTACTCACTCAGATTCATAACCTTGTTGTTAAGCTCCATCATCTTTCATCTCACACATAGAATTGGCTATTAAATATCGTCTCCTTCTACCACATTTCTCACATCCTATCTCCTTTTTATTTATTCAGAAGCCAGGAATTTTTGACCATGAGATGGCATAATGGATGGAGCCTTGGGTCAGGAAGATCTGAGTCCAAATATGTTTTCTGACACTCCCTAGCTAGTGTCACTCTAAAGCAAGTCACTTAACTTCTGTCTACATCAGTTTCCTCATCTGTAAAATGGGGATAATAATACCATCTACCTTCCAGAACTGTTGTGAGAAGCAAATGAGATAATATTTATAAAGTGCTTGACACAATGCTTGGCACATAACAAGCATGTTCCCCTTACTTTTCCCTTTTAGACCAGCTCTTTGGCTATCCAGACATATTGCCTCTTGGGTCTTTGAAACCAGTCATATTTCTCTGCTTGTGAACTAAATACTATTTGCCAGATCCAAACACAAGTAACTGACCCTGGAGGACTTTTGAACAGGTCTCTCAAAAGATGTGTCAATGCACACCTGCCATGATACGTGGATTAGCATCATTATGCCAACTTTTAGGGGTTGCTTTGTCTCTTGATTCCCTGGCTTGGCTTGACTTGACTTTCCACCCTTTAGTCTGATCTCTCACACATGCCCCCTAAAAAAGGCAACAATTCAAAAGGGAGCCCTTGTATGAAAAGAACCTTGACATACCTGTCATCAAGGTATGGGCAAACTCAGCCTGGTAAATAATGAGCTTTATCCCTACCGCAAATCCCCAGTCACAACATCCTGGGTGCTGCCCGGACTTTTTCAATACAAGAACAAATTCTGAAAAAAGTCAAAAGTAAATATTGTACAAGTAAGTTAAAGGAGAGCCTAGCAACCAAGTCCAAAGGAAGGCTTAAGGAGTTCAGTTATCGCAGGAGAGGTTATTGTGTGATTCCCACTAAAGATCTTCCCTGAATAAGAAATGCATGCTCAAATGTGAAATGCACAAATGGCTTCTGGGAGGTTGAGGTTGAGGGCCAGGAGAGAGCTTAGCATAGTGGAGCAGGACTGTGGCATAAGCTTTAGGGTCACCCAAGTAGCCTTCTTAGAAGGTCAAAGAATTAAGTCAGAGGCAGAGTTCATCCAGACCCTTCTGAGACTCCAGGTGGTACAGTCGCTAGCATGCTGGACTTGGAGACAGGAAGACTTAAATAAAAATCCTGCCACCAGCAAGACCCAATGAGACCCTGGGCAAGTTACTTAACATCTCCCAGTCTTATTTTCCTCATCTGTAAAATGGTGGTAATAATAGTACTAATACGGGTTATTGTAAGGATTGAATGAGAAGATATAGCCAAAGAACTTTTGCAAGCCTATATAAAAGCTATTATTTATTCTTATCTTTGTTATTAATAATATTTATTATCCAGTAGGGTGCTCTTTTTACAGCACAATGGTGGCTTTCAAAAAATCTCTACTCCCTGTGATGCCCAATAATGAACAATTGGAGCTACTTTCCTTACACAATCAAACTCTGTGTTGTATGGGTGTAAGAGACATTTTTTTGTATTTTTTAAGAGTGAGAAGAGTGGTCTATCACCTCCAAAAGCATCCAAATAGTCAGCAGCCTCTGGATTTGTCTGACTTGCTTTTCTGAGGCTGTTTTGACCTTTGCTGGAGACTGCTCATCTACAGATTATATCTGATTGTTTACCATCTCAAGGAGGGATAAGGAGAGGGAGGAATAGAATTTGAAATTCAAAACTTTTTTTTTAAATGTTAAAAATTGTTTTAACATGTAATTGAGGAAAAAATAAAATATATTAAACTTAATAAATAAATTCCTCTTTTTTAAAAAAATTGATATGCCATGTTCTTTACTAGTAGAGATTCCCTGAGAAAGAAGCAAGATGCTACTCCAGAGCAGAGATTAATAGAAAAATAAAATAAAATCATGGAGTTAACAACAGTCACTGAAGACTTCACTTGGCTAAGCACCCATTTGAAATGAACCTTGAAGGGTTTCTGAAGCACTTCTTTTGAAATTAATAAATGAAGAGGAAGAAAGGAAAGTGAAAATCCAACCGGGCCAAACAGTTTTAGAAAGTTCATTTAGGGTAAAAAAAAAAGTTAAGAAAAAAGGAAAAAGAAGAAAGCAAAGATTTATAAGGCCTAAGTAATTATCTAGTAAGTACTTGGCATAGGTATGTTAACTGGATAAGCTCAAGCCAAAAATGTCACTGGACAAAATCTGGCTTCTGTTTTCTGTAAGAGCATACTTAAGAGTATGGTTTTATTATTTTTTTTTTGTTTTGGTGTTGATGTAAGAATAAATCAGGACATTCAGAAAGAGACATAAACTTTTAGCAAATGCTGTTAAAGGATGCTCAATCACACAGCAACCCTGAGTCAAGGTGCGCACATGGCCAGTAAGTTTTGTAAATGCCTGAATAAGGGACTCTGGAGTTTTGCAATGAGAAAAAAATGCTGACAAAGGTGGGTTGCATTCCTTCTGTGAAGCTTTATACTCAAATCAGAATGTAGCTTCTCTGCATGACTTGAAAAGGAAAAATGTCCAGTTTCACAATGGCAAGTACCAGTCAGTGGGCAAAGTTTAGAGGGCCAGGATCCTTTCAGGGGGGAAATACACTCCACACCCGTAAAAATGACTGATTGCATTGTCAACCATGGAAACAATACTGTTCCAGTGTGTTGTGGAGGTCCTGGCTTGGCTGTATTTGCAATGGTAAATTCTTCCTGGCAGTAAAAAGGAAAAGGTCCCCAGAGTCCCTCCTCATTTTGTTTTCCCTTTAATACTTCTCAAATAGAGAGCAGAATGATGACACAAAACAGAAATCGGTGCTGGTATTTCAGATTGCTGTGTAACAATTCAAGGTTTAGGTACATTAGCCTATACTTCACACCCAGCTAAATCTAAATTAATTAGGAAGGATGAAGACACATTGTGAATGTTCAAGTTCTTTGATTTTCTTTCTTTCCCTTCTGGTCTCTTGTCTTTGGGCACTCAGTACGACTGGATTGAATGGAGTTAGTAGGATCCTCATTGGAAAACAAGCAGGAAAAATAAAATTTTAGACTACTCTAAAAGCTATTTCACTACTGGGAAAAGTTTGGTAAGGGAAGAATTCAATTCAACAAAAAATATCTATTTATAAACATTTATAAGTAGTGCTTACATTCTAGCCAAGAAGAGAAGTCAAATATACAAATAACCATAGTTATGAGAGAGACAGAGAGACAGAGAGAGAGAAAGGGAGAGAGTGAGAGAGAGAGAGAGAAAGAAAGAGAGAGAGATGGGGAGAGAAGGAGAGAGAGAGAGGAAAAAAGAGAGAGAGAAAAAGAGAGAGACACTCTGAAGGTTATTGAAAAGAACACCGACTATGGAGTCAGGGCCTCCTTCAGATTCTCCCCTTGATGTACAGCTATGGCCAAGCACTTAATAATAGTAACAACTAGCATTTATAGACGACATTAAGGATTGCAAAGTACTCATGCATATGCTATCTCATTGAATCCTTACAGAAATTCTGTGATGTAGGTGCTATTATACCCATTTTCAGATGGGGGAACTGAGTCTTAAGGTTTGAGAGGTTGAGCAACTTATCATGAGTCATCTAATTAGTAAATACCTGAGGAAAGATTCAAACTCAGGTCTTCATTCCCCGTCCAACACTCTACTATACCACTTAGCTACTTAAACTTAATGGGTGTTGGTTTCCTCACCTGTGAAATGTTGGGATTTAAGATTAATGGTCTCTGAGGTCCTTTCCATAACTAAATCTATGATGCTAAGTCTTAGCAGAGGTACAAACAAACAGCTATGAGAGATAAAGGTCACTTTGGCATTGGAGAAATCAGAGAGAGCTTCATGAAAGAGGTTGTGTTGACTTTGGGAATAGAAGGATTTCCACAGGTATACAAGGGGACCCAGTGAGTAGGGATAGGACAAGATATTAATACTATTGCCTGAAACAGGACTTTGGAATTGACTATGAGTTTCAGTTATCCATGATCTAATTCCCAAGGATCATTGTCATTTATCCTGTTCACATCCCCCAGGTAATAGGGTCAGGTCAGAAACCAGTCCTCAATTTTCAGAGCAAAACAAAAGCAGGGAGGCTCAAGGTAATGTGATTAATCATAACTTGAGTTCCCTGACTCCTAGGCCATGGTTATTTCTCTGGGTGATGCTCCCCCACCCCATTTAAACCTGAGATTTCAATGTCAGAACTCAGGGCTCTTATTTGAAATGTTGATCCTAAAACCAGAGAAATGCCAAAAAAAAAGCAAGGCTGTATGAAGTGGTAAAAAGTCTGTTCACTTGGAAGGAGGCCTGTTTCAACAGGTTGAATAACCTAGATTCCAGAGAGTACCACCTTCTATGAGATCATACCAATAAGAAAGGGATAATTTAGAAAACTCCCCTATCCCTCTATATCAATTCAGGTGTATTAGCTTCAGAAATTCAGACTCCTCGTCCATTTCTTCCTATTCTCATAATAGATGTGTGGAAACATTCCCTCCCTCCCTCTGTCAATCCCTCTTTCTCCACTAGTTTTAACAACACTTTGGCAAATCAGTGAAGACAAATTAAGAACAGAACACATACAGATTTTCATCCAAAACAAAAGGACACATTTTTTCAAAGTCCAAAATACATTAGGACCATTGTTTCTGCTCATCAATTTTCATTTTCTGCCCTGGCTACTGTATTTCAGGACCACAGGGTAATTCAGTAACCAAAGTCTCCCAATGTTCAAAGCACAAGGTAAAATGAAAAAAAAAAAGGCAAACCAGAGTTGAAAAGAGGTTTGACCTTGCAACCAGCCTTGATCATATATGCCCTCTATCTTGGCATTCTCCACCTATGGACCACTCAGTGGGAAAGAAGGAAGACATGTGATGTTTTGGCACCTATTCAAAAGTGACAATAAAATTCTGATTTCTGTTAATATTCATTATGTGCTTTTCCTATTGAATTATAAACTCCTTGAAGGCAAAGTCTTATTTTGTCTTTGTGCTAGAGCCAAACACAGAGTCTTCCTATAGTAGGAAGAACTCCATAAATGTCAAATTGACTTGAATTAACCACCACTCCTCTCTACCTCCAAACAAGTTGTTGACTCATTTCTCATTTGTGTCCAACTCTTGATGGCCCCGTTTGGGTTTTTCTTGGCAAAGATACTGGCGTGGTTTTCTATTTCCTTCTCTAGCTCATTTTGCAGATAAGGAAACTGAGGCAAACAAGGTTAAGTGAGTTGCCCAGGTTCACACAGCTAGTTAGTGTCTGAGGCCAGATTTGAACTCATGAAAGAGAATCTTCCTGAGTCTGGCTTTCTATCTACTTAGCCACCTTGCTGCCCAACTCCTTCCCCTGAAAACCAAATACAAATATGGAATCCTGTTTGAAATATTATTAATATTTTTTGAGAAAGGGCATCTTTTTGTCAATTAAGAATAAATTATTAAGAACCAATAATTAAGGACTTACTGTGTGTCAAAAAGACAAGCAAAAATACAGTCCCCATCCATGAGGAGCTCACATTTTGCTCATTTTATTTAGGAGGAAAACTTTATAACTTGGAACCTCAGAACCACCACACTAAGTCAGGTCCATGGCTACCCCCTGACTGGATGGTATTCTGTCTTTGACAGATGCACCAGTAGAAAATAAATAGAAGGTCCAGAGTGTCCTCAATGATATTAATTTCAAAAGTCTAGACATATTTCCCTAAATCTAATTTCTCTTGACAAGCAGTTACAACTAAATCCATGAATTTGTTAAAACCTTCTTTTTACATTAAAAAGAAAAGATACCCATGATTGCATCTGTGTAGGAGATTCTCAGAGAAAAATTTTCTCTACCAAGCAGATGAATACTTCCTTGGCAAATTATCATCTTAGAGCAGAGGTTCTTAACTGTAGGTCCATGAATTGCTGTAAAAAAATATTTTTTAAGAACTCAAAACTTAAAAAGAAAAAAGATGTTAAAAATTGTTTTTACACGTAATTGGGGAAAATAAAATATTTTAAAAAGAAATATTTCCATGTAATTTATTTTCTTTATAATCTTATATATTTTCTTTTTTTGCATTTAAAAACAGGAGTCTTAGGAGTCTCTAGGTTTCATCAGATTGACTGACCAAGGAGTCACTGGTATCAAAAAGGCCAAAGTTCTGTTTAGTTGTGGGGGAGGCGAGGGGATGGAAAAAGATTCCATGATTTGTTCAAGCTAAGATAGCCATTGTGTATCCAAGGCAGCATTAGAACTCAGATCCATCTTACTGTAGGCTACCTTTCAGTCATTACCCCAAGATGCCTAACGTCCTTGGCACGTTATAAACACTTAATCAACATCAGTTGGAATGTCCGCTCCATTTGAAGCACTTCCCAAGTTGAGCCCTGGCACTTGGGAACTCTAGGCTGTTCTCTTCTTTGGCAGCCTCAGTAAGGGAGAGAACTTTGGCCCTCACACAGAGAGGACCTGAGTTCAAATACCTCATCTCTGTTGTTTGCTGTGTGACTTTGGGCAAGACACTTAGCCAAAGATCGATTAATGATCTGGTAATGAACCCTGCACCTGGCTTTGTAGGGTCTTGTGAGGAAAGCAGTGTCTGTCAAGTGTCTGACAAAGGTGAGCTATTTATTATTTTAAAAGTTTGCTGTCTTGGTTCTGGGATTTAATTGCACCTATTGACTGCACATCCGGCTCATTACTATATTGTTGTATATGATCTTTAATTACTTTGTGAGAGGAAGTCAATCCCTTGATAGTGGATAGGCAGCTGGCCTTAGAGTCTGGAAGACTCGCCTAGCTCTAACCTCTACTTCTGATATGTACCCCTTCATGTGGCCATGGTCACTTAACTACTCAAAGACTCTAACACTTGTTCTGTGGAGTTTGGATTCAGGCAAAGGGTTGCTCTTGAGGCCCTCGAGGGCCACATGTAACCTTGAGGCTGCAGGTTCCCCACCCCTGCTCTAGACAAAGGCTAGAAGGCTCCTTGTGTGCTACATTACAGAGAGTTGAAGATCAGACTGAATGACCTCCAGAGTCCAAACCCTGAAATTCAATGATTCTGTGACAGAAATTGTTTCATGTTTCTTTTGTTTTTCTCCTCATAACATCTAGTACAAACCTTCCCATGGAAGAATCTCTCAAAAACCTGCTGATTGATATGTTTTATGTGGATATGTTTTATGTGTTAGAAAGGGTGACCTCTGGACTGTAGTCCAATCTTCTCCAGTTTGAATGAGTCCATCCACACCTTTCACAATTTTGTGTATGTGGACTCGATGCTTTTTTAACCTTTATTTTCTAGACTCGAGAATCTCAATCTTCTCAGTTTGCAAGCACTCAAACAGTGCCTCTAATTCCTTGCCTTCATTTTAATTTTGTTTTCCCTGGAGAGTATCCAACTCCCTTATATCTTTCTTGAATTGTAGTGACTAAAATCCTAGTCGGTACCCCAGGGATGGGCACCTATCATTTTGTACAAGAGAATAATAACATGTCTTTCTGTTAGTGCCTGATACTTTCATGTACATTTTAGCTGCCTTCAGGTAACCATTGTACAGGTTGTTTAGTCATTTTTAGTTACGTTCAACTCTTCATAACCCCATATAAGGTTTCCTTGGCAAAGATACTAAAATGGTTTGCTATTTCCTTCTCCAGCTTATTTTATAGATAAGAAAACTGAGGTAACCAGGGGGTAAGTGACTTGCCCAGGGTCACACAGCTAGTAAGGGTCCAAGGCCAGATTTTATCTCAGGAAAATGAGTCTTCCGACTTCAGACAAGCATTTTATCCACTGTGCCACCTAGCTGCCCCACCCAGTATACAGTTCTAAGCAATTATGAAGAATTGTTACCAGGAAATTTGCAAATGCTTAATAAAGTCATTCTAACAATGAATATATAGCCCTTTAAAGCTTACAAAATGTTTTATATATGTAATTTTATTCGAGCTTCACAAAACTCTGTAAAATAAGTATTGCTATTAGACAGATGAATTCCATTTTATAGATAAGGAAATTAAGGGTAAGAAAGGTGAAGTTATTTACCCAAGGTCACATAGTTAGTAAATATCTGAGGCAAGATTTGAACTCGGGTTTTCCTCCAAATCCAGCACTCCAACCATTGCACCATGAACTGTTGCAAATCTGATTTTAGAACAAACAGCACCAATTGCATCATAATTTTCAAACAACTGGAGGTTTCTATTCCAATCTAGGTATGGGAGGTCATGTGACTTGATTTAATGTGAAAATGTGACTGATGGTGTTTCTGATATCAAGTTCATTTGAATAGATCGGTAACTGTAACTATGTGCAATCCTTCTATCTGTCTCCCTCTTGCTCTTGGTGTAACCCAAAAGGAGGTGTTGGTAGTATAGTGGAAAGAGTATTCACTGGCTCTAGGGTCAAAGAAACTGGATTCAAATATCATCTCTGACAATTACTTAGCTGTATGACTTTGGGAAAGTCACTTACCTTCCATAAACCTCAGTTTCCTTGTGTGTAAAATGAAGAAATTGGACAAGACAGCTTTTGAGGTTTCTTCCGGGTCTAAATCTATGATTCTCTCACCCTTGAAAGCCTAAACTTTGGCACCACCTTAGAAGCCAGAGGATCTATGTAAGAGTCATGAATCTATTTCCATGTTCCCAAAATGTGCAAATTTGGAGTTGTGGTTTGAACTTCTAGATTTTTCCAAATCTAGAAGTCTGACATCTGCCTATGAATGGATTTCTTATAACCAACCATAAAGTGTTATTATATTCTCAACTTAAATACAGAGAAAGAAAAACTTCTTAAATGTTTTTCAACTTTTTTTAAAAAAATAGCCACTGACAAGATCCATAATCTTTAAGAATAAATTTCTAGCATTTAGTATAAGTATTGCAGAAGTCTTTAGAATGAATGAACTCCTGAGAATTTGAGAATTTTAACCTATTATGGTTATGAACAGTAAGTTGCTCCAACAAGAAAACAAGAATTTTTCATAGTTTCATAAATGCCTTTATATTTATTAACCCTACACTCTTGAGACAAGTGAATAGACCAGACATCACAGGATTATAGTTTTAGAATTGAAAGACTTTCAAGGCCATCTATTCCTTCTCATCTTTCTTATCTCCTTTAATCTTATGAGGAAACTAGGATCTGGGAAGATTGTGACTTGCCCAAGTTCACGTAGTAAGTAGAGATTTGAACCAGTGACATAAGATCATAGATTAATAGCTGGAAAGGATTTTAAGGCCATTTCTATTTCCAAAGGATTGCAAAGCTCTTTATATAAGCTATCTCATTTGATTCTCATAACAATCCTATGAGGTAGGAATCATCATCATCATCACCATCACCATCACCATCATCTCCATTTTACAGATGAGGAAACTGAGGCTGAATAATATTAAGTGACTTGTCCAAGATTTGAACTCAAGTTCTCTCCTCCACATCCAGCATTTTTCCTACTATGCCATAATGCCTTCTGAAATACCTTGTAAGGAACATGCCAGTGTTCTCCATCAGTTCACTTCGGTTTAACTAATGACATCACTTTTAAGAAAGCACCGTCCATCCCCAAAATGCAATTTGAGATGAAGCACAGATGTCTTCAACTTCACAGAAACTCATTTGGTCAGCTTTCCTTCCCTAGTGATAAAATAGATGACAAGCTTTAGGTAGCAGGACTATGTGTAAATAGAGGTGACGGAGATATGTGGCAGCCTGCAACAGAGTGTGAGACTAGTTTGCTGGAAGATGGTGACTTGGGAAAGGAGGGTGGAGGAGTAATTTTTTCTTAACTCCTGCGGGATACTCTGGAGTAGTCAGAGTGTCCTCATTGGTACAGCCTGACAGATTGAAGCCAATGATGCAGCCAGCCTGTTTTTCACATTATGAGAGATAATAAAGCAATAAAGCAGCGAGAGGTTGCTGGTGGTTGGCCCTACTCTCCAGGTGTACTTTATGGCTATGGCACTTTGGGCCAACTCCAGGTTAGAAGCATGGAAGCCATTCCTAGAGGAGCCAGGCCAACCACAATGGAACAAATATGAACAAAGAGACCTTTTGCTCAGTTGCTCATTGTGTGTGGCTAACATCTCAGTTTTCTGAGAGTTATTTGGCCCATCACATTGTTGGACATCACATATGGTAGAACCATTACGTTCCTGGAAAACACTGAATGACAAATCACAGGAATGGCAGATGGAAAAGACCCACCAGACTCAGTTAACTTGCTGATCTTCTTACTCAGAGGATCCCTCTACTGTCTGCAACTGCTTGGAAGCATAATAAGTCAAAGTAGTGATCAGTGGTGCTCATCAAAGCCAGATGTGTACTTGGAAAAATAGTCTTAAGATAGCCACAGATAAAGGGCAGGAGTAGGCAGGGAGACGGTTCTTTAGATAGTATGATCTGAGAAAAGCTTCCTTACCCAAAGAGGGAGCAGGAAGCTTGGAAATGGAAACTGCTTCCTTCAATATGAAAAACTAAACTAGAAACTCCTTGTGGGCAGGGCATCCTACCTAAAGTTGTTATCTTCTTTAGCCAAACCTGGAAACTCTATACTTAGAAGGCACTTGGTAAATGTTTGATGAACTGAATAACATACGATTTCAGAGGTAAATACAACCCACTTAAGACAAGGTAGGAAAATGAAGTGAGAATGAAGACATATAACATGGAAAAGTTTCCACCCTTCTCAGTCTTTGAATAAATAGTAAACCTAGTAAGTCAAGGTGATATATTTATCTTTTAAATGTGATTTCTATAGACAAATGTAGCAATAACCTGAAGTAATGATTCTAATAGTGGAAATTTTAGAACCTGTGACAATAAGAAATTCCAATATTTATTCTTTTTTTTTTTTTGGAGGGAGGAAGGCAAGGCAATTGGGGTTAAGTGACTTGCCCAACGTCACATAGCTAGTAAGTATGTCAAGTGTCTGAGGCCAGATTTGAATTCAGGTCCTCTGATTCCAGTGCTGGTGCACTATTCACTGCACCATCCAGCTGCTCCCCAATATTTATTCTTGAGAAAATATGTGAATTAAGATCCAGTATACATCATGTCCCAAAAGTCTTAGTGAACTTTCTAAACTTTAACAATTTCAGAAGAATAAATGTTACAAACTTATAGAAACAGCATTTTTAAAGTTAATTATTAAAAATTTTTAAAACACCTATGTTTCTTGCCAATATAATCCCATATTGCATTATGTGTAACTCTAGTTCGCTTTTGAACTTAAACTTTTTATCAATTACTAAAAGGACAGCAATTTTAATCCTAGTTTCAAGATCATCCCAAGAATAAGGGATGATGCCTATATAGCAGTTTTGATGTGATCTGACCCCCCCCCAAAAAAGGTCTAAGGGAGATAGATCAAGTGACCATGATGGCCAAATAAGAGAACTGCCCTCAATCCTCTGGACTGAGAGAGTCATCTAGAAACTATCACTCACATAATGCATAATGATAGGATGCTTCAATCATGTTCAAGTTAAAACTAAAAATTTATCATCCCAAATTCACAAAACTACATAAGTGTAAAAGAAATTTAAATAATTATAAGTGTAAGGCACATGTACTTTTGAAATTAATAACTTTACATAGACCTTAAAATTTTAGACTAAGACTTTGGGGATACTTTGTATAGATGTGATAATAATAATAATAGTTATAACTATAATAATAACTAGTATTTATTTACTGCTTTAAGGTTTGCAAAGCACTTATATATGTTATCTCATCTGGTCCTCACATTAACCCTGTAAGATAGATAATATTATCATCACCATCTTGTTACAGATGAGGAAGTTGAGGTCCATGTTCACATAGCTCATACCTGTCTAAGGCAGGATTTAGACTCGGTTTTTTCTGCCTCCAAATCCTATAATCTTTCCACTGTGCCACCTCCCTCCCTCAAATATGCTGATACTTGCTACATGTCCATTGTGTTGTTTTTGTGTTGAGCTGTTTTAGTTGTGTCTGACTCTTTGCAACCCCATTTGGGGTTTTCTTGGCAAAGATACTGGAGTGGTTTGCAAAGATCCTTCTCTATCTAGCTCATTTTTACAGATGAGGAATCTGAGGCAAACAAGGTTAAGTGACTTGTTCAGGATCACCCAGCTGGTAAGTGTCTGAGGCCCATTTGAGCTCAAATATTCCTGACTCCAGGCCTGAATCAATTCATTATCTGGTGATAAGGATTTTTTAAAGTGATAACTAGCTCCAACATGATGTGTCTCCTTGAAAGATATTCAGATATAGAAAGAATGTCAAATTTAGTTATGTAATAGAATGGCATTGCTAGAAGGCTTCCCATTCGTTCCTTTCTTCATCAGTCTGTTTTATAACCATAATAGATGTTTAAGACTGTGCTAAGAAATTGTGAAGAAACAAGGATAATCAAGATGGGTCTTATGACCTCTTGAACCCAGCCATCCAGGAATTAGCCAACAAAATTTCTTAAGCACCTACCATGTAAGGTCCACCATGCTAAGCTTGGCAAAAATAAAGGCAAAAATCATCCCTGCCCTCAAAGAACTGAGATTCTTCAAGGAGATATTTCACATTGCCTTCTATTTTTTCATTTGTTTGGATCTGTTTAATAGTATCTTGATTCCTCATAACGTCATTTACTTCCATTTGCTCCACTCTAATTCTGAAGGAATTATTCTCTTCAGAAAGCTTTTGATATTCTTTTTCCATCTGGCAAAGTCAACTTTTTAAGGCATTCTTCTCCTCATTGGCTTTTTGGGGCTTCTTTTGCCATTTGAGTTAATCTATTTTTTAAGGTGTTATTTTCTTCAGTCAGGTTGTTGACTCTCTTTTCATGATTTTCTTGCATCATTCTCATTTCTCTTCTCAATTTTCCCTCCACTTCTCTTATTTGGTTTTCAAAATCCTTCTTAAGCTCATCTATGGCTTGTAGGCAGTCTTCATGTTTCTTGGAAGCTTTTGGTGTGGCAGTTCTGACTGTGTTGTCTTCCTCCCATTTCATACTTTGATTATTTTTGTCCCCAAAGAAGGAATCTAAAGTTGGATTTCTGTTCTTACTTTGCTTCCTTTGTCTGCTCATGTTGCCAGTCAATTACCTGATTTTTTTACTTCTGTGGAACTCTGCTTCCAGAGGGGAAAGCTCTGTCCCAAATTGCTGGGGTTTTCACAACTGTCAGAGCTATCGGGAGGCTGCCACTTTTTTGCAGCCCCCACCAGCTTTGGCTCACTGAAAACACACCCCAGGACCACCACCTAAGGCCACAATCTGGATTCAGGCTGCTCAACACAAGAGCACTTAACCTCTGAATGATCACTTGGCCCCTCTGCAGTCTGCAGACTGGGAGCTTCTGAAGCAGCCATGTGGAGGCAGCTGCAGGGCCACTGCTTCTGCCACTTCCTTGCCCTGGAGGCAGTTTGGCAGGACAGCTTTTCTCCCCCAAATTCAGCTGAGTTCCACTGACCTTTCACTTTGTCCTTGTTTCTTATGGCTTGATAATTCTGGAAACTGCCATAGCTGCCACTGATCCAATCTCCTGAAGGCTCCAGCTTCAGCTCATCCTGGCCGCCCCAGGGCCAAGCTACAGTTTCAGGCCAGGTTGGTTTAGGCTCCCAGCATGCTGTGATGAGCACTTCCTGCTGAGCTGCCTTCAGCAGGAGATGTGTTTTTCTGTATTTTTGTGAGTTTTGGAGCCCTAAAATTTGTTTAGAGTCATATTTTATGGGCATTTGAGGTGGCTGTGTGGGAGCTGCAGAACCTTGTTTCTCCTATGCTGCCATCTAGGCTCTGCCCCCAAGAACTCAGATTCTAATGAAACATAAAAGTAACTAGGTACATAGAAGATTTTATATATGTGTGTGCACACAACATACACACATGCATGTTCATATGAATGCACATGTGTGTATACATCTATATATAAATATGTATGCACACATGCATATCTACATGCATAGATGTGTGAACACATGTAGGCAACACAGTAATATAAAAACACAGAATACATTGTGTTGCATATGTATATATGTACATATATGCACACGTGTGTGTGTGTGTGTGTGTGTGTGTGGTCAATGAAAGGTAATCTCAGAGAAGATGATAGTAGCTGGGGGCTCCAGGAAAGGCCTTGGGGAGAAGGTAGGATTGGAGCTGCAACTTGAAGGAAGCCAGAGAAACTAAGAGGTGACGGTGAAGAGGGAGAACCCTTTGAGAATGGGAGGGCAGGCAGGACAGAAGCTGGGGATGCACTGCCTTATGTGAGAAACAAAAAATAGCCAGGTAGGAAGGAAGGACGAATTGTGACGTGCTTTAAATGTCAAAAGGAGGATTTTATATTTCATCTTGAAGGTAATAGGGAGCCAAAGGAATTTATTGCATAGCGACGTAATACAGTAAGACCCATACATTAGGTAAATCATTTTGGCAGTTGAGTGGAGGATGGGTTGAAATGGCAAAAGACTTGGCAGGGAGACCAGCCAATAAGCTATCGCAATAATCCAAGCAAGATGTTTTGAGGGCCTGAGCCTGGTCTATGGTAGTAGAGAAATGAGGAATTATAGGAAAAAAATGGTTACTGCAGGGGGGCAGGGATGACTACAGAGTCATACACAATTCAATTCAGTTTAAATCGATAAAAATTTGTCATGCACCTACATCAGCCTCACCTCTTTTGTGAGATGTGGATTGAAATAACAGAACCTACTCCAAAGAGTGTTGGGGGACCAAATGAGAAAAAAATTATGCAAAGCACTTGGCAAACCTTAAGCGGTCTATATAAATGCTAGCTTATCCGAATTGTACTGATTACTGTGTTTCAGCCAGAAACTGTGGTAGGCCCTGGAAATAAAAAGACAAAAAGGAAACAGTTCCTACCCTCAAGGGCCTTACCTTCCACAAATACACACACACACACACACACACACACACACACACACACACATATATAATAAGCATTCCTCATATCAAATTAAATAAATATGCAATACAATAGAGTGTACAACATGAGAGTATAAGGAGGTATGTGTAAAGTTCTATGGCAGGTCACATAGAACATAAGTAATTTTGAACCCAAAGTTATGTTTTCCCCAAAGTTGTTATACATAAGGATCTCAAAGCAGCCTCCATGAGAAAGGAAAAAACCCAAACCCCATGAATCATTAGTCTTACTAAAATTAAAAGCTCTTCTATCCTGTAGAAAATACAGCATCTACTTGGCCTGAGAGCAGAGAAATTTAGAAGTGACCAGTGGTTGGAGCTGTTTTCATTCCTGGCAGGCATTTGTAGTGTTCAGCCTTTTGCATCCTTCTTGCCAAAAAGAGGAAGGGGGAAGTTCTCATATTTATATGACTTCGTGAAAATTCCCTTTCCTCCAGTTCCCCTATCTGAACATTGATCTACATTCCTGTTTGGGCATAGCAGGGTAATCTGAGGATAGACACTCTTGGAGCCTTTTACTCTAAATTGAATTGCTTTTGTAAAGTCAGAAGCACATTTATCTTCATGCTGGGCTCTCTCTCTGTCTCTCTCTGTCTCTCTCTCTCTGAGAAAAAAAAAATCTGTATTACAATTTGCACATGGCTATGAAAAGTTCCAGTGTGCAAAACTGCCAATTTCAACCACATATTCTCTCTGTCTCTCTCTTTATTTCTGTCTCTCTCTCTCTTTCTCTTTTTCCATCTCTCTATCTCTGTCTCTCACACACATACAGAGAGAGGGAGAGAGGTTGATCTTTACTTCTTTACTCTGGCCTCTTTTGGAAAACTATCCATCCTCAGCCTTCACTGTTAATTATGGCCCCATACACTAGTAACCAAATGACAGTGGGCTTGGAACTGCTGTTGCTGTCTTTACACGTTATGTTTATGAAGGCTGCTGAAATCATTCTGGGCAAGGTTAAAGGAAGTCTCCTCAGTGCAAAGGTTTCGATTAAAACAAACACTGTTTGCTTTCTGGACCTGGCAGAAAAATTAGATAGAAATCCAAGATGTTATAGGCTTCGGTCATTGTTTCCAGGCAACCAGATGCCTGGCCCAGGAAGAGCAGAGTTGCTTTCTTTTGGTGCCAGACGTGTTGATAGACAGTGGTCTGCCTTCCTGAGTACAGGCCATGGGGAGAAATATAGGAAACTTACATTTGCCTCATTACCTGAATCATCCCTGGAGCTGCTGCTCTATTAGGCAATAGAACTGGTGAATAAATCCAGTTAAAGTAAATGAGAGGGAAAAGCCATCTTTTCTACATTTTAAAAGGGAAAAAATAGTGAATTCCTCTGCGCTCCTCATCTTGGGAGGTAAAGAAGGGTATTCTTTAGTCAAGCAGGTAAAGAAACATTACAACTATAATGTCATTGAAGATATGGATGTCTACTGATGTCACACAATAATGCGGGCAGGACCAAACATGAGGGTAATGGCAAATAAATCAATTTGTCTGTGAAAGTCCTTCCATCTCCTGTTTGAGGACCCTTCCACTGTCTCCTTGGACAGTCAGCTTTGGAATGTTATGTGAAATGGATTTCACAGATATATGTTGTTGCTGTTAAAGCATCCAGTTATGTCCAACTCTTTGTGACCCCATGGACCAGGTGTGGGGAACCCGTGGCCTCGAGGTCCTCAGGTGTGGCCTTTTGACTGAGTCCAAATTTTACAGAGCAAATCCTTTTATTAAAGGTACAGAAGAGTGGATCATTCTTGTTTGTATACACATGTACTAAAATATTAAATAAAAATATTATCTGTAAGGTGAACAGGTGAACCTAGGAATGAGTTCATTACCCAGCTGTCATCACTTCCTCAGTGTTCTGTATTCCCAGTAATTCGTCTGCTGTCTACATGGAGTTGTTTGGCATTCAGAAATCTAGAAGCCTCCTGTTTCCTTGGTCAGCCTGGGAATCCCCTTCTTACTTTTTCATAAATAGGAGTGCACAGAAGTTGCTCTCCAGTGCCAACATTGTCACTTGCTCTGACTAATTAAGTATAAGGTAAGCAACAGTCACTGGAAGTGGAGCATTCAGTGAATATATGTAGAAGTGAATCGAAAGGAGAATAATACTATTTATAACATCATTTGGAGTCTTGCAGGACATTACAGACCAACAAGAGGCTACAATTGACGAAACGCAAGGAGAAATGAAAGAAAAAGGGGGGAGCTCTGCACCAAATCTAGCATTTCCTATTGGTTTCATTCATTCATTTATGCAACATTTGTTAATCACTATGTTACAGGAACCATGCTAGGTAATAGAGGTATAATAACAAAAACAAAAGCATTTGTATCTTTCGGGGTCTTTTAGTATATTGGGATGGGTAGTGGATAGAATGTTGGACCTGGAGTCAGGAAGACCTAAATTCAGATAGGACCTCAGTTCATTTTAATTCTATAGTTTTGTCCCTTTTTAACATTTCAGATGGGTAGTCCTACATTTGTATAGCTTGCTTAATGACTTTCTCAAAATTTCCTAGCTCAAAGTAATTTGAAAAATAAGATTTCTCTCTAATACTTAGAAGAGTGCAGGGAATACCTAGAGTAAGAGTTTTGATAATTCCATCTGGACAGTATACTGCCAAAGTATCCACAGCATTCAAAATTTCTCTGTTTGCTGTAACTGATGAACATTTTAAACTAGAGTCCCAATTTCCCAATTTCAAACTCAACATGTCTAAAACTGAACCCATTTTTTCTCCTTCCCCCCCAAAGCTTTCCCTCTTTCAAAGTTCACTCTTCTTTCAAAGGCACCACCATCCTTCTAGTCTCCCAGATTTGTAACTGGGGCATTATCCTTGACTCCTCACTCTACCTCACCTGACATACCCATTCAGTTTCCCTGTCTTATTACTTCTACCTTCATGACATCTCTTGTGCTTGGCCGCTTCTCTCTAGTCACATATCCTGTACCTGAATTCAGATCCTTATCACTTCCCACTAGATTGTTGCAAAAGACTCCTAAGCACTTTCCTTGCCTCAAGTATCTCCCCACTTGGGTTCATCTTTGATTCTATTGCTGATGTGTGGATCTTATTACGTCACTTCCCTACTTTATTTTTTTTATTTTGTTTTTTTTTTTTTAGGATTCTTCACTTCCCTACTTTTAAAAAAATGCAGAGCTTTCCTATTGACTTTAGAGTCAAACTAATATTAAATCTCTCTAGTTAGCTTTAAAATCCCCTTCATAGCTTTGCTCCAGCCTCTCTAGCCTCATCATATGTTAGCCCTGCAGTACTCAGAGCTCCAGCCAAACTAGCTTTCTCTCTGTTTCTCATACATAGTCTCCATCTCTCATCTCTTTGCCTTTGCACTGGAAGTCTCTCATGCCTGGAATTACTTTGGCTTCACTTCTCTCCATTCAAGGTGAAGCTGAAGCACCACCTTTATGTGAACCCTTCCTGATCTCACCTGCTAGTGCCCTGCCTGGTATTTAACTACTTTGGATTTATCCTCTTTATATTTATTCTGTGTACATATGGGTGGATAGACAGACAGACGGATGGATGGATGGATAGACAGATACATAGATAATAGATAGAGAGATATATTGGTGGATAGAAACATAGATAGATAGATAACCAAAAATATGTCTATCTATTTGGTTAAGCTTAATATTATCTTCTGAATAAATGGCAGCTTTAAAAATATCTGTTTCACCACAATGACTGAAGGCAAATTGATTCCATCTTAGGCCTACTTTCTCTATTGATGGTGCAAACTGTGCTTTCTGGATTTGAATCTCCTTTTATCTATTGAGAATGCATTTTGAATAGTGTTTTGTTTCATTTTTTAAAAGGCTTTATGCATGTATGTGTATGTATAAAATCTCCTTGTTGTCTCTTCCATGTCAGCACTCCTTGTGTGTGGAAATTGTTCATTCATTGTATTCGTATCCCTAGTGCCTAGCAGATTTCCTGGCACAGAGTAGGCACTTAATAATACTTGTTAGATTTTAGGATTAATAAGAGTGGGAAAACATATTCACTACAAACAGATGAATCAACCACATTACTCATGTGGGAACCTTCCCACATGACAATGTCAATTAGTGACAATGTCAGTTTTCTTTTCTCTAGCAGTGATTTCATAAAAGTTTTTAGTGTTATTTTCTAAAGTGGTGTTATTTTCTAATATGATCTGTCCATCTAGCAGTATCTACTATCAAATTAGTTATTAAATTCTCTATTAGGGACTGGAGGGACATGACAGAAAGCCTTATCCACTTGTATTCTATGGGTACCACCCATTTGAAACACATGGTTTGGTTTTTTGGATAGGTAACAGAGTAATTTCCACCTAAGTTCCTTTGGAAATATTATGAAGAAGATAGAGGAAGGAATGATGGAAGGAAAAAAGGAAGAAGGAAGGAAAGAAAGAAGAAGGAGGCAAGGAAACAAGGAAGGAATGAAGGAAGAAAGGAAGGAAAGGAAGGAAAGAGAACAGAAGGAAAGAAAGAAGGTAAGGAAGGAAAGATAGAAGAAAGGAGGATGGAAGGAAAAGAAGAAAGGTAAAGAGGGAGAGAAAGAGGAAGGGTAATGCTCAAATTTAGAAATTTTCTGTAAAAAAACAAGAAAAGAAAAAGGAGGAGGAGAGAAAGGAAAAAGAAAGGAATGAAAGAAGAAAGGCTGGAAGGAAGAAGGGAAGGGGTGAGGAAGGAAGAAAAGAGAAAGGGAAGAAAGGTGGTAGGGAAAGAAGAAAAAAGAAGAAAAAAGAGGGAGGAGTTAGTTTCTAGATTGGGTCAAGCTCTGCTCTCACTTTACTTTTTGGACAAGAAGCAACTGTACTTCATCAAATGCCAGAAAAGGTATCCCATTTATGACTTTGGGTCCTCCCGATGATGTTTTGATAAAAAAACAAAACAAAACAAAACAAAAAAACCCACTGACTTTGTATGGTGTACTGAGAGAGGAAGGATGACTTTGTGGCATCCCCTTTTCCCCAGAGCAGCTCGCATACGCATGCCACTGGTTAATCTCTCTGTAGGTAACTGAGACCAGAGATGGGCTAGCTTTTCTTTCTGCTATCTTTGGGGTGGTTGGTGCAAACTGAGCAATCCTGAACAGCAGCCGAGAGTATTTTCTGTCACTCTAGAGAATGATATGGGCTGCAAGAGGTCAAAAGGACAGACACAGTTCCTGGGGCCCATTCTGGCAGATGGAGAAGCCAAAATCTTTTGAAAAAATCAGTGTCAAGAGAACAGAAAGGGAAATAACTACACAGGGCACTTGAGGGACATGGAGGAGTGATGCAGCACATTCTTTCAGAAGGAAATAAGTTCACAGCCAAGACAGCCCTTCAGTTTTCTAGTTCTTTCATTATCTGGCCCTTTGGGAATCTAGATTTTCAAGACGTTCTTTGTGAATATGTTTTTCCCCCCTCTGTAGTTAGCCTTCTTTGGAATGCTTTTATTCCCTAAAAAGGTTAACTTTCCTTTGGGCTCAGTTTTAATGTGGCCCTGTCTGAAGGTAGAGGCATCAATAATAAGGATAACTGATATTTATGGAATGCTTTAATGTTTGCATGACATTTTAAATTCATCATCTTCTTTGAGCTTCACGACAACCCTGGCAGGTAGGGACCATGTGTTGTTATCTCTGTTTTATATATGAGAAAAGTAAGTTTCAGAGAAGTTACATGACTTTTGTGTTAAGCTACACCCTTTCTCTAGTGAGTGTGGAATAGCAGATTTTCCAAGGACCCTTCCATTTGATTTCATGACCAAACTCACCATAGCACTGCCTTTGCCTTTCACCTTCTTCCCTGGAAGAGTCTGCAAGTGGCTGAGACCAAGCATTCAGAAAGACACAAAGGTTTTGGGCAGACAATCTGACATTATCAGGAGATTGGGGATTAAAGAGGAGAGTATTTAAACACTTTTAGTCCTGAGGTAAAGTCAAATCCACCTTCTAAGAGAACCATGCAAACAGAAAGGAAAATGTGAGGAATCTCCAAAGACACTCCAAGGTCACTTTCAAGCCATCTCCATGCTGCTTTTACTCATCCACCCACACTCTTAGAACCTGGGACTCTACCTTTATGATATCAGGCTTTGATAAGTGAGGGTTTCTTTTTCTATCTTGCCAGTAACCAGGCCTCCTCACTTCTTCCCAGTCACTTACACACCATGCCCCCTCCCTTTTAAAAATCCTCCTTTGAGGGCTAGGATTATCTTGCTTTTTAATGTTTGTATTTTCAATGTCCACCACACTGTAAGTATATATATTCCCTCTCTCTCTGTCTCTCTTTCTGTCTCTGTCTCTCTCTGTCTTTCTCTCTGTTTCTGTCTGTCTCTGTCTCTCTCTGTCTCTTCCTCTTTCCTTCCTCTCTTCTCTCTCCCCCCTCTTTTCTTCTCCTCTTCCTCTTCCTCCTCTTCTTCCTTTTTCTCTGGGTCTGTGTGTCTCTGTCTGTCTCTCTGTCTCTCACTCCTCCCTCTCCTTTCTCTCTCCTCTCTTTCTTCTTCTCCTCTTCCTCCTCATTCTCCTCCTCCACATCCTCTTCCTTCTCCTCTCTCTGTGTCTGTCTGCCCCCCTATCTTTCCCCCCTCAGTCCTTTAGGACAGTCAGGCTGGACTAAACAGTCTTCAAGAAGGCAGGGATGGTTTAGCATTGAATAACAGCACAAACCAGAGAGAAAAGATATGTAGCAGGCTCTGTGGAGAGTTGGGGAGCAACAATCATCTCGGAATTGGACACTGAAGGGCAGGTACACAGAACTGGCAGAAGAGTAGTACAAATACCTGCTCGGAAGCAGAAGCTCTTTGCTCAGGCCATATATGCCATGCTGTGCGTGGGCAGATCAAGACTGGCAGGCATGTTCTGCCAGTCAGGGCTCCACAGGTTCCCAGCCATGTTGCTTATGGCAGAGGGAGAGTCCTCAGAGGAATCCAAACAATGCAGAGCTTCCTTCGTGGCCTAAGGCCAGCAGAATGTGTGCATCTGAAATCAGATGAGACCTGGGTTTGAATCTCAGTTGTGATGCTTATCTGCATGTGACCTTTGACAAATCACTTAATCTCTTAGAGTCTTATTTTCCACATCTTTCAAATAGAAATAATATTTCTGCCATGTATTGATAGAACTACTGTAAGAAAAAAAAAGTTTTATATCTATGATAGCATTATAGAAATGTAAGCCATAGTAACAACAGAAAGAGAAGAAGGTAGGTAGTGTCAGCAAATCAGCGATTATAATATCTGAGTATGTGTGTCAGATCAGTAAAAATACCTGAAACTCTGTGCAAAGCTAGATTATTCCAGTACAGTTTTCCAGCATCTAGAATTATGCTTTACACCCAGTAGGCATTCAACAAACATTTGGAAAATTGGATGTTTGCTTCCTAAGGACCGGAAGTCAATGTGCCCGTGACACCTATGTATGTGGCAGATAATTAAGGATCCTTATTTTCCGTTTAGGGAAACTGAGCTGCAAAGACAAATGACTTACCCAAGTTTCAGTCAGCAAGCAGACTGTGACACAACAGGGACCTGGGACAGCTGGTTCTGTGTTCCAGTTAACTGAATGTGCTCCCATTTTGTTAATGGGGATTGACAATGAAATTTAGCAGTGCTTGTTTAAGAAAGAGAGGAAAAAAGATCAATTCACTCCGGGAACCTTTTGTTCACCCTGCAGTTCTTTTTTTAATTTTCTAGTAGCAAGTGTAGCAGACAGCCGCCCCTGGAAACAATGAAGTGAAATCCCCCTTTGTCTTCATTGCTCTGACAATGTTGTTACAGTTGAGCAATGATCTTTCACAGCCCACATTGCAAACCAATATTTTCTGAGTTAAATATGTCTCTCTAGACTGCAACTGCATGTTCTGAAGGTTCTCAGTCTGCATAATTTATTTTCTCACATGAGGAAGGGATCCTTAAGTCATTTTGCAATGGAAATAAACAAGTTACATGATTTGGAGACTCAACACCATTTTGCTCAACTTCAATGAATAAGCTAGTTTAAATATATGTGTATATATATATATCTATATATTTTATTAAAATCCCAGATGTACTCTATTTGGAATTGTGCCTGTGATTATGCTAGATGATAACAAAAAACAAGTTACCCTAAAGTTTATGTGTAGTAATTGCTTTTTCATAGAGTTTATAAGGGAAAATATAATCTCCCCTCCCCCAAATTTCCCTCAATTGCTTGTGATGGTGAAAATAACCAGCTGGAAATGAATGGGCTTCATCAGCTTTCCTATTTCTATACAAATCAGGTTGAGTTTATGGGCAATTTAATCCTTTTGTTTTCAGTGAGAATCTATGAGAGCCAGTCCTGAGGTTATGAAACATGTCATTAATCAGTCTTTTTCATTCTTTTATTAACATGGATTATAGACTTGATCTAATCACTAAACCAGCACAAAGTGACAATTTAAATTCATGGGACCACAATGGCAGTAATATATGCCGTTTCTGGAACCGTAACTAACATAAGGTAAATGGGACCTTGCACCAGGGCACTAACATCAGGGAGGTTCATGCTTTCTCCATGTAGCAACTGTTATTTCTCCATACCTTGTCTTGTGGCCCTTGATCTACTGCTGATATGCCACAACTACCCCCAGATCATAGCTATGGTATCATTGTCTTCCAAGATCCCATTATTGTGGTGCCAATCTTAGAGGTCTCACCTTCCCACCGATACTTTCCATTGAACTTGCCATGTCCCATCCCCCACCCAGTTCCCCCTCCCCACACACACACACACATGCAAGCTGATTTGCTCCAGGGAAAATGTTTCTATCATGGGCCATATCTTACCATTAGGTGGTAGCGATTCATAGGCTAATGAGCAGGCAACAGAATCAGGAGTTGTGAACAGCTGCTCATGAGAGCCAGACATCAGACCAATGGGCAGAGGGAAAATGGAAGCTATAAAGAACTAAACACATAAAGAAATGCCAGAGCCAGAACTGGAACACCACCATAAACAGACAGTTTAGGGAAACCATAAGAATCTCTGAAAAGAAAGGCTCAAGAGGAATTAGTGTAAAGGGGAGAGGAATGATCCTACTCATCTGCTTCATCCAACATGTTATTCTTTGGACAGTGGAATTGTGAACAGTATGTCAACAGACTATGTGACAAATCACAGGGCAACATAGAGTTTATACAAGTCTATTCAGACACACACCTTGACTGCCCATAAGGAATTTATACTTGACCGCACACCTTTTGAAAATTTGCATAGCTTTTTGACAAATGATAGAAGAGGGGGTGCTATTTATTTTTAAAAGTTGTATTAATATTATTCATTTTTATATCCCACTGATTTCTAAAGCTAGGCACCTCCTCCATCCCACACAAAAATTGAACTCTCCTTTATAACAAAGAAAAGCACTTAAGAAAAAAAAACTAATACAATATTTGCACCTGAGAAAGCATACAATATTTTGCCCTAGTAGTTCCTCATCCCTTAGCCAAAAGGACAAAGGGTTATTTCTTTATCTGTTCTCTAGGATAATCACTGAATTTTAAACTATTTCCTTAGAGCTCCAACTTCCTCTTAGTGATCTTTTCATTTCCATTGTTGAATTCATTGTACATATTGGTTTCCTGATTCTATTTCTTTCTGTATCAGTTCATATAAATCTTCCCATGCTTCTTTGAATTCTACTTATTTGTCACAATAAAATTTCATTACAATTATATACCACAGTTTGTTCCGTCATTCCCCAATCAATGGGCACACACTTTGCTTCCATATGTTTTCTGTTATAAAAGTTCTGTTATGGATAATTTGGTACATATTGGAATTCTGTTCCTGTCTTTGAACTCACTGTAGTCTATTATGCTCAGTTTTGAAATCACTACTGGATCAAAAGGTCTCAGTCCTTTAATTACTTTTCTTGCATAATTCTAAATTGATATTGAGAATGGTTAGGTCAATTCACAGCTCCATCCCCTATATATTAGAGTGCCTGTCTTTCCATAGATCCTCTAACATCAAAGGTTCCTGTTTCCTGTCATCTCTAACAATTTGCACAGTGTGAAATAAAACTTTTGAGTTGTTATAGTTTGCATTTCTCTTATTAGTAATAATTTAGAGCATTTTTGTAATGCATTTTCTACAAAAATCATTGATTCTATATTATAAATTATATTCCATGCTACATGGACATAATTTTTTAAAAAATGAAACAAAATATAGTTTGCTACAGATATATACTTAACTATAAAGTGTGTCTGATATAAAAGTTGAGAGTAGATTAAGCTTACATATCTAGCACAAGGAAAATTATAGATATAATTTTATTTTATATTAGTTATAGAACTTAATATAGTATAAATAAAATTAAGAAAGAAATAAATATTAAGCATCTATTATGTGCCAGGCACTGAGTTATGTATTTTACAAATATCTCATTTGATTCTCATAACAACCCTAACAGGTAGGTAAAATCTAGATTTTACAGTAGAGGAAACTGAGGCAGATTGAGGTTAAGAGACTTGCCTAGGGTCACACAGGCAATAAGCATCTAACACCATATTTTAACTCAGGTGTTCCTTACTCCAGACTCAGCATTCTATCCCTTGTGCCACCTAGATGCCCCTTGGAGGCTCATAAGAGATATAAAGTCCAAGTTAGTAATTAAAAATGGTCATGTCTTTCCTCTTCCTTCTGCCTAAACTATCATTCCCCACCCCCTGCTCCCACCCTGAAACTGATAACTTACAAGTCTTCATTAAAATGTATGAACACAAAATATTCCCAGGGCACTGGCTATCTTTTCATAGTATTCCTTCAGAAAACTTGATAACACTGATTATTTATTCTTATTTGCTATCATTGTTGAAAACTCTGTGTCATTTTAAAAAGTCCTTTGCAGTACTAATTTTTAAAAGCAACTTATACTGACAAGGCTGTAATGACATTATCTGCTTGAAGGAATAATAACTGCTTTCCTTGACTTGGTTTTAAATCAAAAGCATTAAGTAAAGTTTAAGCCCCATGTAATTTCAAATGCCAAACGTTATATCCATGAAAAATGGACTTTATAATAGAAATGACAACTGACCTTCATCTGTAACAGATACGGCAGACTAACTTTCTGTGCTTGTTGTAGAATTCGCTACAAGCTGTAGAGTGAGATAAGGCTCAAGTGACTCTAGAAGGAAGTATATTCAATCAGTCTGCCCAAAAATGTTAACTATCTGCCTCCTAGGGATCTTCATGCACACTAAGCTGATTTCCAACCTCTGTGCTTTGGTTCCTATGGATTCTCTTCTCCTTACCCCTCACATAAATTGCCTTCCCTCTTCCTCTTTGCCTATGGAAGTCCAGTCTCTCTGATCAACAGATGTTCAACTTTTTGCATTGCTGTAATTCATTAAGATGGGACAGCTAGGTTGCAAAGTCGATAGAGTATCAGCTCTGGAGTCAAGAAGACTCATCTTCCTGAATTCAAATCTGGCTTCAGATATTTGCTAGCTGTGTGATCCTGGGCAAGTCCCTTAACCCTGTTTGCCTCATCTGTAAAATGAACTGGAGAAAAAAATGGGAAATCACTCCCGTATCTTTGCCAAGAAAACTCCAAATAGGGTCATGGAGAGTCAGACATGACTGGAAAATGACTGAAGAACAACAAATCCATGAAGATGTTTTATCTTAACTCCCTGAGACTATCCCACCAGAATCAAACACAATCCTTTAAATACAGTAAGAACTCTGTATATGTTTGTTGAATCAATTAAAGAAGTCTTTTCTGAATACTCAATTCACTTCCTTCTGTATTTTTAACCATTCAGTCAACAAACATTTATTAGACTCTTGGTGTATGCCAGATAAAGGGCTAAGAAAGGGAGAAAGATACAAGTGGGGGGGGGGGTAGAAAAAGAAAAGTAAAAACAGTCCTTACCCTGAAGGAGCTTACATGTCTTTGAGGGGAGATACCATACAAACAACTGTGTACATACAAGATAATGACAGATAATTTGAAGGAGCGTGGGGAGAGATCTGGGAAAGCTCTCCTGCAGTGCTGGAATTTGAGCTATCTTTAAAAAAAAGCCAGTGAAGGTAGGAGTTGGAAGCTACCAGAAAGAGGCTTCCAGGAATGGGATGAGATTACCAAAACAAAGAAATTAAGTGGTTTGCCCCTGGTCATCCAGATGGAGAATTCAAGCCATGGTCTCCAGATTTTAAATCTAACTAAAAATCTGGCTTCTTGTTCTAGGTCATAGAATCTCATGTTCAGGATATTTTTCAAAAGCAAAAAAAAAGAAAAAGAAAGAAAGGAAGGAAGGAAGGAAGGAAGAAAGGAAGAAAGAAAGAAAGAAAGATCCAATTCTTATAGATTGACCAGCCTGAGTCGCTCCAGCAAATAAACTGGTGTGCTTTGACAAGAAAAATCATCTGGAAAATTAGAGAGAGAGTGAGGAAGTGAGAAACAGAGACAGAAGAGCCAGCGAGGTAGAGAACCAGAGAACCAGAGCCAAAGATTTTGCCATTAAATAAACGTAATGAGAAAGAAACCATATGGGAGAGGGGAAGGGTAATGAGGGAAGGTAATCATGAAAAAATGGTTAGAATACTGCAGAAATATGGCAAAGTTAGTACTATTTAACTCAATTTAAAGGAGAGATAGCTTTAAAACATGATAACATAATGCAAACAATAAACAGAGCAATCTTCTTGTATTGTGTCACCTCATTAGACAGACCATTGAAAGACTTGGTAAATTTGGAATTATCTCAAGTTTGCAAAGGCATGCTCTTCCTTAAAAGGGAGCTGCATGACTTCTAATTACATGGAAGTAGATAGCAGAGCCCCAGTGACCAAGAAGGTCAAATCTGGGCAGAAGGGAGGGTGAGTCTTAGAGCATAAACTACAAATTTCATGAAACCAGTATTTTCTCCAGAAAAGAAAGGGGGAGGGGATTGTTATTAATGACCTTATGGAGAGGTCAGTGGTGTTGGGACCAGCAGGAGATAAGGCACAAGACAATTTGAAGGCATAATTCCTTTGATCTACCAGGCCTTTTGGCACCAAGAGAAAGCTGAGGGATGTGTCTCTCTTGAGGCTGTCTCTGGAGGGGTAAAAGGAGTCTTTCACCAGGGTGCTGCTCCCCAGGAATGTGTGAACCTCAGTGCTCAGATTCCAGGGCCATACATGATAACAAATGTAAAGGACACCAGTACTGGAAGATCATGGCCACCTGGAAGTGCTCTACGAAAGGGACTCATGAATCTAGACCTCTCTAACAGCCTTGAGGGCCTTCTCTTCTTCAGTGCTTTTTTTCAATGCTACTTTTAGAGAGACTGCCTTTGGATGTTGCTAAGGACAAGGTAAATTTCCCTATAGAAATGTCAGGGACATCAAAGAGAACATTGAAATCCTCCTGCAAAATAAGAAACCAGAGTTATTCTCAGTGAAAAATCCAAGAGAATGGAGATAGAAAACCATGAAAATACAAGAGGATACAGATGGGAAGACATTTACACTCTTCTATAAATGAGCTGTCAAAATTTGATGGTCTTTAATTCCATGATGTTGTTTTTGGATCTTTTTGGATAGGACAGATTATTTCATACAATACTTCAGTATTGTAAATGGGAACACTGTGACACTCAGGCTGATTGAAATGACTGATCCTGTTCTGAGATAAAAGAGGAAGAAACTTAGCCTGCTCCTCTCAGTAGATGTATGGGAGACTACAGGTGTGAAAGGCTAGATATCCTGCCAGATTGAATTGCTTTGTCAATAGGATTTTTTGTGTTAAAAAGGAGGATTCAATGTGGGAAGTATATTGGGCAATGATTCTAATGTTTAGAATGCATAAATGTAAGTTATTAATCAGCACGTATTTTAAGAAAAGAAAAAGAAATCTACAGCTGGGTGATGCCAGGTCCTGAATGAGGTACAATATATGAGACTTAGTCTCTACCTTTAATATTCTATACACATACACACACACATATATGCATATATACACACAAATATATACGCATACATATATACACATATATTCACACACAAATACACACACATATAAATAGCTCTAGTAAAAAAATAGAACATGATAAATGCCTAGAAAAGTTAGAAACCATATGCTATGACTTTTCTCAATTATTTTAGGGAAATTTATATAAAAGAAAGAACACAGCAATTTTCAATATTTTAAAAGAGGTAACATAAAAGACCTGATCTAGTGACTCATTAAAGAGAGTTTTTAGAGGAGGCAACTAAGCCATGCAGTGGGTAGATATTGGGCCTGGAGTCAGGCAGACCTGAGGTCAAATCCTCTGTCAGACATTCACTACTTGTGTGACCCTGGGCAAGTCACTTAACCCTATTTTCCTCAATTTCTTAACTCATAAAATGAGCTGGAGAAAGAAATGATAAGCTACTCCATTGTCTTTACCAATAACATTCCATATAGAGTCACAAAGAATCAGATATGACTGAATAAGGACAGTAGTACAATTCTCAGGAATTTGGGAGTTTTACCATCTCATTACATCTCATGAAACTCCACATTCCCTTAGTCCTACCAGAATGTGCACATTTCTGACACCTGCCTTCCAACTACTTACTACAGGAAAATCTGCAGTTCATCAGGAAGCTCGTGCCTAAGGGGAAGGAGGAGCCAGATCTACCAAACTGAAGAAGTGTCTTCTGGTGCCCCTAGAGTCCACTATCAGTTTGCATTTTCTAAGATTTGATAATTCTTTGATTTTGCAAGGACACTATGGTTACTTAGATCAACCTCCTGCCCCTTATAGCAATCCCTTCTATAATATCCCTATACAACTTCTACTCAAATAGTTCTAGCAGCAGATTGCATTGTTTTGTGAAGCACCCTGGTCCACTGTTGAACTGCTGTCTCATCTTGGTACTTTCCATCTTGGAATATACAACCATCCCTGTGGCCCTTAGGGACACCCGCCTCTCCCACTGGGGAGTTCCTCCTGGAGCAGGGGTGGGGAACCTGTGGCCTTACAGCCACATGTATTATACAACATTTGTTCTGTAGAATTTGGATTCAGTCTAAAGGCCGGACTTAAGGATTTAGAAGGTCACATAAGACTGTAAGGCCATGGATTCTCCATCCCTGTCTTAGAGCCTTGGCTACCCTCCTTCCTCACCAACCTCACCTTCACACAAATATTCTTCTCTAGGAGAGGGAGGATGGGGAAAACTAATATAAAGAACAAGTAAGAAGAAAAAGAGGAAGGAAGAAGGAAGAGTGCAGTTCTCATATTTAAAAATGGCAGAATGATCTTCAAGTCCTCCCATCCCCTCCCTTCAAAGGATGGGAATATCATTTCCCCTTCACCCATCCCATATCAAATCCTGGGCACACACCTGTGAGACCTCTGAAAATTAGAATTAAAAAAGTTTTATTAAACCAAAAGACCCCTAGTGCTGAGGTTTGGGGTTTAGGGGTACTCAAGACCCCAAAATATCAACACACTGGGTCCTGCCAAATGAATTCAACTCAAGCCTTCTCTTAGCTAAAGTAAAAAAAAAAAGTTTATTAAAGATTCATCATATTGGGTAGACTCTTAAGTAACCTAAGCATTTGTGATGCTTATATTGACAAATAGGCAAGAACAATTTGACATGGACTGAGTCTGAGCTAGATTGAATCTGAGTGCCATCATGCAGGCAAGATGGATCTTATATACAAAAAGATTGGGGGAGGGATCTAAGGGTGGTCTAGTAGAGTGGGAGGAGGGGTTTAGGGAAGGTCTTGAGGAAGAGTCTAAGGAGAATCTTGATGGGACTGAGGTTAGACTCCAGGAACCAAGAGAACGGAATTTTGAGGGGATCAAGCATGAGAGGTAGCAGAAGGCTACCTGGAGATAACAGACAATGGAGGGCTAGGCTAGGTTAAGGGTAACAGATTTGGAAATGGTGATAATGGAAGGTTTATGGCCTCAGGTTAATGTCAGATCAAGTGGGAAGATTTAAGCAGGTTCCCAGATCCTAGACCCCTTCACTAGAAGATATTCTGAAGTTTTTTAAATTGTTGAAAGATCTTACAGCTAGCCGTTTTAATGCAATTTATCTCCAAACTGTGACTCATTAACATAAATTATATCTTTTCCCCAAGAGAAAAAAAAGCAAGCTAATTGCACCTCCTACCCCCAGCAAAGTTTTAAAATATTTACTTGTGTTTCTTTGTATAATCATGAAAGTAAGTGTGTGGGAGCATGTTTACAAGTCTAGCAATGTGTAAGTAAACTCTGGTTTGACACTGAGAAGGGTCATATGAAAAGTAATCACTGAAGCTGTTGCCTAAATAATAAACAGGATCTCTTTGCTGCTATTCCCACTTCTCCTCCTTCCTGCAAAAATGCCTCATTGAGTTTACAAAAAGGCAAAAAACAAAACAAAAAAACTCTATGTAACAGGAAGAAGCACGAAGTATACAGAAATCTCGAATGAAGTAGTGTGTGATTATTTTTTATGGCTTACAATCTATGAAGAGCAAGCCTTAGAAGACAGCAAATCTAGGTTCTGGTTGTGGAATGTATTGTATTGATGGCCACTATATTTTAGGAAAGCCAAACGAGCCTGCTTAGTGTTCAGAAACAAAGTAAACTCATTCATTGATCCTTGTTGGTCCTTATTCAAAGAGGACCAATGACACCTCAAGGAACGTGTCTTGACTTGTTCATGGGTTGGATTTAAGTGAGGCAGAGCTGCACAAAGTTATCACCCTCACTCTCTCCTCTAGAGTCATTGAATTCCAGTGGCAAGACAAATGTCAAGATGACTAGTGATGGCCCAGAATGCTTTCTAAATTAAGGTCTTTGAAAGGTCTCAATTCGTCTGAGATAACCTATTCGATGACTAAGGACTAGGTAAAAATTGAGACAAAAGATGACCACATTCAACATCCCAAAGACATCAGTCTGGGAGGGGAAGACCCTAAGAGTTTCTGGACAGAACAGGAATCAATTGCTACTTATACTCATCTTAAGTCATCAAAATCTAAACAATGAAAAACAGCTTTAGGCTAGGGGCTAATTGTTAATAAAAGGATTTGTTCTGTAAAACTTGCACTTAGTCAAAAGGCTGCACCCAAAGACCTAGGAGATGTGGTCTGGAGGCTGCAGGTTCCTCATCCCTGGTTAGTCAAATAGCTCCATTTGAATCACAATGGGTTTAAAAAAAACAAACCTGTTGTTTTTTTTTTTCCAGAGCTATATATCTAGAAATCATAAATGAAAACTGCTCAAGACAAAAAATAAATTGTCTGAACTTTTTAAAAACAGAAAAATAATAAAAATAAATAAATGAATATTTTTTTAAAAAATCTAACCCCCAGGCCCCAAAATATGTTACAAAATATAAGCAACTAAAAATTATATTCCTATATGGACAGAGGACCCACATGTAAGGGTGTGCCATTCTAAGTGGAGAGAAGGACTACATGTCACAAGGAAAGAAGAAAGAGGAAGAGAAGGAGGATTAACAGCATTTTCCAACTCAGATTGGCAGGTTAGCTCCTCAGAGGGAAGCTACTACTCACATGGTAAAGACAGCTAATACAAAAATGTTCTTTTAAAAATCTGGTTCATTCCTTCCCATGAAGACACACAGCATCCATGGGAAGAGAAACTTAGACCATAATAACAGTGAAGCACATATGAAAGAAATATGTGTGACAAAGGTTTAACTCATGACATCCATTCTGGAGGTCCTTCTCTCTTTGTAGAGCACAAGTTAGGACATTACCCTTGAGATGGCATTGGTTCTTTTTTGAGAACAAAATATCACTCACAATAAACTCATCTGTGGTGCTTTACTAGATGGAGGCTTTATCTTCTGGTGGTTGGAACCAAGGACCAGAATGCAAGTTTCCAGAATTCACCCTAATATATGTCAGATTCCCTTTGTTTTGTTTTCTTGTTTCAATTCAGTCACTGACCTTTGACAGGTAAGCCACTTTAACCCCCTGGGCCTTAGTTTCTTCATCAGTAAAATGAAAAGAACTAACTAGATGATTCCTAAGCTTTCTTCCAACTCAAAGTGTCTATGGCCACATTTGGACTATTGTGTTCAATTCTGAATGTCATATTTTAGGAAAACTTTAACAAAGTATTGACAAACCAAAGAACTTCCAGAAAAGGGTAATCAAAAGGTGAGAAGATTGTAGCCCATTTCGTATGATGATCATTTGAAGGAACTGAGCATTTATAACCTAGAGGAAGGAAGACCTAGTAGTGGTATTTTATCTGTCTTCAAGCATTTGAAGGACTGTCATATGAAAGAAGAATTAGACTTCTTCTGATGGGACTAGGAGGCAAAATTAGGGGGGATAAGTGAACACTAAGGAAAGATAGATTGTGGTTCCATATGCATAATGGGCATCCACCCTCCACTCATGGCATACGCAGATAACATTTCTGTTGAACACAAAGGAACTGTGGAGGTCAATTTCTAGTCACTGAAATTACACTGATTGAATTGAAATTACACTGCTAATCCAGAAGAATTTAGGACCCAAGTGATCTTTTAGAAAAGAGGAGGCAGGTTCTGATTGCTCTCTTCCTAACTGTTGTTCTCAAGACAACAAGAAGAAGAGACAGAGTTCCTCCAGAACTAGGGGTCATAAAGATTTCATTTATGTGACACCTAAGAACAGGGGATTTAACAGGTGAGTCTGGGCCAAGGTCTTACTGTTAGAGTTTTCTATCTTCTAGTATGTCTGAAGTTTCAGCAGAGGAAAGAGCTGGTTAGTAACTAGGGCAACACAACTGGAATGATTTCAACTGCAACATCTGTAATAGGATTGGGCTTTTGACAAGGAAATCATTGGGATTGGAAAGTTCCATAAAATTCAGACTGGCTTGGTTGATTAGGACAACACGGTATGGAAATAAAACGTGAAAATGGCTAATTAGTAGCCTTGCAGGAACTATTTTGTTTCCTAACAAGGCTTACATGTTGATCTCCCAGCTAACTATGCTAGTATTAATAAGTAAGCTACTGAATTCTGTTTTAGTCATTCTGTTAATCATGCTACGATTCCTTTGTGAATATCTTTACCTTCTTCGAGTAGAAATAAATTGCCTGTCCTATCTCTGATTCTTTTTTTGCATATTGATTACCTCTTTACATTTCCTCCTTTTGAGGGGAAAGCCTAGATTAAATCCCAAACTAGAATTTTTCCTAGAATAACCAGGTTGAGGGCAATGAGCTGATGAATGTGAGAATGGGGAATCTACTTGCCCCAATTAAGAGTCAATCAATAGTTGAATCCAGACAAACTGAAATGGCTAAGTAATTGCTTCGTGATAGATAAAGGAAAAACTTCTTAGTAATTAGAGCTATCCCAAAGTAGAATGAACTGCTTCCAGAAGTAGTAAATTCTGCATTACAGGAGATCTTCAAATGGAAGCTGGATGGACAATTACAAGGGATGCTATAGCGGGATCCTTCTTCATGTATGGGCTGGATTAGCTCACCTCTGAGGATCCTCCTGAGTCAAACTTTCTTCAGGAAGCTCCATTCCACATTGGGACAGAGTGTGGACATGCTGAAAACAGTCCTAGAAACAGGACTTTATCTTCTTTGAGTGAAGGGGGGAAAATAGCCACATCTTTACTGAGTAGTTTGAACAGCAATGGGCTAGCTTCCAAAGGTTTTCAGCTTCACTCCATTTAGAAGTCTAGAAGCTTATTACAAGATTGTGAGATTTTTTCCTGAGATACCTTCTTTGTTTGTCTTTGAGACCTAAGTCCCCAAAGGACTGATGCCTAGAGACTCAAAGGAACTACTCTTTTTTTTTTTGGCTTCACATTTACTTTTACTTTCATGACATCAGTGGCTCAGTAAGAAGTAATCAGACATTAGTATACAGTAGGGCACAGATTTTTTTTTTCACCTGTAAAGTGAGGAGGGTAGATTAGATGAACCATTCAATTTCTAAGTACTAGGATTTTATACTGATAACAAGTATGCATATGAAGATACAACCCAGGTTGTTTAAACTTACTCTTGGGGTAATGATTTTTCCCCCTCAAGAAATTGGCATCTGCATGTGAGTGTTTGAACAACTCCTTGTTTATTCCATGATAATTACACACAAATGCTTTGTTGTGTGATATTGCTCAGGGCCTGTGATTTGTATGGAGTTAACCAAGTTGGAGCACACTGTGTGGCCCTTATATGTGGGTGGTATTTCAGTCCAAAATGTTAAGAGGGCAAGTTAGTGACTGGCACTTCAAGGGAAGGGCCAAACCACCAACCAGGGCATCCTTTAATAGAATACATCTTGATGAATTCATAATGTCTTTATCTTTGACACTAATGAACAGAGCACAAAACAAAGTAAATAATGTTACAGAATCAAAACAGGAAAGCAAGAGGAATACTTAAACAGCTTTCATGAGGAACTCCATGAGTACTGAGGAGAAAAGGAGAGACAGAATTGCTTCTGTTAACATTTAAGAGCTAAAATCTGACCCCAGACTTTTGGCAAAATTAAAAAGAATTCTATCCCATTGTCAACTGATGTTAGATAGGCAAGAATTAAGACTGAGAGACCATCAAGAGACACTCTCCCAACATTCTTCTATGGGAAAATAACATCAGAGACAGGCTACACATGCCAGTCCTCCTTTATAATGACTAGGGATAGGAAGTTGAGTACAGGATACAGAAATGAAGAAAGCAAGGCATCAAACCAGTTAAGGCGAACTGGAGAGTCACATAGCAAGTTTATGATGCTAATAGATACAGAAAAAGTAAACAAAAAATCGAAGTAGTCAGACAGGGATGGAAGACAGGATGAGGACAAAACAACCAGAGTAGGGATTGTTTTATTCTCTGTATTTGTATTTCTAACCTAGTGCAGTGTCAGTTTAGTAGGCACTAAATAGATAATTATGGATCAATCAATGAGTTACAAAGTCAAGGAAGCCAGAAATGCTACATGAAGGCAAGGCTAGGAAATAATTGAGAGTCATACAAAAGTGTAACTCACTGGGAACAAAGAGTTTCATTCCTCATCAGGATAAGAAATAAAAAATAAGAAATGATTCCTAACAAATGTTAAATGTTAAAAAATTGTTTTTCCATGTAACAGGGGAAAAAGAAAATACTAAATGAAAGCTAAAAAAATAAATAAAACAAAAATTAGATCCCTGTTACAGTTCTTGGGATAGATGAGTGAATAAAGTTCTTCTTTGTCTTACATTGTGTCTCCATTGCTGCAGACTAACCCAGAAAAAGCCATTCTCTTAGAGATACCTGAAAGATCACTAGTATATCTTCCTAAAATACATTACCTCTTTTTGAAAAATCATCTTTCTCATCTATAAAATGAGAAGGTTGGACTAGATGGCTTCTTACTTTCTTATTTCTAATTCTCTTCCTGTTATATATCTGTGATCGAATGTAATGGTAATGTAATTTGAATTTAAAGATCCCTTTCTATTGGCAAAGGTAACAGGTACTTAGCACCTAGTAATTAATCAAGAACATATGAATCCCGGTTGCTGATGTAACAGGAAGGAGTTGGCTGAAACAGGAAGCTAATGCAATACTGTATATAAGGAAAAACCCAGAGAGGGAGAGTCAGAATTTCTTGGAACAAGGATCTCGAGGCAGAAGTGCTGCTGCTGGAGAAAGAGAATTTCTCTCAGCAACATCTGGAGGGTGGGCTGCTACTGCTAGACTGAGAATTGAGAAGAGCAATGAGAATTGGTAACTGAGTCAGATCTTCTTGAAGCAAACTCTGTGGAGGCTGAAGCTGCTGCCACCTGCTGAAGAGGAAAGCCTCCACCCAGGCTGGAGAGAATGATTTTGATTTTGAAAACTTGGATGGAATGATCTTGATTCTTGGAACCAGCTGAAACTTCTAAGTTTGAGGGCCAGCTGGAGCTGCCAAAAGACTGAGGAAGCATGACTATGAAGGATTTAAGACTTTGTCTGTGGCTTTGTTAAGCCTTGTCTTCCCAGGAATAGAGACTATGAAGGATTTGGGGTGGACTGGATGCTGTGAGCTTCAGCATGGAATAGAGACTGCAGGAAGAGCTGGACAAGGACCTGGAATCTGCCTGCCTTTGAACCCAGGTGACAGTTTGGTGAATCCAGGTGGGATCTGAGACCATGGAAAGGGATGCAGAGAATCTGAGAAACCACCCTGAGTTAAGCTGAAAGAAGATTTTATTTGGATACTGTGTACTGACTGAGAAATTGTAAATTTACTAGTGACTTGGGGGTGGAGGGTCTGTGTATTTTCTGATGATTGATTAGTGAATGATGAATGATGATTGATTGACTAAATGATTGTAGTTAGTGATTAATGACTGAATAAGTAATTGATTTGTAACCTGGTATGCCCCAGGAGTGGACAACTTTGACTTTTGTAATTTGTGTCCCTTAAGGAGGTAAATCTCCCTAAGGATTATTGAATGATTAAGATGATTGAATGATTGAGTTACTAAATTATTGTACTTTGTTGAAAACTTTGTGACCGCTATAGAGGAAACTATGTGGCCATTTTCTCTGATAAGTTGTTGTGAATGCTATATTTTGATTTTATGTGATAAGTTGTAACATTGTGAATGCTGTACTTTGATTTACTGTGAATGTTTTGCTTTGATTTGTTATGGAATAGGGTGTTCATAGAGTTCAAGAACCTTAAAAACCGTTCACAGTAGCATTTTTCTGAAAAGCTGTTAGTGTTTGGCTTTACCTTGTCTGATCTATTATACATAATATTTATATATTATATATAGCATATATGAATATAAAAAATATAATATATAATTATATGTAAATAATATATGTATTTAAATGTTTATATATTATATATGTATATATACATATATATGTATGTGTATTTATACATACATTCAAATGCAGAAGACAGCAAATACATAGATCAATAGGTGCTAGATCAATTGACTGATAACATAGATTGATACAAACATGTACTTGTTGTCTTCCCTATTTGACTGTAAGATTTCTATGAGTAGGAATTGTTTCCTTCTTTGTACTTGTTCCCCCCACACCTCCCAGCACCAAGCATAGTGCCTGGTATCCAGGAGATATTTCAGGAATACTCATTGATGGATTGATTTACATAGCCTTGATTTACATAACTCTGGTCACGGGCCTTAACCCACCAGATCTCAGTAATACCTTTGAAGCTCTCTGTCTCCTTGGGGTAGGATCATAGAACCAGTGGCCTAGTGCCATAAGGGACCTTGCAGATCACTTTGTCCAACCCTTTTACTTTGCAGATGAGAGAATGAGGTCAAAGGTTAAGTGACTCACCTGAGGTCAACCAGGGAGTAAGTAGCATGCCAGGATTTGACTTTGGGTCATCTAGCCACAAATTCAGCTCTCTGGCCCTCTAAGTGCATCTTACTGTAGTCAGTGGGCAGTAAGGTCCTCTAGATGCTATTATTAGCAAATGCTTATTTTAATATATTATTTATTTAATATATTATATTAACCTATTATATTTATAAATATTATATATTTATATATTATGTATTCAATATGTCAAAATATGATTATATTAGCAAACACTGAAGAGCCCCCCAGAAGAGATATATAAGCAAAGGAGTTTAATTTAACTGTTGATGTACAAAAGACCAAGTAGCTGAAAAATGCCTATTGTCTAGATTCCAACATGAATTTAGATGGACAATCCACAGAGTCTATCCATCAATACACTTGGCACAAATTGTACAGATGGACAATTAATTGGGCCTAGTATTAAACAGGAAAAGAGCAGGCTGGATTACCATGGAAAAAATGGAAAACTCCTTTAAGAGCCCCATGCTTGTCATGAAAGCAAAGTCTCATATTTTTCATTTTTTTTCATATTAACATTCTAACAGTCTGTGAAGAATTAAAACTAAATATAACAGGGCAATGGAGAAGCATATGGTAGGTGTGAGTAGGGTGTGGGAAACTTTAGAGATGAGAAGGCACAAAATATGATATAGAGGAGTTATATGATAAAAGAAGAATGGTAGGGCAAATGCCGAAGGTGAAGGATCACAGGTATACAGCCAGAACATTCCATTGATATGCTCATAATGTCAAGAAAGAGAGAAGAAGGCTTCCAGAATGTTGGGCAGACCCATTGTAGTGACTTTATGGGAGGACAAAGACAAGACAGGATTGACAGATTGCAGTCTGTTATCATTAAAGGGCACTTTTGAATTGATCAGATCACAGGTGGCTAGATGGCATAGTGAATAGAACTCTGGACTGGGAATCAGGATGCCCTTATCTTGATACTTACTAGCTGAATGACTATGGACAAGTCACATAACCTCTTTTAGTCTTTGTGTCCTTGGTTTGAATATATGCTTTGCATTCTTGCTGGTATGATACAAGGAGTTCCTTATTGGCAACTAGTGACTGAGGGTTAGTGTCAAAGAAGACTGGTAAATGAGCAAAATGGTCTACAAACACTAGTGGAGGAATTTCCCTTCTCAGGTCTAGAAAATTATACCCTGGAAACTACACAATGGAACTCCTCCTTCAGGCTGGGGGAGACCACATCAGCTCACTCATGCTCTCTCTCTCTCTCTCTCTCTCTCTCTCTCTCTCTCTCTCTCTCTCACTCTCTCTCTTACTCACTCCCTCTTCTCCCCTTCTCCCCCTCTCCCTCTCTTCCTATCTCTCTTTTGCATGCACACACACACACACAGGCACACACATACACACACACACACACACACACACACACACACACACACTCTCAAGCAGGAAAAGGATTGTAAGGAAGTTCTACCCTCCCTACCCTCCCTCCTACACTGGCATTGGCAGTTTTGAAAGATGTGCTTGCCTAGGTAAGACCAAGTCAGGCTATCTTCTTTGACCTTTCTGTTTCTTTCCTAGGCAGTTTAGCAAACTACGGATCCCAAAAAATGAATGTTCCCAGCCTTGGTGGTTACATTGTGAGTTCAAGAATTCTTAAATTAAACATTTCCTTAAGCATATGCTACTCGAAAATGACCTTTTCCAGGATGATCCTGTTACTGAAGGACTAAAGAAGACCATGACCTGGTCAGCCAGGAGACCTAGACTTTGTAAGTTGTTCAGACAGTCCAAGTATTAGGTGACTGAAACAATATCGTTGCCTTTCTTTTGGGGGGTAAGGAGGGCATAATGAGCATAATGAGATATTAAAGTGTCTTATGTTTCTTGTATTTGTTCTTTGAGTCTTTTGCATCTAATGCAAACTCTTTGAGTAGGACATAAACATTCACCCCATACCTCACACCACTATCATAATTCAGAACCTTTCCTAGAAGGGAAACAGTCACCTGCTATTGGGAAAATGGCAATAATGAACAATAACCAGACTTAATTTTAGACATTTCCCTAGAATTTTACTTTGGGGTGGGGTCAGAGCCAATAAGAGAGAGAGAAAAAGAATCTCCCTTTCCCTCGGGTGGTGTGTATGTGTGTGTGTGTGTGTGTGTGTGCACGCGTGCACGCACACACACTCGCGCGCTTGCATGCTAGTGAATGCTTAACAACTAAATCTCCAGGGGAAAAAAAGATGACACATTTCTAAGTTTAATCTGCATCTTCAATTTTCTTCCCATCACTTTAAGCTTAGACAATCAACAGAACAATTAAGAACTATTAGCAATTAAATTAAACTCTGATATATAGTGTTTGCTGAAATGGTCACATTGAAAACTGAACAACCAGTGCCAGCATATATATGCTGCACTTTGGGCTCATCCCCCACAAAGACTGATCTCAAGAGAGTCTGAAGTCCTCTTTTGGGAACCCTGTAAGCCACGTGGTACATTTCAAAGCCAATAGATATCTGAGATTCTTTTTTTTTTTTTGTCAGCCTATGAGCTCACTGAGGCTCAAAATGGGGTCTTTTGTGTGCTTTGTACAGTGCTTAGCAATGTACTACTAAATGTTGCCCTAGTAGGGAGAAATTGGCTAGAGAAGATGGAATTTTAAGACTGATTGGGCATTCATCTGTGTCCTAGGTTTCCAAGGATGTGCTGTCTATATTTGAGAAGACTGCCCTTCCTTGACCTAATTTCAGGAGCCAGAATTTGCAATTGTATTCATGCTGTTGCATTAATTACATGGTTCTTAAGTGAAATGCTCATATAAACTATCATTACCCTCTGGATTATACCCTGGCAACTACACAATGGAACTCCTCCTTCAAGCTGAGGGAAGCCACACCAGCTCAAAACGAAGCCTCTTTTCTACAAAGGAATGGGGACGCTTCACAAAACGAACCATTGTTCATGGTTTTTGTACACCATTTGGATATTTCTGAAACCTCTCAAGCCTTCATCCCCACCTTAGGGACAACTGGGCACTGAGTCATTCTCATGTGAGCTGAGACAAAGAACTAGACAGACTTAGGACAGAGTATTGTATGTTCAGGATGGCACTGCACAGCAAGCTTCGGGTTTGGACCAATTTCCATTCCCTGGAACTCTGATGGCAAGGAATCGTCTCACTATGGAAGCCAGAGACAACTCTTCTTTACCAAGATGAGATGGTGAAGAAAGGTTATTTAATGCCACTGACTTCTTTTTTGTTATAGCTTATATATTAAGAAAACATTTAAGTGATTTTCTTCTGAAAAAGAAAAAGGAAATGCAAAAATTAGGGAGAGAACTGCAGGATGCAATCTTGCCACTGTATGAGGAAATGAGTGTTGCCATCTTCTGGCATATTACCTTGGTTCTGACGTGGCAGCCTTTTGGCTCTTTTTTTCACAATAAGTGTTGGAATGGATTATACCTTGCCAGAGAACATATGCATTTGATAGAAGCCCATGTCTCCACTTCTTTGTAATCTTTACGGTTCTCACCCTTGTAATTTTCTTTGTGCTCCAGCATTAGATGCCAAGAAATGTTTTGTTCTCCCCAGGAGCCAAACTTAACTTGGGTGGGTTAGGGGGGGTCCAGATGGGGAAGAATGTCTTCTTCCAAATTCTGATGTGTATCAGGGTTGAAGGGCAAGGCAATCATTTTGGAGCTCAAACAGCAAAAATCTTGTCATCCTTGTTCAGTCAGTTAGCTTAGTTGAAACATGGAAAACAATTGTATAACATTGTGAAGTTAAGGATTTAAGTGAACAAGGTCACTCCCAGGAAGATATGGGGAAAAAGAAAAACCCTTGATTTGAAATCTGGAAATATGGGTTTCGATCCCAGCTTTTCCACTTGTTAGCTGTGTGACCTTGGACCAGACAACTAATCTCACTGTGCCCAACTGTCCTGTCTAGAAAAAAGGGATAAGTCTTCTCAAGCTGTCTACCTCACAGGGTTATATTGGGAGAATCAAACGACTTAGTGGAGGTGAAGTGATTGGTAAATTAGAAAGTGCTATATAAATGTTATTTCCTAGGAGTTGTGACTCAGTTTCTTCCTACCCTCCCATCCCCATGGCTCATAGCCAGGATACTTAAAACCATACAGTATCAGATAGGCATGAAGTCGTTGTGTGGACCACATAAATATGTTGAATGAGGCAGATGTACCCTAAGGTGGGTACTTGGTTCCATGACTTTTGGGTTAAATAGGATTATAGGAAAATAAATAAATAAACAAACACATATATACATACAAACAAAGTATTACAGAGGACAGTGAGTTCCATAAGGATAGAGCTGGGCTCCTACCCAGAAGGGCCCAGGAACCTATTCAAAGACTCCCAAATGAAGATAGATATACGTAATAAATTGTAAAACATAATGCCTCATTCTTTATGAAGTGCCTTTGCTTATAGGGGATTTCACAGCATCCATTACCTCAATTTCTTTCTTATAATCTCCTTAGAAGACATTCCATAGTTATCAAGTCTCCCATTTTACATATGGGGAACTGAGGCACAGAACTTTGACCAGCTGACTTGTCCAAACATCCTTATATCTGATTCTCAGGGGTGGCTAGGTGGTGCAGTGAATAGAGCACCAGTCCCCGAGTTCAAATCTGGCCTCAGACACTTGACACACTTATTAGCTGTGTGACCTTGAGCCAGTCACTTAACCCCAATTGCCCTACCTTCCCCCCTCCAAAAAAAAAAAGACAAAAAAAATCTGATTCTCAGGTAGCTGAGATTGCTTTGATGTTTGAGGAACATCTCAGAAATTTCTTAAATAGTATGGCCTACTTAACTGATTAACTGGAATACATCATAACTCATTCTCAGTTTAAAATAAATGTAGAATTCAAAGTGTAGCTCCTTCTTTTTTTCAACCCAAGCCACTTATATTTCCAATTAGGAGAGCACAAAGGGAAGACTTTAGCCATAGGCTAGATGCATTGTTCTACTCTCAAATGGTCTTTTGCTCAGTAGTACTCATTTTTTAGAAATCAGTGTCCCTGAACAAATGAGTCAAAAATGAGCTCTCTTACAAAGCTAAAGAAATAAAGTGCCACCAAAATATGCTGAGAATAATTACAGAGTAAATCTCTACATCTTGAGAATGGAAAACAGATCCTGTCTCAGAGTTTGAGGGCCATTGTTTGAATCTGTATCCTGAGACAGTATATACTCAAGTAATTATGTGTCAATTTCTCCTGCCAGGTTGAAATGAAATGAGGCCATGAAGTAGGAATTAAGTAATTTGTGCTTGAGCAAGGTTACTTTATCTCTCTCAGTGGAAAAATCAAGGTAACTTTAAGGTTGTCCAATGTAATTATAATAGTACACAATACTGTTTGGTTTTGACTTACTTAGGAATTACACAAAACAAAGCAACAGTCCAACCATGTA
>CM053582.1:507165399-507210347 GCA_028627135.1 Pseudochirops cupreus
ATGGCTTTCAGATAGTTCAATAATTTTTAAATTGTCTCTCCTGGAACTATTTTCCAGGTCAGTGGTTTTTTTCAAGGAGATATTTCACATTGCCTTCTATTTTTTCATTTGTTTGGATCTGTTTAATAGTATCTTGATTTCTCATCAAGTCATTTGCTTCCATTTGCTCTAATCTAATTCTGAAGGAATTATTCTCTTCAGTGAGCTTTTGAAATTCTTTTTCCATCTGGCAAATTTGGATTTTTAAGGCATTCTTCTCCTCATTGGCTTTTTGGGCCTATTTTGCCAATTGAGTTATTCTATTTTTTAAGGTGTTATTTTCTTCGGTCAGGTTGTTCACTCTCTTTTCATGATTTTCTTGCATCATTCTCATTTCTCTTCCCAATTTTTCCTCCTCTTCTCTTATTTGGTTTTTAAAATCCTTCTTGAACTACTCTGTGACCTCTAATAATTTCATATTTTTCTTGGAAGCTTTTGGTGTGGAAGTTCTGAGTGTGTTGTCTTTCTCCCATTCCATGCTTTGATCCTTTTTGTCCCCAGAAAAGGAATCTAAAGTTGGACAGCTATGCTTGCTTCGCTTACTTTGCTTGCTCATGTTGCCAGTCAATTACTTGACTTTTCAACTCTTTGCCACAGTAGAACTCTGCTCCCAGAGGGGAGAGATTTGTCCCAAATCACTGGGGTTTTTGCAGCTGCTGGAGCTATTAGGAGGCCACAATCTCTACAGCCCCCACCATCTGTGGCTCACTGGTTACACACTTCAGGACCACCACCCAAGACCATGATCTTGATCCAGGAAGGTTAAAGCAAGAGCACTTAGCCTCTGAATGGTCGCTTAGCCCCCTTATGATCTGCAGGCTGGGAGCTCTGAAGTCACCATGTGGAGATGCCGCTTCCACCTCTTCTGGCTCTGGGGACAGAGTGCCGGACTTGTTCCTTGGTACCCCCCAAATCCAGCTGAGTTACACTGACCTTTTACTTTGTCTTTGGCATTTATGGGTTGATATTTCTAGAAACAACCACAGCTGCCTATAATTTACTCTCCCAAATGCTCCAGGTGTAGCTGGTCTTGGCTGCCCTGGGGCTAAAACCATGGGTTCATGTGTGGCTGGTCTTGGCTCCCAGTGTGCTGCAAATGGACCTTTTCTGTCCACCTGCTGGGCTGCCTTCAGTGGGAGATTTGTTCCTCTGTCACTTTGTGGATTCTGGAGCTCTAAAATTTGTTTAGAGTCATATTGTATAGGTATTTGAGGTGGTTATGGGGGAAGCCACAGAGTTTTCCTGCTTCTATGCCACCATCTTAACTCTGCCCCCTTTTTTCACTCTTCTAACACTTAGAACAGCATCATGTCCAAAATAGGCACTCAACAAATACTTGTTGCTGGGTGTATATACACATGAACACACAATCTACTAAGGGGCTAGACAAGTAAGACCAGTTCACCAAGTAAGGAAGAGTTTGAATCTTTCCTGTGACACATACTAGCTATGTGAAACTGAATAAATCAATTAACCACTCAGTCTTCCTGGAAACCTTCTAATAGGGGTTCCTAACAGTTTTGCATACGTCACAGATTCCACTGGAAGTCTGATGATACCTGTTTTCAGAATAATGTTTTTCAATACACACGGCCCAGTGGTGCATTGTCTCTAATTCCTAGAAAGTGATTCTGGTGGATCCCTTGAATTTGCAAATACTGAGCTGCAAGAGGGCTAAAGGCAATTAAGTGTTTGTACTAGGTCTGACATCAATATGGTGAGCTCTTGGGTACTCCATTGACCCTGGATTAAGAACTCCTGCTCTAAGATTATAAATTGTAGAGAAGGTATTGGTCTGCATTGGTAAAGGAAGTTATTATCATAGGTCTGCTCTGATATAGAGATTGGTGATAGATAGAACCAGACATGATTTTATTTATACGGTTTTTGATACACACATATACACATGCATATATACATATATACAGGTATATAGATATAGATAGATATGCATAGATACAGATATATATGTATATATTTATTGTTGTTGACTGAAGTACAGTAGTATCAGAAAAACCTAGCTAAAGCATCTGTAATAAACCTCAGTGACTCATACTGTACTTCAGCAGCTCAGAAAGATGATTTTGCAAGGAGGAAAGGGGACTTGCTTGGAATTCCCTTTCCAGAAGGTTGCCAAGCTCCTCCTCTTCTTCCCACCCTCCTCCTTTCACAAAGGGCTCTTTAAATAACAGGAGGCCCAAATATCTTTCTTGGCTGCAATGCTTTACCTATTGAAGCAAGGCCAATCCATTCCCCAAGGAGCCTTGATCTTTTAAGAATGTTATAGTAAAAAGTCAGTTTGGTACTCAGTAGTAGAACATTTATTTTATTATATTTTCCACTCAACTTCTTACTTTTTCATCTTCGTTTAAAACCGTATTTTGTACACTATTGCCAGAGAAGCAGCAAAAAAAAAAAAAGTGACCTTGTGCGAGTTTTGTATAGATCTATGACTGTAACCTTGACTGTGATCCACTGAGATCTAAGGAGGGAAGATATGAGACATGAGGTAAGCATCATGTCACATAGTCATTGACATATCAAATAATGATGTATAGATATAATCTTATTCTATGTAATAATTTTTCCAGGGTTAGCTGACTAATCAACATCTAAAGAATTTGTCCCAAGGGTCTATCGGGAAAAAAACTAAGTAACACAATTTTATTTTCCTGAAAGAGAGAGAAAGAAAGATAGAAAGAGAACAAAGGGGGAAGGAAGGGAGCGAGGAAGGAAAAGGAGAGAGAGAAAGACAGAGGGGAGGAAAGAAGTGAAGAGGAGGGAGTGAAGGAGAGAAGAAGGGAGGAAATAAGGAAGGAATGGGAAAAGGAAAGAAAGAAGGAAGTCCCAAAACTGAAATCCTTTATCTGAAGGCTATCTGAAGTTTTTCAACACACATACTACTTCTTAAAGGCAGAAATAAATTCCATGAAATGTAATCAACCAGCTATGTACCAAGTATTGTGCTAGGCACCAGAGATACATGAGTCCTTGCCCTCAAAGAGGATATGCACAGATAAGGAAATAGAAGTATATACAATGTGATAGAAAGCAATTTCAAGAGAAAGAGGAAAAATCTGGGTAGGAGGCAGCACCTGGGCTGTGCTTTGAAGAAAGCTGGGGATTCCAAGAGAAAGAGATGCAGAGTAAGTGTGGAATGCTCTGGACATGATAATGGAGTGTCATGTATTGGGAACAGCTAGAAGGTCAGTTTTATTGGAGCAGGCAGTACAAATGAAGTTATAATGAAATAAAATTAGAATGGAAAATGGGAAGGGAGTACAGTAATTTAAAAGAAAGACTGAGGAGTATTTGTTTTATACTAGAGGGAATGGAGCCATTGAAGATTTTTGAGTAGAGGGTCAGATGGTTGGTTCTGTGCTTTAGAAATTTTAATTTGGCAGTTGAGTAGAAGGATGGATTGGGCAATGAAAAACCTGGAAGCAGAGAGACCAATTAGGAGCCCATTTGCAAAAGTCCTGGTGAGAAGAGATAAAGATCTGAATAGTTACAGAAAAAAAAGCATAAATACTTTATCTCTTTATATTTCCTATAAAATTAATTCTCTCAAATGATATTAAAACAAAAACTGTCAACCTAAAAGAGAAAGCAAATCTTAAATGTCAGCTTGAGCATCAGGAAGCAAGATACCTTGCAAATCAATCAATCATTTCTATTACCACTACCACTACTACTACTACACATACACATACACATATGCAATACATACACATACATATATACACACATACACACATATATCCCAAATAATACAATTGTAAGTGTGGTATTCAAAATCCAACACTTCATAACTTAATTCCCCACCATACTATCTGACTAAAATGAATAACAAAATAGAGTATTTTGTACACTTGTTGGATTCCTTTCTTAAAATCCTTTTTCACTCCTGTAAAATGTATTCCCTATGTATGATAACGTGAATTTTGTTGTATAGGAGACATGTTTTCCTCTAATGCTGCTTACCAGTGTATAAATGCTTGAAAGAATATATTTTTTAAGATTTATATCTAACACTGCAGCACCATGAGGCTCTAGCCACCCAGACTGGCAACCTTCACCCACCCCGTTCTTTAGGTGCCCTCATCATTTGCCTTGAGTTCATTGCTGAGAGGTTATCTGTTTCCTCAGTAGGGAAACTAGGCTCCCAATGCTTCAGTTCCACCCTCCATCTCAAATTCCTGAGGAATAATTCTATTTTGGGGCCCCAGTGGAGGGTAGAGGGGAGTAAGAAAAACATACTAGAGTATGAACATGGATCCAATATGGAGCTAGCAGTTTTATGCTCACAAAGAAAGGGAATGCCAAGACTTTTGGAGTGATCACAATAAGACAAGGGGCTAAGCTTTGCTGGGATATTTAAAAATGTCTTTTTTGATGAAAGCTTATTTTTAGTTATTTTCTATTTCAAATCCAGAGTACATCCAAATCAACAGTAAGCAGGTTCCAGTAGCTGATACCCCATTTCTATGGTGTGCAGGAAGAAGGAAGATGCTAGCTGCCTTTTTAAAAAATTATTTTGTTTTTAATTTATGCAATAAAATAAGCATTTCCATGATGTAGTATAATAAAAAGATGATTGCATATGAAACTACAAATCTATTATGCAGAACTTGCTATTAGTTTTAAATATATGATAAAGTTCTTGTGTAAATTTCATCCTTTCCCTTTTTTCTCTTCCCTCCCCACCCATCCTAGAGATGGCTACCATTAGACACAAATATATATATGTATATATATATATATATATATATATATATATGTAAAATCATTCCATACGTACTTCTATTTATCAGTTCTTTCTCTGGATATAGATAGTGTCTTCCTTCATACAACCTTTGTAGTTAATTTGGGTACTTATAATAGCTCAAAGTTGCTCTTAAAACAATATCACAAGACTCTGCATCAAGGAAAGCAAAAGAGGACAGACGATCCCAGAAACATAGTTGCCTAGGAGGCTGTGCCTTCACAGGGTGAGGCCAGCGGAAGGAAGGGCATTTCTTCCACTGACTCTTTGAAACTCAGAGATTGTTCTATTCTCTTAAAGCTGGCAGGAAGAAGAGTCTGAATCACCAGGATTGACCCTTACGGGGATGGGGAACCTGTGTCCTTGAGTGCATCCTTCTTGAGTGCAATCTCCAAGTTTTGCAGAACAGTTTGAATTCAGTCAAAGGGCCACACTTGAGGACCTAGAGGGCCACATGTAGCCTTGAGGCTGCAGGTTCCCCACCCCTGAAGTTTAATATATCCACTGAGTTCCAACTAGACAACCCATTAAAAGTCCCATCATGGCCAATAAGAAAGAGTCAGCAGATAGCTACTTCTGGATTTGTATCCTCTATGCATTATACTATGCTTGACACATAGTAAGCCTATATTTCTTTTCTCATTCATTCATTCCTTCATTCACTCACTCTTATTCATTTATTTTTATAAGTAGAGTGTCTAGACTGCTCAAGCTCAATATGATCCAAGGCTGAAGAAAAGGACCAACAAAGGGTACTTTTAAAAAAATCTATATGGAGGGGGTAAGGATTAGAGTAGGGATATGATCACTGGAGTAGGCAAGATGACGCCAACTGACAATAGAAATAAAGCAGAACTGATTTTTCCTTATGTGTTCTCTGACAAGTACAATGATCTTTGGTCCGAAAAGGACGAAACAAAAATGGCTAATAGGGAAACAATGCTCAAGATAATTAAGGACATGAGGAAGCCTTAGCTGTCCTAGATAAGTTCTATATAAACAGAACTACATCTTCATGTATTAAAAAACTAACAGATGTAATGAACTACTGAACCATTATTGGAGATATCTGAAAGATCCTGGAGAACAGGAGAGATACTCTAGGACTGGAGAACGGAGAGAGTTTTCCTGATTTTCAAAAACGGTTCAGAAAATAGAATCAGTAGACTATAAGCTTGTAAGCTTGACTTTTATTCCTGACATGATTCTAGAACATATTAAAGAGGTAGTTAAGGAATAACTAGAAAGAGAAGTAGTGATCAAAAAGAACTAGAGTGACTTCATTAAAAAATAGATCATGAAATAGAGCACCAGCCTTGTAGGCAGGAGGACGTGAGTTCCAATCTGGCCTCAGACACTTAACACTTACTAGCTATGTGACCTTGGGCAAGTCAATTAACCCCAATTGCCCTAACTTCTCCCCTCCAAAAAGCAAAAACAAACTAACAAACAAACAAATCATGGTCAGCATTGTGATGGCCACCTGCAATTTCTTCTAGAGGGCTCTGGGGGACCCAGTGGATCACTTGAGTTTTGGAGTTTTGAACTGCAGGAGGACTGAAACAGATTGGATGTCTACATTAAATCTAGCACCAAGGTGGCCCCTGAGAGTAGGAACCACCAAGGTGACCAAAAAGGGGTGAACTGGCCTAGGTCAGTAATGGAGCCTGTCAGTTTTCATGATGGTAGGATGGGGTCACTGTACTTCCATCCTGGGTAAGATCATCAGTTAATCAAGAAACATTTGTTAAGCATCTCCTATTTGTCAGACATTGTGCTAGGTACTGGTGGTACAGAGAAAGGTAAAGGATAGTCTCTGCTCTCTAGTAACCCACAGTCTCATAGAGGAGACAGTGTAAAACCAACAATGTACAAATAAGCTATATATAGGATAATTTGGAAAGACTCAATGGAGGAGAAGCACTAGAATTAAGGGAATTGGGGAAGAGCCAGTCTCAAAAACAAACCAACAAAAGAACAAAGTTTCTTATTTCCCTCTTTAACAGTGCTACTAAATAGGTAGATCAGGAGTTTATATATATATATATACATACACACATATATATATGTATGTATACATATATGTATATACATATGTATATATGTATACATACATATGTATATATGTGTATATATGTACATATATATATATATACACATTTGTATCTATGTGTGTGGGAGTGGGGGTGGAGGTGTATGTAAACAATATTTAAGTCTGGATTTCTTAGCTAAGGTGAACTCAAGATGGCAAAGCAGAAAGCACTTGGTCTACAGCAGTGGTTCTCAACCTTCCTAATGCCGTGACCCTTTACTCATATGTGGGTGTATCTGCATGTAGGTGAACCCGCCTTGAGACAGATAGAGGAGCGGTGTCTTGGTTCCTAAGACCATGAGAAATATGTATTTTCCGATGGTCGCATGTGAAAGGGTTGGTCAAGCCCCAAAGGGGTCGCTACCCACAGGTTGAGAACTACTGGTCTAGAGTGTGGATTCTTAACCTGCTATCTTTTAATTTATTTGTTTTGATTTTTAATACTTTGATAATTCTGTGTCAATAAAATTGATTTTCTTTGTAATCCTATGTACAACAAGGTCCCAAATAGCACAATATTGAATCCCTGAAGTGGCTGCACATATCCAGATTCAGGTGACCACTTCAACTTTAGTGACAGAACTAGTATTAGAACCCAAATCTATTTGAAGTTAAGCTTATGTAAATTGTAACCATTGGTTCCTGTCCAATATAAATATGCAATGGGAATTTAAAGGGGACCATTTTACCAGAATCATAAATTGCATTAATTGGGACCTAATTATTTTTTTTAAATTCACTAAGAAGCATGATTCTGAGAAAGGGTTCATTGGTTTCACCAGATTGCCAAAGGAGTTCATGACACAAAAAGGTTAAGAATTCCTTTTCTAGGGTCAAAGGACCTCAGTTCAAATCATTGCTATGACACTTATAACCTGTGATCTTGAAGAAGTCACACTTTCCTTGGGTCTTAGTTTACTCATTGAGGGAGGGGTTTGGACAAGATGGCCCCAGAGTTCCCTGCCACCTCTAGATACAAGAGTTTCTATTTTCCTCTGCTATACTTATGTGCATACATAGGTGGCATCTCCCCAACTTCAGGAGTTTCTTAAGAACAAAAGTATCTTTTTTTTTTATCTCTGTATGCCCCATACCTTGCCATTGACTTGAAATTATTAGGTATTTAAGGGATGTTTATCAAATTGAATTAGAACAGTTATAATTGAAGCCTATAGTAGGGAAGTGACTTGTTCAAGGTCATATGACCAGTTAGTAACAGAACTGGGACTAGAACCCAAATCTCCTTACTCCCAAACAGTATCATGTTCATGTTAATTCTGTGATATTTTCCTCAGATAATTATTACTAAGGCTGTACTCTATAAGGCGTTCAGGTATGATATTCCTGGAACCACTGGGATTTTTGTTAAATGGCGGAGGCTAAAAGATTAGAGCAGAAACCTAAAGAAACCAAAGGCATGCAGCTTTTTGAAAGGAATCCCTAAAAAGGAAAAACAATGAATGACTCTCCTTTTTTGTCTTTATTACTTGACCTACGTGTTACTTGGCAGTCACTAACCTTGCTTATTAGAGGGACTTCAATGGGGGGAGAAAAGTCCCTATATTACAAATATAATAATAATAATGATAAGGGGAAATGTTTGCTAAATGATTGGCCAACATTACAAGTTTTCCTTTTTCAGTGGAATGGCTCTCCAAAGGATACAATCCTTAGGATAAAACTTCAGAAAATTTCCTGGCATCCAGCACCATGTTCAGACTTGTGACCAGTGTTGTAGCTAGGATGGGGTGCTTGCTTGGAAAGCTGATCATGAATCCTCAACTTTGGGCATTGGAGATCTCCAAATGCCATGGCTTATTTTATTCTGAGGAACTTTAGGTTTCTATTAAAACTGCCATATGGAACATTTTTGTATCAAGTGCATCAGAATAAATATTTAGAGAAAACTTTGTGAGAATTCCATGACTTTCATTGAGATAATCAGAAATACCCCGGGCTGTTGCCAAACCAGGGTTAGGCTCTTGTAAGATTAGATTAGACCATAAAAGCAATAATAACTTGTGCACATCACCATTCCATCATTGAAGTGATTTTCCTACCAAAGTCATCTAGAGGCTGAATCCCTAGTTAAGGAATTGTCAAGAAAACTCTGTTAGAGACAAAATAGTCTAGTGGAATGGGCTCTCAACTGGACAATAAGAGGCCTAGGAGAGACCTTGTGCAAGTCACTTATTTTTCTGTGGAACTCAGTTTTATCATCTATAGAATGGGGTGACTGGATTCAATAATCAATCCCTAAGGACTTTTGCAGTTTCAAAAATTCTATGATTTCAAGTAGTAAATAGATTAGTCCCTCAACATTTATTGTCATGACTACCAAATTTGCTGTAATTCCATGTGGAAGTGCATAAGCACAATAAATTGAATTTTTTGTGTTCTTCTAGAAGCCCCTGTCTTCAAGGCCAGTGGCTTTGGATTATACAAAATATGTGCTCTATTTTAGTAGTATTGTCATTTGCTTTTATTCTGTTAAATTTTATTCGAATTCAGTATTTTTGTGTTCTAAGTGTTGATTTTTTTCTCTCTTAGAGTTTCTACTTCATTGGACAAGAAATATTCAATTTTTTTCCTGCACTGTTGTTTGTTTGTTTTCTTCATTCTTCTTTCAGAGCTCTGATTTTTGTTCTATATTTATTTCTAATTTCTTCTTTTAAGAGTTTTATTTTTTCTTTTGAGAAATAACATGGGATGATGGTTATAGAACCAGCCTTAGAGACAGGAAGCCCTAGGTTCAAGTTCCACATGTATTGTATGACCCTGAGTAAGTTATTTATTTTCTCAGGCCTTGGGGCTACTCTCCAAGGCAGAAAAAAGTGTTCCTTTGGTAGAGGGAATTTCCTTATCCAGGATTTCCCTATATTTCTGAAATTACAATCCATTCACAATACTGATTTCTCTTTTGAACTATTTTCTCTTTTAGAGTTTACAAGATTCTCTTTTCTTGAGATATCCACATCCAGAGAAAGAACTACAGAGTCTGAATGCAGACTGAAACAAACTACCTGCTCTCTCTGTCTCTGTCTCTGTCTCTGTCTCTGTCTCTGTCTCTCTCTCGCTTTGTTTTCTCTTTCTCATTGTTCATTCCATTGGTTATAATCTTTCTTCACAACCTGACTAATGTTTAATGTGAAGGTATTTGTAGATTCTATATTCGATTGCATACCACCATGGAGGGGAGAAGAGAAGAGGAAGGGGGAAAAAATTTGAAACTCAAGGGATCGTGGAACTGAATGTTGTAAACTAAAAGTAAACAAATAAATTTTTAAAAAAATATTCTCTTTTCTTGGGTAATATTGGTTCATGTTCCTCCACATCATATTATTGTTACAAGTGTTTTGTTTTCTTTTTGAGATTTTACTTATTCTTCCTTCAGGTTTCATGATCTTCTCTAGTGATTTATCTGTTTGTAAGCTAGATTTTCATTCAGACTCTCTCTCTTTCTCAATATTTTGGTCTTCAGTTTTTCTTTTCTATTCCATTTCATTGCCTTTAGGCATTTGCATAACTCTTTGGGTCCTCCTTAATAATACGTCTTTAAAGTTTGCCAAAAATCAAAGTCAAGTTCACGGGTCTATAATTTTTAGACTCTTTGTCTTACTTTATTTCTTGAAAATGACAAAAACATTTAGCCTTTTCCAATCTTGCAGCACTTCTCTTCTTTCTGTGGTTTTTCAAGAGATCACTGGGATGTCATCTCTGGATCTGGTGACTTCAATTGAATGAAGGTAGCTAGGTACTTTCATTTATTTGTTTTTTCAACTCCCTTTTAGCCCTGCTTGTTCTATCCTTCCACAGATGAAGACCGTTCTCCTTGTCAGAGAAAACAGATATAAAATAATGGTTGGTTAGTGCTATCTTTTTTCTCTAACCCAAGCAACAGTCTTCACCTAGTTTCATTCTCCTCTTGCCCCTCAAATGGCTAAAATACCCTTTCCTGTTGTCCTTACTATTAATCACCAACCTCTAAGTTGTTTCTCGACTTTTGTCTTACGCTGTTCTTACAAGACCAGATTTAGGCAGGTATTGAAATACCAGATCTGGAATTTTCACTTCATTTTCTTTCAAATGAGGAGACACTGACTGTTTTTAAGTGAAAGACTGATGCGGTCAGAGTTGCCCATTAGGATTATAACAGACAGACGTGTGAAGAGTCTTTGGAAGTCATTGGATGGACTGAAGCCAGGAAGTCTATCAAGGCATCTATTTGTTCTGTACTTATGGTAGAAAAAAACAAAACAAAACATAAAATTTCTCAGTACTGTTTGCACAATTGTAGTATCTGATTTTAAGAATAAATTTGTGAAATGAAATAAACTCTCTCTGCCCCCAATAGAGTGAGAGGTATGTTTAATGTCTCTTTACAACTGAGACATATTTTGAAATACCACTTGGAATATGATACTGAAAAATATGTAATATTTGGTTGCCACTTTTAAGTTAAGTGTTGAAATAATGTTTTTCTCTCTTTTACCACCTTTGGAACACCTCCCATTGTAGGGAGAGTCCCAGACTTTGAATGAACCAATGTGCCATAATTGTAGGGACACCTTTAAGATGGCAGAGCCTTTGCCCCACACTATCTGCCCACCCTTTGGATTCAGACTTCCATTGGAAAGAGAACAAATTGTATCTCACCCCAAATTTTCTAGGCAGTATGGAAGATAGAGTGCTGAGTTTGAAGTCAGTAAGACCTGAGTTCAGATCTTGTCTCAGAAATTTACTAGCTGTATGACCCAGGACAAGTTATTTATTCTCTTATTAATGGCTTAACCTCCCAACCCCTTTCTACTTTCCCAGTCTTCTTTCACCTTCAGCTCACTAGGAACTATTCTATCAAGTGACACTGGTCTCCTTGCTGTTTCACATACAAGACACGCTTGATTGTGAGCTTCTCTGACTGTCCACCATGCGTAGAATACTGTCTCTCTTCATCTCTACCTGGTTTCTTTGGCTTCCTTCAAGAAACAATTAAAGTCCCATCTTCTATAGAAAGCCTTTCCCAATCCCTCTTAATTCTAATGTTTTCCTTCTGGTGATCATTTCCTATTTATCCTGTATTTGTTTGTATAGATTTCTTTACTTGTTTCCTCTATTAGATTGTGAGCTCATTGAGGACAGGGATTGCCTTTTGCCTCTTTGTATCTCTAGCTCTTAGCATAGTGCCTATTAGAGTGTAGGCACTTGATGAATGTTTATTGGCTACTATACCTCAGTTACCTCATTTGTAAAATCTATATGATTGACTTGATGGCTTTAGAGTTCTCTTCTACCTCTAAATCTATGATCTTATTATCTCTATGACTATTTCATTTTTGTCTTTGGTTCCTTAGCATTTTGCACAGTGATGGGCAAAAAGTAAGCACTATAAATGTTGATTTATTGATTAACATGGTTTTATATAGTGTGACTGTCAGTATAAGGCATAGAAATTTACAATTTATAATATTGACATAATTAGCTATACTTGTTTCCTGTGAATTGTTTTGTTTTTTAAATAGAATTGGTAGTAACGGAAATTAATTGAACTTTTAGAAAATGGGATTTCATTAATTATCAATTGATTTTTTTTTTGGTCATATCTGATTCTTCATGACCCCATCTGGATTTTCTTAGCAAAGGTATTAGAGTGATTTGCCTTTTACTTCTCCAACTCATTTGACAGATGAAGAAATTGAGGCAAAAAGGGTTAGGTGACTTGCCCAGGGTCACACAACTAGTAAGTGTCTACAGACAGATTTGAATTCACAAAGATGAGTTTTCCTGATATTAGACCTGATGCTCTGTCTGTTGCATCACCTAGCAATTGTTACTGTCTCACAACTAGAGCACAAATAGTGAATGATACAAGGCTGAGTTTCTTGCCAAAATCAGCAATATTTGAGACCTAAAATAGAAGGGAAAAATTATGTACATACATACATATATATATGTATAAATATATGTATGTATGTAGAAGGGAAAATTATATACATACATATAAATATATATACCCACAGAGAAAGAGAGACAGAGACAGAGAGAAGAGAGACAGAGAGAAGGAGGAGTTGAGGTAGGAATTAATATATAAGGACAATAGGGCAGGACTATTATGAGAATCAAAAAACATTGTTTGCAAATGTGAAATTGCTATATAAATATGAGCCAATGACAATGACTATTGTTAGTGTTGCTTCTTTTGGAAAAAAATCCAACAAGGAAAATCCAAGGGAAGTATGAGAAGCATGACTGTTAGATTGTCAGAAATCTAAAACCAAAGGGATGGAATTAATAAAAGGCAAAGATATCCTTCTCAATCTAGAATAAATTAAGATTTTCACAGATGAAGGCACACAGACCACCAACTTTGTTGTTGTGTTGTGTTTTGCTTTATTTTCTAAAACGTGCCTAAAATATGGCAGAACAATTTTTGACAAGGCCTTTATTGTTCATGACCAGGGAATGCTAACGAAATAGGAGGAATGAGCAACATAAAAATGAAAAGGAAGAAAGGGCCTTTGTTTATAGGACTAATCTTTACATTGAATCTTTTCTTCTAAGGAGCGGATGTAGCATCAATTTCAGCCCTATCAGAATAGCCTTACATTTTTGTGACAGGGCCAAGGAATATGTGATTTATGGCACTGCCAACAACTCTCTTGTCACAGATAACAGGTAGCCTACCACCTGAACCTTCTTGATAGCATGGCCTGTTGCCCTACCCTGCCCTTACAAACCCCTAAGGGCTGCTAAATATGAGGGGTTTTTCTCCTCAACTTTTCTTCATTTCAAGACCTAGAGCTACAAGTCACAGTGGCTCACTCCAGAAATTCAGGGACAAGACGGCAACATTGTTAGGAAGAATTAGAGCCAGTAGGGTCTGGCCTTTCAAATTTGAAATTCTTTTTTTTGGGGGGGGGCAATTGGGGTTAGGTGACTTGCTCATAGTCACACAGCTCAACCTTGAAATTTTGAAAAAGAAAAATATTTCCTGTGTTTCACTCCCAAGGAAGAAGCATGCTGGAGATATAAACCAATCTGATGTCACCATTTACTCTTCCAGAAAGCTGTTAGGTACCAAAGCAGGGAGGCCAACAAGGTAGCCCTGTAGAAAATAGACATGACTGGAAAATAGGTTAGTTGTGTAACTCCTACAACCAGTACAGACTTTAGAGCCCTGTAAAATTATAGTATTCAGTTAAGCAGAAATTACTAACAAGTTAGCTACAGGGCTGGTGTTGGGGGGTGGGGTGAGGTAGTGGCATAATTTCTCTAGTCTTTTTTTCTATTTTTTTTTTAATTGTGAGGCGGTCATTGGCTTTTTCTTTCTTTTTCCTTTCTGTGTTGTTGTTTGACTTGGGGAAATGGGAGTAAAGAGAGAGAATTCTATTCAATTTTAAAAAGTCATTACTGCTTGATGCAACCTATCTCATTCTGGAAATTTTTGGAAAAGAAGAAGGATTCCATAGAGATGGAGATGTTCACATATGAAACTGATTTTCAAGAGTAGTTTCCAACCCTTTAGAGAACGGGGTTCTTCATTCCAAGGACCAGTCATGTCAGTCAATACATTTTAGTATCATTTTGTTTTGAAATAAATTTTTTGTATTGTATATTCATTGTCTTCTAGATTTAAAAAAAAATGTACTGCATCACTTTCCCCCAGCTTGATACTTTGTGATATTCTTAAATTCCAGTCTTCCTTATGATAACCTTTTTTTATGCCCTGGACCCTTTGGCAGACTATGAATTCCTTCTCAGAATGGCATTTTTAAATGCATAAAATAAAATACATAGGATTGCCAAGGAAACCAATTTTATTGAAATAGACATGGAATTTCCACCCCACTCCCCACCCCATTGAAGTTCACAGACCTGAAATATATCAATAGTCATAGGGGTTCTTCAGTGACAGATTAGCAAGCTCTGTCATAAAAGTTGGTGAAGCTTTCTTTGTTCCATGAGTAACAGCCTTCATTCTTACTTTTGCCCCTACTCCCAGTCACAGGGACTTTGGGGGTGGTGGTGGAGAGAAAGTCTGAGACAGCAATGCCAGGCATGATGAATGCAGAACAGGTCCTTGTGGCACTCACACTGGCTTGCCCCATTTTGCTATGTAATGGGTCCAAAGTAGTCCTAAATGTCTGTCCATGACCAGACAGTCAAGACTAGGGAAAACCCCTAGGAATTCCAACTGACACCAGTACTTGCATTGTCATGTTTGTTGGATAAGTCGTACTGAATTGACGTTCCTTTGTCCACTCACTGGGAAGTCAACCACGGCGATATAAACAACCCAAACTGTGCATTTCCTAGAATTCCTGAGTCAGATCAGTTTCTATATTATCTGAAAAACTTTTCTAAGGCACAGGAAGGTGATAGACTTCTGTCTTCCTGGTATATGTTTTGCTATTCCTTCTTTTATTATTATTGGGTACTGCCTATTTGCTTGTTGATTCCATATACCAAGAATAAAAACAAGTATATACATGCTTGCCTGCTTCTTTGGGGAGCTAAAATCCTAGGACTCTCAGGAAGGAAGCAGGGTCTGCCTGTTGGTAAAGACTTGAGAGCTACTTTCTGATTGGATATGCTCACAAAGCCACTCACCTCTGACTAGGAATCAGAGCTATCCTGTAGAGAGAGGGAGAGCTGAAGAATGGAATATTGATGATTCTCTAAGAGCCATAGGGAACTTGGCACGTAGTTCTACCTAGCAAGTAAATGGCCACCAAGGCGAACATGGGACTCCCTAGGACATAAATCCTTTTTTGATGAACAGCATCAAGTGAACATTTACCAATACCACTTGGTGGGTAAATATGCCTTAAAGAAAGGGAATCTAAAGGAGGGGTACCCACAAATTGGGGAATAGATAAACAAGTTATAATAGCACATAAATGTAATAGAATTATTATTGAATCATGACCAACCATGATTCCCAAGGACTAATGATGAAGCATGCTACCTTCTGATAGAGAGGTGAAGGACTCAGGGTGTAGAATTAGACAAATATATTTATGTCAACATGACTAGTGTGAAAGTTTGTTTTGATCACTATACAGGAATGTAATGGGTTTTGTTTTGTGTGTGTTCTCAAATGACGGGGAGGCAAACTTGGAGAGGGAAGGTGAGAAGACAGATTTTGACTAATTAAACAATAAAATATTTTTTTAAAAAATTAAAGCGTATGCCTTTAATCCTCACAAAGGAATGGTTGGAAATGGGTTGGAAAGGGGAAAAAGAGTATGAATGATTCACTGCAAATTCATCATTAAATCCTGGAAAAACTAAAATCTATTCCCTACTTGGGTCAGAATCTTCTACAGTTTAAGAGTGTAAGTATTGAATAATCAGTCATATTTGACATTTATATGACACTTTAAGGTTTGCAAAATCTTTTACATTCAGTATCTCATTTGATTGTCACAACTCTGACATTTTACAGGTGAAACTGAGGCTCAAAAAGGTTAAGTTGCTAAAGTAAATTGGGTAAATGTTTGTTAGAAACTTAAGGAAGGGTAAGAACATAACCATTATACAAATATACACATGCATATACATAAATATATGTGTGTATACATATACATGTATGTCTATATGTATATATACCACTGACCTTGACTATTGCAATAACCTCCTACCAAGTCTTTTACTGCTCACTCCTTCCTCCAAATCATCCTTTATTCTGTACCCCTTTCCCTCCAGGTCATGTCACTTCTCTGGCTTTGTAGCTTACTATAAATAAGGCCTTGGCCAAGCCATTTGACTTTTCTATGTCTCATTGCTTTATCTAGAAAAAGAAGAGGTTGAACTAGTCACGTGTTCGGTCCATTCTGGTTTTAAACCTTAGATACTTGTCTGTTTTGGTTTGGTTTGTTTTCTGGATCCTTCCTAGAGAATTCATCCAACTCACTGGAGCCTTTCTTAAAAAGCCACTTGTAAAGTGACCCTTTTAAAACTCTCTTTTTCCTTCCTTAATGATGATAATGGCCTGGATTTTTCTAGGCAGGGGGACTCAGCAGGGGAGGGAATGTGAAATTCAAAAATGCATTTCAGTGTTTTTTGTCTCTGCACCAATTTAATCACTGGCTTCTAAATAGCAGTGCCTGTGTCCAGGTTAACTGATAGGAAAAGTTATTACAGCTTTTATTTCCAGTACTCTGCCTCCTGAAATAGGATTGGGGAGTTAATTCAACATATACATAACCCAAAGTAGTTAAACTCCACATATAAGAAAAGTGCACAAGGAGGCCTAAATAAACAGGCCTCATGAAAAACTGCATTCCATGACATGAGACCTGTTTGAAATGAGCCAGTTGGTAGCTGGCTCTGGAGTGCATTCTTCTGAGTGTAAGGAAAACAATGCCCTAGATCACACATGTGCTCAATGTTCTCAAACCCTGAGAGAAAAGGAGACAAAATAGAACTTGGAATTTTGAAGCCCGTTAGGAAAAGACATTTTGGGCACACGGTTTTAAGCTCACACTGAACAAAAAGCTTCTCTGTTTCTCTAGCTAATGGAAGAGCCAAGTTTGAAGAAACTCAGTCACACTTTTGGCTGAAATAAAGAGATTTTCCAAACAGGGCTTTAGAACATGTACATATGGGTGGTCTGGCTTACCTACCACAAGATTTCTGATGCCAGCAAATTTTGTTTGTCATTGAAAGTATAATAACAAAATGTGTATGTTGATTAAAAGTTGAATTTTCAGTACTTTTTAGGGCCAGCAGTGGGGGGTGGGGGGGTGGGGAAGAGACCAGAGAAGAAGGAGGCAGAACATAAAAGGAAGTTGAATTATTTTCATTTTTGAAGAAATAGATTCTTTTTAAAGATGTATAAACTGGTTTAGCCAGATCCATTTATACTTTCCTGTGGAAATATAACTGACATATTATTCTGTCTACATTAATATAAGACTGATTCATTTCCACAGGGTTGATTAAAATAGCTAATATTTTAATTGGACAGACTAGGACTGCATAAATTTGTCACCACTGTAACCCCTAGTAAGTGTGATCCTAATGCTCCATCTCATCCTTTGCGGTGAACATTTCAATGCCAGGAAGCCAAGGGGACCCTTGGGTGGATCTCACAGTCAATCTGTCATAATTTATCAGAAAGGAAGAAAATCCCAGCAGGGATCTTCAGACCTGGTTATTTTATTTTGGAGCTTACCTTTTTCAATCTAAAATGGAGTATTTTGGAAACTCACAGCCTGAGAGCTATGGACCCTATCTACTTACAATGTCCATCACCCCAAGGATGAATTGTTCTGTTTTAACTGGTCTGACTAACTTGAGAGAAGTTTGCTTTCTGACTAGAGTAGATTCCCAGATTGTTAAAGGAAGTTTGAAGAGAGCAATCTTCCTCGATGGAGCAATGCCATCCTTTGTCCAGGGGACACTCCTGGAATGATCCACTCAATATAGCTGCCTTTTTCAGAGGCAGCCAAGGATCTCAGTGAATAAGGCCCTGGGCCTACAGTCAATCAGTCAATGAACTTTTATTGCCTACTATGTGCAGGGCACTGGGCTAAGTGCTGGGATTACAAAAAGAAGGAAAAGATAGTACCTGTCCTCATGGAGCTTACAATCTAAGGCAGTCAGGAAGACTTGAGTCCAAACAGGGTCAAAAAGATACTGAAAGTGACAGATATGGACTACTCTTTCAAATTATAGTAACTAGTATGGTTATAGTTGCTCAGTAAATACTTATTAAGTAAATGTTTGGAAATCCTAGATAAAGAATTAGAATAATAGCTAATCATTATATAGAACTTTAAATGCTTTACATGTATTATCTTATTTACTCCTCACAACAATCCTGTGAGATAGATACTGTTGTGATGCTCATTTTACAGATGGGGAAACTGAGGCTCGGAAAGCTGAAGTGACATGCCCGGAATCACACAGGTGAACAATTATCTGAGACAGACCTCAGAGTCAGGTCTTCTTGACTCTCGGACATTGTGAAAAACCAAGTCTACATTCAAGATCAATGACAAACTAGGAAGAATTCTTCTGACCTGTAATAATTTGGGATAAAAACATGAGGAAAAGATTTGAACATATGAAGAAGGGGATTCACATGCTATTTCTGATTAAATGCCTATTTTTTTAAAGGTGTTTCAGAGAAATTCCCCTTCTTTCCTTTTCCACATAATTAGCAATACATTTTGAGAAAGTGATTCCAGAGCGTTATACCAACCATTCAAACCATTTTGGTGTGTCTCCTCTATCATAAAGTGTTCTCAAATAGAGAAAAAACATATATCCATCTACCTCTGTGAGGGACGGAAGAGTAGAAAGGTCCAAAAATATATGTTAATTAGCAGTCTTTTTATGTTGAAATAGGAAGAGAATACTACCTTTGCAAAAATATTCAGGGCAATTACTCTAAAATTCAACTAACCAATAGAGAGGATAAACTTTGAGAGCCCATGTTTCCAAGCTTCACAGAAGCAGAATCAAATTAAAAAATTCTTTTCTATGTGTGTATGTAAGCATGTGTACATGTGTGTGTTTGTATATATGTATTTCTTTCCAGTTTCAAGGTAGGATTTCTTTAACCATATTTCAAAAATCCTTAAAGTGGCCATTTTGCATTCTGGTGACCTGTCAGATAAGGTTAGTTTAGTCACAAATAAGTGGATATTTACAGAAAGGAAACAAAAAAGGAGGAAACAAGGAAACAGCAAATCTTAACCCAGTTCCCAAGGGCTTTTAAAGACAGAGTTCCATGGTTTAGATAATTTTATAAAATATAAATTAAATCTTGGTTGCATGTAAATTTTCCATGGAGATTATAGGAAATTGTAGCAGCATCCTGAGGTAAACTCTGTGTTTTGTTGAGTTGATTCACATGTGACCACATTTAGGGTTTGTGGCAAAGATAATAGAGTAGTTGGCCATTTCTTTCTCCAGCTCATTTGACAGATGTAGAACTGAGGCAAATAGGGTTAAGTGACTTGCCCAGGGTCACACAGCTTGTAAGTTTCTGAGGCCCGATTTGAACTTAGGTTCTCCTAACTCCAGGCCCAGCACTCAATCCACTGCACCATCCACCACCACCTGTATTTAATGCACCTCACTCTGTCATAACAGCGACAGAATTTTGCTGATCTCCGTCACCATCCAGGGTCTTACTCATGTAAGTCTAGACCTCATACTTCTGGAAAACGCAATTCAATGGGATCAGAATTTTATCAGGCATTCCTGTGCCAGGCAATCAGGGGCTAATATATTTTGATAGGTTAAGAGGATACTTATGAGAAAAAATAAAAGAATTACAGATTCTCTAAAAAGGTTTCAACCAGCCTTGAGATAAACTAATATCTCACAATTCCTCTCTGCCTCCTGTTCTCCTGACCTAGGATGATTTCCCTTCCCCTTTCTTACTAACCAAATTCTACCCATTTTTTAATGTCTAGTTTATGTACTACCTCTCCCTGCAGCCTTTCCTTATCCCTCCAGTCCACACTAGCCCTTCCTTCCCTTAATTCTCTCAATAATGATTCTTATTGAACGTACCTCTCATTTGCCAATTCACATAAAACTTTGTTACCTACTATGTTGTGTTCTGGTTGTATTTGGGTTGTTGTAAGGATCAACAAAGATAAGATATTTAAAGTACCTTTAAATCTTTAGAACACTATACAAATTTTAGGTAATATTATTATTATTATTATTATTGTAAGTCTTACCTTTCCCAACTGGACTGTAACATCCTTGTGGGCAAGGACCATTTATGACACTTCCCAGTTTTACCTCAGTACCTAACACAGAGCTTATACTTGTGTGATCATATGAAGTTAGAGTCAGGAGGGACCATAGAAACCATTGCCTGCAACTTTTACAAGTGAGGAAACTCAAGTCCAGAGTGATTAAGTGATTTGTTTAAGCCTAATTAGTGGCAAAGCTAGTACTGATTCCCAAAGCTATATCTGCTACTTTTGTGTATGATGCCTACTTAGGGATGACTTTTCCAAGAAATGGGAAAGTGAGTTCAAGTGCAGAGGCTCACACACATATTTCTTGGACTTAGTCTATGAGACAGGCAATTCTTGCTCCGATTTTCTGTATGAAGTACTGGTTTCTGGAATGGTCAGAATCTGGGTTCTAGAGGAGCAGAGACCCTGACCATGGATCCACCTATGCAGGTGAAAAACATCTATATACCTAGAGAAAAAAGATAGGCAACATTCACTCTTTTTTATTATTTATTTTTTGTTCTCAACATTCACTTTTATAAGATTTTGAGTTCCAAATTTTTCCCCCATCACCCCTCCCCTTTCCCCAAGACGGTATACAATCTGATATAGGCTGTACATATGCATCCATATTAAATACATTTCCATATTAGTCATGTTGTGAAAAAAGAATCAAGACAAGGGAAAACCATGAGAAAGAGAAAACAAAAACAACAAAAAAGAGAGAGAAAATTGTATGCTTTGATCTGCATTCAGACTCCACAGTTCTTTCTCTGGGTGTGGATAGCACTTTCCATCAACAACATTGACTCTTAATTGCCTTCCTAGATAGTCAAAAGCCAGGTTCAGACAAAACAAATGCAGAAGGAGGCAAGAAGAAAACCAGAGATGCCTACAACTGAGTCACTGTAAGCTTTATGGAGTCTTACCTGGCTGTTCCCTCTCACATTCTTCCAAAGACTGCACCAAGAACCACACCAAAGACTGACATTTATTTACATGCAATTTAAGTATCAATGTTTGAGTCAGATCTAGCTTAAATATCTTTTCTACTGGGACCCAGATATAGAAGGAATATATAAAGATCATTATTGATGTCCTTCATCAGTGAGTTCTCTTCTTCGGCTTCACACACACACCCACACCCACACACCCACCCACACACGTGTGGGTGGGTGTGTGGGTGTGTGTGTGTGTGTGTGTTGAATGGATGGATGAATGGATGAAGGAATGAATGAATGGATGGATGGATGAATAGATCAATAATGAAACTTATGAGATTTACAATAATCTAAGCAGTCAAGTTTAGATAAATATGGAAGTTTGCAGGCTGAGCCCAGTATTTATAATCTCTGAAGTTCCTTCCAGTTCTAATAGCCTATGCACAAATATTTGTAAGTCAGACCTCGAGTATCTTGCAAAATGCTTTGACACACAGGATGTGTGGTGACCACTCTGGGCTCAGGGTTATCACTTTTAAGCCTGGATTTGGTCTGGGCAGTCTCACTAGGAAAATGCTACAGTCAGGGAAGAAGAATTCTTGCAGCAGGACTTGGAAACATAGTCTGAAAGATGTTAAAATAAATAGTGACTGAGGCCCATCTTGACTAAAAGTCTGCACAGTGTCCAAAGCAACCAAATGCTCAGCCACTTCAAAAAGAGAGTAATTGCCAGATATCTGTGAAGGAGGCAAAGGCTTCAAGGCCTCTTGCTTCAAGAGCATGAGATGTAAAGCAGGGCACCCAATTGATCTGGCCATGAGGTGCACTAACCAGATGTTTTATGACATCGTCTTCACAGTCCCAGTAAGAAACCCCTGTCTGTGTAAGGCTAAAGTGAACAACACCAAACTACCCATTGCATGACTTCCAAAATGGGCAGATAACATTCCAGATGTTCATTTATGTATTTCCAAACTAATTAGCATTGTCAGTGACTCTTGGTGGGAGAATATCCTGTTTATTTTTAACTTTGCTTTCTTGTTAGTATTGGTGGGAGGACTATTTATAACTGTTAGCCTCTTTTCTCCTCCTTCCACTCTCAAGGATTGCATCATTCTGAATACCAAGGGTCCCATTTTCTCAAACTATGGAGAAAGAAGCCAATATTCATCCATCCCTTTATTCTTTAACAAAGTTATTAGACTCCTACTGTGTGCTAAGTGCTGTGTGACATATAAAAAATATGAAATAGAGCTCAGTCTAATAGGGGAATGAGACATGATATACACAAATAATTATATAACAATGTAGAATGCTGGAGGGCAATAAGAGAGGAGCCAGGTGCCATAGGTGCTCAGAAGAAGGTAAGATCACTTTGAGTTGGGGGTGGATAGGCAGGATGGGCACGATGGCAAGAAACAGAGTGTTGTGGTGGATAGAACATTAAAGAGGAAGATAGACATTTGATTCTGACTTTTCTGCTAACTAGCTACATGACCTTACAGAGGTCATAATGCCTCATTTTCACATCAATAAATGAAGGGGTTAGAGAGTATCCAATCAACCAATTAATAAACATTTGTTAAGTACCTGCTCCTACCAATCACTGTGCTAGGTGCTGAGGAAAGATGGACAAAAATGAAACCCTTCCTGCCCTCTTGGAGGTTATAATCAACACGTAAGGTATCTTACAACTCCACATTTTCATTACTTTAGGAGATGTCTTTTAAAACACAAACACACACATAATACACTTTTGGTCAAGGCTTCTTAACCAGGGGTTGATAAACCTGTTTTGTTATTTTTTTAAAAATTGATAAAACTATTTTAGTATAATTGTCTTCCTTTATAATCCTATATATTTCCAATGGTCTTAGGAACCGAGACACTGCTCCTCTATCCATCTCCAGGCGGGTCCACCCACATGCAGATACACCCACATACAAGTATTAAAGGGTTGCAGCATTAGGAAGGTTGAGAACCACTGCATTTAGATCTCCATTGACAGCCTTCCCAAAAACCTTTGAGAATTAAAAGTAAATATCATCCTCTTCCCCCAGAATAAGCTATATCAATTTTATTCTTTTTAAAATTATTTTTTCTAATTGCCCCCCTCCCATTCCATCTTCCACAGTCCCAGAGGGTAATATAGCATATTATCTTTTAAGTATTTTATTAACCAGAACATAATAGAAGTTGAGTAAGAAAGTTCTTTTTTAAATATTTATTCCCACATTTAGTTAAATCAAGGCACTTAAGTAGTTTGGGTACAGTCCAGAAGCTCATCGGAACCAGACAAGCTATTTAGAAGGAGCCAGTCAGAACAGAAGAGAGAAGTTTAATAAATAATAGAAGTGGGACTCAATGACCTTATTTACTTCTTTTAAGCTGCCATGATAGCAGGGAAACTAAACAATGGGAAAGTGTTAATAGTTCTTTGCTATCTCTTGGTTGTCTTACTGCCTTGTGAATGTTTGTCCCTCAGTCAGCCTTTAAAATTGTTTGAATAGCAAGGAACAGTGAGATATTTACAAACTAAACATTTTTACCAAAATTGGTAGGGATGCAATTTCCCTTTGCAAGCTACTTCAAAGAAAATGCTGGACATCTTAGAGTTCATTCATTGGCTTGGGGCAATGGTCAGAGGGTGGTGTTTTTGCTTTGTGTATTATCAGAGAAAGGAGACTGACAAGTTGAAATACAGATTCTTTACTAATTTGCTATGCTAGGTAAGATTATTGCTAAAATTAGTCAGTCATTTTGACTGGTGACCTAAAACTTTCTTTTACACTTCTCCAGGGAGTAGGAATAAACTTCAGAGAGACACAGGGTGAAGTCATAGACAAAGAAGTGATCTTGGAATTAGGAATACCCAGATTCAAGCCCTATTTCCAATTGGTATTGCCTTTGTGAACCTGAATAAATCTCTTAACCTATTAACACTCCCAAGCAATCTATTCAGATTCTGAATCATAGAGAAGTTGCTAATTTGCATCAGTAGAGGGAATTTCCTTATTTAAATTTAGTCTTACCCCAGAGAAATTATAGATAGAGACAAAAAATAAATTTATGTCCAGTAGCTTAGAAACTCTGCTCAATGACTGAGGATCATGGGAATTTGCAATTAGAATGGTACATAATAGGTATGGTTGCCATTTGTTTTCGCCATGCCATAGGGACATAGAATCATTAAGTCCCAATTGCAGAATTTATTAAATTTCTCTATTTTGGTCTGATTGGTCTCTTATGTTTAGTTATAAGCAGAACAGTTTTAGGAAGAGAAGCCAGCTTATCCTTTGGAGAAGCACTTGGAAGACTGGTTTCTAGGTTCCCAGTCACCTGTGTGAAGTAACCTGATCCTTCTGGGGATGTGCCTCTGAGAAATGCTAAGTCAAACGTACATGGTAAGGTCTGGTTGAAGCTGACTCTGAAATTACCATCTGGAGAATATCAAGTATAATATACTTACTATGTTCAAGACAGAACAAACATAATAGCTCTAAACTTTCGAAAGAATATTAGAATACACTGAAGATTTGTGATTTTATCAGGTTAGGTGGAGTGTCTTGTGTGCTTCACCAACCCATAATGCATCAGATTATGACTTAATAGAGAAGTATTAACCTCAGACAAACAGAGGTCAGGGTCACTGAACAACTAGAAAGTATGAGAAACCAAATTTGAACCCAGGCTCTCTTTGAGTATAATTCACCACTTGCCTATTCCTAAGGACAAAAATGAAAATGATTCATCTTGTATACATCCTGTAGATAGAATGTGGCATCTTCTTACCTCTCTAACAATCTGCCTTTCAACTTAATTCAACAGTCATTGATTGCCTACTATGTGCAAGACACCAGAGATACAAAGACAAGACAAAGATGAAATTGTTCTTGCCCTCGAGAAACTTAGATTCTACTGGTGGGAATACAACGGATTGTAAATAAATAAATACTGAAGCTATATAAAAATTGATACAAAATTATTTTGAGAGGGAAAGAACACTGATAGCTGAGGAGTGAGATCAATGAAGACCTCCTCCTAACTGCCCCCTAAAACCAATGCTCCTTCTGCTGACAATCAGAAAACCCCTCCTCCCATTCTCAAAGAATCGGCTCCTAATACTTAACACTTACATTTAAAAGGAGGAGCTCAAAACTAAAAATACTTTCCAAAGCCAAAGGAGTAAGGCTGATACTTTGGATTCTGATAGGCCCTAAACCTATAACGTATTGGCAGCTACCTATTTTGTATGCAGTGATTTTTATTGTAGTTCAGTCATGTCTGAATCTTTGTGACCCCATGGACCACATCATCCGTGGAGTTTTCCTGGAAAAGATACAGGAATGGTTTGCCGTTTCCTTTTCCATTGGATTAAGGCAACCAGAGGTTAAGTAACTTGCTCAAGGTCACACAGCTAGTAAGTATCTAAGGCTAGATTTGAATTCAGGTCTTCCTGACTCCAGGCTCAACATTCTATCCACTGGGTCAATTGCTCCCTCTAACCTGAAGTGATTTTAGGCTGTATTAAATGAGGAAGAGTTTACAGAGAACCGCAAGTGGTTATCTCAAGAGCTCTGATTAGAACATGCATGAAGGGCAGTTTTCACTTCTGGGTGGCACTTTTTGGGAAGGTCATTAGCAAGTTTATATTCAGAGAACAGCCACTGTGATATTAGGAAGCCTCAGGACCATGCTACATGACGACTAGTTCAAGGAACTAGAGATGGTTAGCCCAGAGAAAAGATTAGAGGAGACCTATTCAGTTCAATGCAATAAACATTTAGTAAGCAACTACTGTATACAAGGTATTTTGTTAGGTACTAGGGATTCAAAGACAAACAAAAAAGCAAAATAATCTTCGTCCTCAGTGAACTTACATTTTACTGGAGGGAAACAATATGTCCACAGCAATGTCATGGAATGAATCCACTTATTTAAAAATGCACTCATGGTTTTCTCAGAGTTTTAATAAGCACTTGGACTACAGGAGAAAATTGCATGCTTTTAAAAAATTTAAACAGTATTTTCTTTTTTCCCATTATAGGTAAAGTCAATTTTCTTTTTTTTTTCTTTTTGAATTTATTTATTTTTTTAAAATATGGAACACCTCATGAATTTGCGTTATCCTTGTGTAGAGGCCACACTAATCTTTTTTGTATTATTCCAATTTTAGTATATGTGCTGCCAAAGTGAGCACTAAAGTCAATTTTCAGCATTGATTTTTTAACATAAGATTTTGAGTTCCAAATTTTTCTCCCTCTCTCTCTTCCTTCTTCCCTCCCCAAGATGGCAAGCAATCTGATACAGGCTATGCATGTGTGATCATGTTAAATATATTTCCACATTAGTCATGTTGTAAAAGAAGAAACAGAACAAAAGGGAAAAAACACAGAAAGTATAAAGAAAGTGAAAATAGCGTGCTTTAATCTGCATTCAGATCCCATCAGTTCCTTCTCTGGAAGTGGATAGCATCTTCAATCACTAGCCTTTTGGAGTTGTGTTAGATTAGTGGTTCTCAACCTTCCTAATGCCGTGACCCTTTAATACTTGTATGTAGGCGTATCTGCATGTGGGCGGCCCCACCTGGAGATGGATAGAGGAGCAGTGTCTCAGTTCCTAAGACCATTGGAAATATGTGTTTTCCGAAAGTCTTAGGTGACCCCGTTTGACCCCCAAAGGGGTCGCGACCCACAGGTTGAGAACCACTTCATTGTATTTCTGAGAAGAGCTAAGTCAATCATAGCTGATCATCACACAATGTGGTTGTTACTATGTACAATGTTCTCACTTCATTCAGCATCACTTCCTTTAAGTCTTTCCAGGTCTTTTTGAAATCCACCTGCTCATCATTTCTTATAGCACAACAGTACTCCATTACGTTCATATTCCATAATTTGTTCAAGCATTCCATGACTGATGGGCATCCCTTCAGTTTCCAATTCTTTGCCATCCCAAGAAGAGATGTTAAAAATATTTTTGTACATATGGGTCCTTTTCCCTTGAAAATTGCTTTCTGAATGAAGTAATTTCCCCTGCCCAATCTTATATACATTAGTGATCTGGAAGAGAAAGCACAATATAGTAGAAGTCAGCTTATCATTTAGGTACTGATTTTTCTTCAAAGTCTAGTTTGTGGCCTCCTATCATAAGATATAGGCTGAGGAGAGGTCTATCTAAGGGTTACTTAGATTAAACTAATTTGTCAAAAGGAAAACATTCCTGGGCACAGGAGTACACAATTTGTAGGGGAAAAGTAGGGGAAAGAGTGAGGTTACTGAAATACATGCCCACTTGCTTCAAGTAAAAGGAAAAAGACAATTTTAAAATAGTTTAAAAATTTAGAGATTAAATTTCAAATTAAATCTGTAATAATATAATTTATAAAATTGGATTTTTGATTAAACTGTGATTTTAAAATTAACCTAACTAATTAATTTAATTAAAATGACTTCTACAATAGGTATAGAGTATGGGCTGGATGTACTGGTTTACTGTGGTTTATTCAAGCCCACATTAAAAAGATATAAAGCTTATACAAAGTAATGGAAAGTAATTTCAAGAAGGAGAGAACACTAACAATTGGAAGGGGAAGGAAAGGATAGGAAAGGCTACATGTAGAAGAAGCTGGTTCTTGAGCATGATTGTTATCTTTAGGTATTTGAAAGACTGACAGGTAGAAAAGGGACTATGCTTATTCTAGTAGGCTCCAGAGAATAAAATTAGTGGCAACAGAAAAAAAAAATATGAAGCGAGTTTTAGGCAAAACTTTTTGACAGTTAGAGCCATCCCCAAATTAAATGTGTACTATTGGGGTCTCCATCAGAGGCTGTCAATGAAGGGAGACAGCCACATATTAGGAACATTGACTATGTACCATTATGGGATAGGCCACATGTCCTCTGAGGTTCTTTGTAAACAAGAGAGTCTATGATTCTAGGATATCCATAGATATCCATCTTTCCTAGAAAGAATATACTGAATACATACAGTTTAAGATAATCATTTGATTTCTGGAAAAATATAAATTGCCTTCCATAGGTGAGGACTCTATTTCAAATGGGAAGTATATGAAACTCACTTAAAGGCTTCAGTGTCCTTAAATGGCCTAGTTTCCTAGACCACAGAAACTCAGCATTTTGGAAAACATTTCCATTTCCCCGTTATTTTCATCCTATGAACTCTGACATACTCCATTCCTTCCTGTTTAGTGATTTTTTTTTTCTTTTTTTTTGATGAGGGGTAAAGAGACTCTCTCTCCAAAGTGCTGGGAGCTCCTTGGAAGAGAACCCTTGTATCAAGATAAGGCAGTTGATGTCTCCTGGCTTAAGAAGCACGATTGAACAATGAATAAGGGGAAATGATGAAACAAGAACAGCTGATATATGACCACGAAAGGGGCTAAAGCAAATTGCAGTGGGAATGGAAAAGTAGGGGAATGGATGGATAGAGGTTACATTGTATTGCTGGAGCGATTATTTCTACATGCTTGCAAGTCATGAAGAGATGGGTGACCGTACTCACCCCTAGAAAGCCCTATGAAACTATCCATTTCCAGCCCACATCCCTAAGAGCTAATAAACAATGTTTCTTTTACTTAGTCCTCCAAAAACAGTCCTTTTGTTTAGCCACAATTTATAAAAACAATTTGTTCATTTAAAATAAATCCCTAGACTCGACAATATGTTCAGATCCAGGAAAACCCAGGGACATATTTATAAGCTCAGTGTATTTCCAAACAAGAAAGATTGTTGCACCACAGAAACAATAGTTTAAAAGTTCTCTTGTTGAAAAACTCCTGACAATGCCCCTTTGGTGTTAAAATGCTGGAAGCACAAGGTCCACACGCATTGGGAAAGGCAAACCTGAGCAGAGGAGAGGGGTCTGTTTGTTGCTGTGGTTTATGTCATTGAGAAGCAATGAGGTAGAACAGATAGTGAGGGTCTGATTTGGCATTGGGAAAACCTGGGTTTGAATCCTACTTTGGAAGATTGGAGGCTACAAGAAGTCTTGTTTAACAAATAAATTATCTTATAGGCAAGGAAACAGGTGCAGAGAAGAAAACCTGGTCGCAGGACTTAACTAGTTATGTTAGTCAACTAACCTAGCCACTTAACCTCCTGAGTCAAGTCAACCCACATTTGTTAAGCACTTACAATGACTTGAGTACTGAGCTAAACTCTGAGTATGAAGAAAGAACAAAAAATTAAAATAAAATAAAAAGTCTCAGCCCTGGAGGAGATTATGTTTGAATGGGGGAGACAACATGCAGACAAAGAGGATTATAATACAGAATCAGCTGGAGAGGGTTTCAGAAAGAAAGAAAACAGAGATTAAAGGATGGCCAAAGGATTCTGGCAAAAGGTATTTGTTAAACGAGGGGCAATCTCTACACTTCCCAAAACATCTATCCTTGAACTTGAATGATTCAATTGATTGACTCCCCATCACCCAAGAACCTTAGGGGATAACTTCAAGTGCTACGGTCAGACAGGGAGTCCCCAGCAATGGAGCTGACCTTGGGAACATCAGTAGAGTGCCAGGTGTGGTGGTGGTTGTGGTGGTGGTGGTGCAAGTGGTGGTAGTGATTGCTTTCATTTGCTTAGGCAAAGGTATTATATAGAGCACTGGGTTTGGAGTCAGGAAGGCTAGAGTTCAAATCCTGCCTCAGACACTTTCTAGCTGTACAATCTTGGGAAAGTCACTTAATTTCTGTCAGACTCAGTTTTTTCATCTGTAAAAGGATAACAATCACATCTGGCTAACAGGGTCATTGTGAGGGTCAAATAAGATAATAGATGTAAAGTACTTATCCTCATTATTGCTATTATCATCACTGCTACTAGCTGTCATCTAAATAGAGACATTATTTAACCATGATGATACAGAAACAGAAAATATGTCCATATTCCACAGACAGGTACTATGACAGCAAACTAAAGCATAGGCTCTCCATGGACTTAGTTAGCAGAAGAGTCACCAACTTCTATCTACAAGCTGGCCCTTCCAGATATGAATCCATGAATCCATTCTAGGATAGTATCACCATCAGGAAAGCTCTTCAGATGAAGGGTAATAGAAAAAATCTCTCTCTCTCTCTCTCTCTCTCTCTCTCTCTCTCTCTCTCTCTCACACACACACACACACACACACACACACACACACACACACACACACGCCACATCACACCACATCAGATTGATGTCTTATTTACTCCTGGAGCTAGTAGAAGATTTCGGTTAAGTCCCGCCTCTGATACTGGCTGTATGATGCTGGGCAGATTAATTAACTTTTCTGGACTTCAGTTCTGTGTCTGTTAAAGGAAGGACTTCACTAAGATGGCCTCTATAGTCCCTATCTATTCACAATTTATGATCCTATGATCCTTGGCCATGTCAATATCCCTTTCTGAAATCCTGATATGCTGAAAGTCACAGGAATTTGGGCCATGGAGTCATGGGTTTGAGAGCAAGAGGTATCTAGTACAATTCCTTCATTTTACAGATAAGAAATCTAAGACCCATTGAGGAGAAGGGAATTATTCCAGCCATGGCCTCAGTAGTTACTAGCTGTGTCAGCTCTCTGAGAATCAGTTTCCTACTTTGTTCAGTGGGGATATTTGTTCTAGCTACAAGACAGGGTTGCTGTGGGGAAAGAATGTTGGAAATCTTAAAATGCAGTGCAAATGTGACTTACCTGTAATATGAGAGGGAGTTGATTTGGATGAAGTCTTAGTGTTTAAATGATCCTATGAACTGAATGTCAGACAAATTTAGACAAATGGACTTTGGGAAAGAGACTATCAATTAATCAACAAGCATACCTAGCTCATACCTGCCTCCAACTAGAAGTGAGCTCTCTCATCTGATCTCATAGCACTTTCAACTCCTACTGTACACATTCTAATGTAGATCATATCTCTCTGTTGACTTTTCTGCTACCACTGGACTTTGATGACTCAAGAGGAATGAGTGAGGCTGATGACTTTGCTCAACTCTGCCTCACTTAAATCCAATTCACTTGAGAGTCAGGACATCACCCAGTGGTCATTTGGTCCTCTTTGAAAATGAAGGCTCAGCAGCAGCAGCAGCAGCAGCAGCAGCAGCAGCAGCAGCAGCAGCATATAATACCACTTTCACCAGACTAAGTATTTTTGAGGATTGACACTCTTTATTTATTCATCTTTCTGTCACTCCCCGCTCAATGTTTCTGTCATTGTATCTCTCCCATTCCAGTGTCACAAATTTAGCTAGACATCAGAAGTCAATCTAATCCAACCCCCTCATTTATATTTAGGGACCCAAAGGAGCCCAAAGAGACAGAGCCAGTGAGTGGCAGAGGCTAGATTTGGACCCAGCTCTTTCTGACTCCAAAGTGAAGAGTTCCATTGACTACACCAAGTTGTCTCTCAAGTCTTGATACATGTCATTAGATAAACAAATGAAGAATAATCTCTAATGATTTTTTAAAAATTTCATTGTCTGGATACTTCAGGGACAAAATCAACAAGCTTTCACTAAGAACTTACTATGTGCCAAGCACTGTGCCAAAGACCAGAGTGAGGATGATTGAGAAAATATATCAACTGCCTGGTGAATTTCTTCTACTGATCTATAGGTCTGGGGCAGCCTTTGATTCTGGGCTGATGTAAAGGGGTCAGCAAAACCTTCTTGGTCAAATTTGACTAGAAACAACAATGGTAAAATGAATGGTTGTTCATTTTGGTTATTCATAAAATGGTTATTTAAAAAAAATATCCATACACACTTTGGGCATTGAGACAAGTATCCTTCCTCCCCTTAATGGGAAACATTCTTGGTAACAGTCTCATGAGGAAATGGAATAAGAAATCAGTGAGAAGAAAAGGGGGTAGGGAGAGGGAGAAAGACTAATAAATCATTAATTAAGATCATTAACCAATTTTTATTAATTATTCATCAAAATCAAAGATTTTGGAGCTCCAAGGGATCTCAGTGGCCATCTAGTCCAATCTATTCCTAAAAAATGATCCTCCCCTCCCCTAGCTACAACTTGGTGGTATGGGATACCCATAATTGGACAAGTGGTCAGACATTTTCAGATGGAGTAGAACAGTCCTTTTCTGGACTCACTAAACATAAAGAAATTTTTCCTCATGTTAATGTAACTTTTTTTGTCACTTCTACATATTGTTCCTCATTATACCCTTTGGGACCAGGCAGGCTATCTCTCTCCTTCCTATGAGAGCCCTCTCAGTATTTGATGGTCTCTCTCATAATATGCCTAAGCAAAGGTATGCTGGAAAATGTTTACCAATTGGATCTCCCGGGGGGGGGGGGGAAGTACACATGACACACTTTTTAGTTTAATCTATATAAGTAACATTTCCTCTAACACTTTCTGAAGTCTAGAGAATCAATAAAACAATAAATCAAACCTTGATTTGTAGTATTCACCAATTTCCAAGATGTAAATGTTCACACCGGAAATTGAATAATCATTTGGTAGGAGTTGGCTGGAGCACACTCCTGATTCCAAGTATTCTCTTCTGGAGCCATCAGTTTTGTGAACTCATCCTCATATGGTTATAATTATTATCAATAATAACCTAATATATTGTGCTTCAATTCTATATTTATATGAACAACAGTGATTTTAAAAGTCTCTGAGAAAACACAAAATTCTATTTTTAAGCTAAGAAAGAATAGAATGACATAGAATCAACACTACAAAGCACATTTCATGTGTTCTATCCTTTGCTCCTCACAGCAACTCTGAAAGGTGGACAGGGTGGGTATTGTCATTCTCTATGAATTTGGGGCTTCCCTATCAAAATATTGAATTGAAGTGTAAAGTTTTATGGATAAAAAGCAGTTTACAGACAGTATCTCATTAGATTCTCATAATAACCCCATGTGGAAGGTAGAACAGCTCTAATTAATCCCATTTTACAGATGAAAGTTAGGAAGATGAAGGCACAGAATTGTAGAAGATTACCTGCCAAGGGATGTCTCCTCTAGGAAGCCTTTTTAGCTAATCCCTCTTGCTGGTGATGATTTCTCCCACATCTGATCTTGTAGCAATTTCTTCTCCTAGGTCTTCCTCATATTCTGATTTGTGTTACTGAATCTTTGAGATCATCTAGTTTAAGATCCACTTTTTTGTATGCATGATGGGAATTTTCTAGAACTGTGGTTTCATCAATGTAGGGAACTTCCAGTGTGGAAACTCCCTCAACCAAAGAAGATTCCTATAAGATACAGGAACCTTGTTCTTATAAGGTTTCCTCTAAGGTTAAGTTCTATAAGGTATAGTTTGAGAAAGTTGCCTGAGGCTCTGAGGAATAGTGACTTGTCTATGTATGGCCAAATAGATGATATGTCTCAGATGCAGAACTTAAAACCCAGGTGTTGCGTGACCTTGAGCAAGTCACAACCTCCTGTGCCTCAGTTTCCCTGTCTGTAAAATGGGGGTGGTGAACTAGATGATCTCTGAATCCCATTCAACCTCCACATGTTATGATTCCATAACTCAAAGGACAACCCTCTATAAATTATTCCATGTTGTTTCTCTACCTTTATTTTACAAAAAGAGGTACGGAGGCCCAAGAAAGTTATACGATTTGTCCAAGGCCATATAGAGTACAAATGCAGAATCAGGCCTCAAATTCAGGTCTTCTGATCATGAATCCAGTTGTTTTGTGCAGCTGCATCTCAAACAACACAAAGAAAACCACAAAGGAGATAGTCAAGAAATATGGGGAAACAAGAGTTTTTAACAAAAAAGAGTTCATAACCTTTTCAAAATAGGAGACAAATCATTAAATTGAAAGGCTTGAGCATTTCCATTTCAGCCTGAACTCTGGGGTTCCAGGGGTCTAGCTCTTCATCCAAATAAGTAAAGAGAGGATTAAGGCAGCGTCTTTCAGTAGCTGAACAAGGACCACAAAGACACAAGTGCTACCAATTATATTTCAACACAAACCAGTGCCGCCTTCAGCACAAACTCAAGAAAGGCAAAAGGTTTCATTGTCAACTAGGGTGTTCTCCCAGAAAGCCTCCTTGTATCCTGGGAACATTCAAGAGAAGATATCTTGCATGTGCAATTACTCAACACATTTTTAAAACTGTAAACACTTGTTCACATGTGGAGAAGTTTAGTGCTGTGAGGGCTTGGAAAAACCCACCTGGCAGGCAAGTTCCCTCAAATTTCTTGTTGCTTAAACAACAGGCTTCAGCTCTTGTTGGTCCAAATACAAGTCAGTGGAGAAGTCATTAAGTGTGGTGGGAGTGAGATTAGTGGGAGATGGGGATAAAGTGTGACTTCAGAAATGTGCTATTTTTATCCTGGGCTCATGGAGTTCTCCTCTCTCCTGGATTCGCTCCCTCCCATAAAAGCCTTTCCTCTTCCCCACCCCCTTTTCTCCCACCTCCCTATTCCCCGCTCAAATTGCAGAAGTGAGTATATACATATAAAAATGCCGTCAGATCTTTGGCTGCTTATTCCTTCCAACTTTGATGGGTGAATGACACTGAGAATGCAGACATTTCCAAATAAAAACGTAGAGAAGCAAGATTGGCCAGGGTTTTTCTTTGAACCGGCAGGCTCTGGGGCTTCAAAGAAAATACACAGGCCTGCACACACACATCACTTCCAAAAATGTTCAAACAAAACATCAGAAGAGTTTGAAGACCCAGCATGTTAGTGGGGTGATTAGCATAAACTAGTTATAGCTCGTTACATCCACTCTGGCCCTTGGTGTTTGAGAGTTACACTTCACGTGTGTATGAATCAGATGCCAAAGACTGAAAAGACCCATTAGGTCATCTAGTTCAGTTCACTGCCAATGCAAGATTAGTGCTGTTTCTCCTTTTTGTGGGCTAATTTTAAATGTCTCCAGCAAAGAACAGATTGTTTTGGAGTTTTTTTTTTCCTGATTTAATTTACAATTGTGAGACCACTGGAGAGGGAGAATAGCCAAATCTGTGTCCTTTTGGAGCCTCATACATTCTGGGTGCTCAGCAAACATTGGCATGAAAGGAATAACTCTAATTTTGGAGGCTAGGAGAGCCAGCAGTGGAAAGATGATGACAATCTGTATTCTAGAATTTTAAAATTCCTTTGAAATAGAAAACTAACCATTGGTACAACTGGCTATGATTTAGATTTTATGATTAGTAGAAAGGTCTGTGGTATTTTTTAAAAGATGTCTAAATGTTCCCTTCTTTAAAAAATATTAGTATTAAAAATATTATTAAAAATAAAATACCCATTCTCCCCTGCTAATAGCTATTGCAATATTAAATGGTCTTACCTACTTTCGGGTCATTTCACTATTCGTAGCATCTGAAAAACATCATCACATAAGAAGCTGAAGAACATAATTAGTATCAGCAAACTATAATCACACTGTGGGGTCAGGCAGGATATGCTGGAGCTAGTTTATACCAGCTCATAGGATCTTATTGTCCAACGTTCATTGTGAGATTTTACACTTTGGAAATAGGTAAAAGCTGCAAATCAGGATTCGATTCATTATTTTATTGATTATTTGGAGTTAGACATAGTAATGTGATAGAGAAAACACTAATAAAGCAGATTAAATTTAAAAGCACATCATATGTACATTTTACCTGCACAAAGTTGGTTGTTAAACTTTTACCACTGATCCCACTCTATGGATAACTACTTCAATCCCTAATCATCTTACCCCATTTCAATTCACTTCAACTGTTAATAAGAACAGAAAACTTTAATTAAACTGGTATTCAAAAAAATGTAATTAGTTGTAGTAATCTACAGTCATGCTGAGAGTTCAGGGCTCAATTATCAGAAAGCTAGTTTCTTTCTCTTTGGGTCTACAATAAAATCAAAGAATTAACAGACAATCTGTTGTGGTCAAAGAATAACTTAAAACCAAAAATAGGTCAAGAAATCAGTGTGGTATTATGGAAAAACAGAGAAAAACAGTGATTTGGAATCAGATGGCTTGAGTTCAGGCTATGCCTGGGCCACTTACGACTTTTACATGACCTTGGGCAAAGTCACATAAGCAATCTGAGTTTTCATTTCTTTACCCATAAAACAAATAGTTGTACTAAGCTCTAGATCAGCGGTTCTCAACCTGTGGGCTATGTTCAATTTGTAACAATGAAAATACATCCTGCATATCAGATAGATTCATAGCAGGAGCAAAATTACAGTTATGAAGTAGCAACAAAAATAATTTTATGGTTGGGGGTCAGGACAACATGAGGAACTGTATTAAAGGGTCGCAGCATTAGGAAGGTTGAGAACCACTGCTCTAGATCTTTAATGTTCCTCCTGGATATAGACCTAAAAGTGTTAACATACCTCTTTAACAGCTGTTGTCTGAAAATGGGGATGTAACACCTCGGAAGAATAAAGATTTAAAGAGAAGTCTCATCCGGAGAGAAAAGAGGGCGTACAATCTTTTTAAGAGGTGGCTTTGGTTATCAATCTTTTTAAGAGGTGGCTTTGGTTATCTGTATCCATACAATAATTTCCATGGACCTTAACTCCCCAAGTAGGAGTTTTGTCTGAAAAATCCCACTAGGAAGGAAGGAAGGAAAAAAGGAAAGAAGGAAGAAAAGAAGAGAGAGAAGAATGGAAGGAAAGAGAGAGGAAAGAAGGAATGAAGAAAAGAAGAAATACAGGAGGGAATAAAGGAAAAACAAATCAATTAAGCTTTACTGTGCCAAACACTTTACAAATATTATCTAATTTGATACTTAGAAAAACCCTGGGAGGTAGATGTTATTATTTCACAACTTTACAATTGAGGAAAATGAGATATACTGAGGTTATGTAACTTGCCCAAGTTTACACAGGCAGCAAGTGTTTGAGGCCAGATTTGAACTCAGGACTTCTCTGCCTCTAGGCCCAGAGCCCCATCTACTATGCTACCTAGCTGCCTCAGGATGCTGATGGGATAATTAATTCTAAAGACAGTTCAATTCCTTCTTAGTAGTTGGGAAGGTCAAATGGAGTGAATGCTGGTTCTGCAATTAGAGGATTCAGGTTTAAACCTCCTCTTAAATACTTTCCATGGACTGCATTGTATATGACAGTGAAATTGAGGTCCAGGGAAGGTATCTGAGGTGAGACTTAAACACAAGCTCACTGACTCCAGAACCAGCATTCATTCCATTGGACCATCCAAACTGCTAAGGAATTAAAGAACTCTCTATTTCCATGGAAGGAATAATGAATAATATTCTCTAGTGACTGCAGATAGCACAATTCTGAATAAAAATATGTTTATTTGGGCTTTGTCCCCAATATGGCATGTAAATATATTATTATTAGCTTATTGTGTGTAACTACTTTCTATTAGGTATAACCACATAGTCAAAGCTTTATGTTTGTCTTGTAATTCCCCCACGGACATCTCAGAAACAGGGACATAAAGGAGGCATCGTGTTACTCCTAAGAGACTTGTTTGTAATACCAATTTGCCAAATGATGTGGTAATTACACAGGATTCAGTCAATTTTAAAAGGTGTTTTGGAATGGTAGAGTATTGCTACCATATGTGGTTGGTGTCAAGAAATATTCTCCTTGCTGAAAACTTTTCTCTAATTGTGACTCCTTTGAAAATAACAGGATCATCCCAATTAAATGCTGCTATGTCCCAGAAAATATGGTCAAAACCCATCCCAGGTTAGAGATAATCTGATTGAGCAAGAGGAGCCCTGCACTGAGCATCAGTAAGCAGCCTGCCTCAGGTCTCTCCTTACTTGAATCCATCCCCCATTCAGCTGCTAAGGTGATATTTCTAAAATGTAGGTCTGGCCACATCACTCCCCTCCCTACTCAATAAAGTCTAATGGCTCCTTGTCACTTCCAGAATCAAATACAAAATCCTTCTTATTTTTCAGTGTTTAAAATTCTTCCTAACCTAGTCTTGTCCTACCTTTCCAGGCTTCTTACACTTACTCCCTGCCATGTACTCTTTGATAGTGACACTGGTCTCCTTGCTTTTCTGCAAATAAGACACTGTACTCCATCTCTTGGCTCAAGGCTGAATTCTCTGGATGTTATCCATACAAGGAATGTACTCCCTCCTCATTTCCACCCATTGGCTTTCCTAGTTTCCTTTGTCCCAACTAAAATCCCATCTTCTACAGGAAACCTTTTCCAACCCTTCAATTCTATAGCCTTCTCTCTCTTAATTATTTCCCATTTATCCTTTGGGTTGCTTTTTTGCACATATTTACCTGCTTGCTATCTCTCCCATTAGATTGTGAGTTGCTCAGGGGAGAAACTATTTTTTCTCTTGTTGTATCTTCAGTACTTAGTCCAGTGACTGGCACATAGTGGGTGCTTAATAAAGCTTTATTGACTGAGTGAGTCAGGAGGACTAGGCTCTATTTTGAGCTTTGCTACTCCCCACCTGTATGACCCAGAGTAAGCCATTATCCAACTCTGGGTCCTAGTTTCTTTATCGAATAAAGTCCCTTCCAACTCTAAAGCTCTATGATTACCACAATCCTGAGACAAGAAGGTGTTTTGTCTTGAAAGATATCACCAAAACTTGGTAGGACGATTGATCAGGTAGATCTGAAAGTATCTACCTTATTCAAAAATAACAAAATAGGGAGCAGTTGAGACAGAAAGGCTGCAATAGTGGTGCTGTATTTATTTAAAATGGTTTTAAATCTTATTTATATTTCTATATTTGTGTTTTTAAATCACCTTAATTCTTTAACACACACACATATATGTGTGTGTGTGTGAATATATATACACACACACACACACACACACACACACACACACACACACACGCAAACACATCCTCTCCTGTACCCCATAAACTCACAATATCTATCCCCCTTTCGATGTTAAGCTGTGTATTATTCTAGAGGCAAGTGAGATCTACTAAAGATTTTTAAGCAGGGGAATGATTAGATCTATACTTTTAGAAGATTAGTTTGGCAGCTATGTGGAAGACAGACCAGAAAGGAGAGAAACTAACATTGGAGGTTATGACAATAATTTTCGCTTGAAGTGATGAAATCTGACCACATTCCATCGCCTATTCAAAACCTTCAATCATTCTCTTTTGCCTTTAGTTGAAAATACAAACTCTTCAACTTGCCTCTTAAAAGTTTTTCACAGTTGGGATACAGCCTGACATTCCAATAATGTTAGATAGTTTGCCCTCCACCATCTAGCCAAAGTGGGTCACTTATTGTGGAATATTGCACAAATGATTAGATACAGTCAACATATTAGTTGAACCAGAGCCAAATTGATCTTCTAAAAGCATATATCTGATCACTTCCTGCCTTAAAAATTCTTTGGTGGGTCTGATTTGCCTAGAACCACATACCCTTAACAATAAAAGGGCAGCTAGGAAGCACAGTGGAGAGATTACTAGGTTTGGAGTCAGGAAGACCTGAGTTCAAACTCAGGCTCAGACACTTACTACCTATGTGAACCTGGATGAGTCATTTAACCCTGTTTGCTCAGTTTCCTCATCTTTAAAATGATCTGGAAAAGGCAATGGCCAACCCCTCCAGAATCTTTGCCAAGAAAACCCCAAATGGGGTCACAAAGAGCTGGACATGAATGGAATGACTGAATAATAACAAATAACACCTAAAACCCTTCATGAGTGGGCTCAGTCTACCTTTCTGGAGTAATTTTAGTAACTCTTCTCACTGCACTGTGTTCTCAGCATGTCAACTGAACTGATTTCTAGTTGACAATGTGAAAGATTATAGAGAAGCACAGCTCTCCCACATACTGTACCACCCCCCTACACACACAATTTGGAAAAGATTCCCAGAAACAACAACGAATAAAACCAAAGAGAAACCAAAGTTAGCTCCTCCATCTGGTGCAGAAATGCACAAAAATCATCAGATGTTGGTGGAGACTAGTAATGCTGTTGCCACACAAGGAAAACCAGCGTGAGCCTCCACAAACAGATCTGATGCCATCTGAAAAGGGGGATCACCAGCACGAGCGCCAGTAATTGGGAATTTGAGAACAGATGTCAGCCTTAACCTGACAAACTGAGGCAGAAGATAGAGATAATCTCATAGGTTCTTACATGGGGAGAGACAGAGATAAATTGGTGCCTGAGTGTCAGTACTGAGGGGACTGTGAAGGACACCTTAAACCACTGTGATTTATGTTATTACTTTATGGACTGTCAGGACCAGAGAAGACAACAGGACCAAAAGAGAAGGAAGCAGACAATGGCTGAGGCTAAAATCTATAATGAACTACCAAGAGACTAAAATAGATTCCAGGAACTGAAGCAAGAGGGTAGAGGGTATGGATTAGTACCAACCTCTCCATTCAGAATGGCAGCAATAGTAGTATCCAAAAGAGACAGGACCAAAAAGCATATCTAACCTACCCAAAAGTAGCAGAGAAGATAGGTCTGATCACAAAATCCCAATCCAAAAACTGAAGCAAAGACTATGAGTAAACAAATGAAAACACCAAACATAATGAAGAAACACTCTAGGGTAAGAGAAGCCCAAGAGGAAAAACCAGAAGAGAAAATAATAACTCCAAAACAGTTAAAAGCAGAATGTCAGAGAAAAAAAATGCATTAGTGTCAACAACTACAAAACTCATTAGAAGAAATGAAGAAAGCTGTAAAATACAAAATTATGGTTTTGAAGGAAAACATTGAAAAAATAACTTCTAACAGGAGAGAAACCTTGTCCAAATGATAGACTCACTGAAAATACAATGGAGCAAACAGAGTTCAATGACTCAATGAAACCATAAGAAGTATTTAAAAAGGTTTTTTAGAGAAATCCATATCAAAAATTTTTGAAACTAGAAAATATAAATTATCTACTATCAAATATTACTGAATTGGAAAATAGATTGAGAGTAGAAAACTTAAGAATCCAAAAAGGAATTGAGGTATAGGCAATGGACATAGTCACTGAAGTTAAAAAAAAAAAAGTTTCACCGAGTCTCTTTACTGTCTCATAACAGATACTGACATGGTAAGAAAACTTAGCTTATTTTAAGTTGTTTACAATCACTGCCCCATGATTCAACAGGGTAGACTGAAGGGAACTTTAAAATGTTCAGATGTGAGTGCATAGAATCAAGCTGATGAAGCGTTTAATTGGCTGGCAGCTTAAGCTAACAGCACTGCTGTACCTCCAGTGTCTTCAGGACTGTTCCACTAACGTTTTGTTTTTTAAAAAATTATTCACTTCACATTGTTGTATTTAAATGATCTAGTTAATATTCCAAATGTATCTTAGGTAAAACTAATAAAGCCCTAATTTAAATGGTTATGAAGCTTATATGTTTGTTATTGTTTGACCCTTCAACTTTTACATCTTTTAGTATGGAGGAGGAAGAACAGTTATATTGTTGCTTGTCAATCTATGTTTAGACCAAATATGTATTTGCCCTGTCACTATTGAAAACAGGTAGCACAATTTTTAATATACTACTGGATTTTGCTTTTGTTTTTTTTTTTAAATTTTTTTCATTCTTCATTCATTCATTCATGCATGCACGCATTGCCTTTTTGGAAGGGGGAAGGCTGGGCAATTGGGGTTAAGTGAGTTGCTCAAGGTCATGTGACTAGTAAGTGTTAAGTGTCTGAGGCCGTATTTGAACTCAGGTCCTCCTGACTCCAGGGCGGGTGTTCTAGTCACTGCGCCATCTAGCCGCCCCTGTTTTGTTTTTTTTAATTCCATTTATAACAAGGCTGAAAAAAACATCAATTTGTGTTCAGAACATTGGGGTTTTTTATGTTTGCATTCTTTCTAATAAATAGTTGAAGACTTAAAAAAAGGAATTATAAGATTCTCTGAAAACCACAATCAAATCAAAACAAATTTGGTTTCTCTTTTAAAAAAGAAAAAAGAAAAATGCCTTAGAACCAGGGAACAAAGCAAAAATTGGAGAATCTATGGAGACACTAAATTGGACTATCTGCTAAGAAAAACCTCTAGTGAAAAACAACAGGAATTTCATAGCCAAAACTTAGAACTTCCCAGGATTACATAGGAATTAGCAATGATTGCCATACAGGAGAAAAATCATGCAATTTGATATTCCAAAAGGGAAAAGAGAAAGACTTAAAACCAAGAATAACTTGATCTACTTTTCTGAGTACAATCCTAAAGGGGGAAAAATGTATCTTGAATAGCTTTCAAAAATCTCTGGTGAAAAGATAAGAGAAGAGTAGAAACTCTGGGATGCAAAGAAAGAGTAAAAAGAAATAAGGTGTAAATTCATATTAACAACTGAAATAAGGTAACTGTTGAAGTGTTCAGTTTAACAGGAGGTGAAGGAGACAAGTACTTCTTCAGAATACTATTATCAAGAGGGACTTAGATGACACAAACAGGGGTCCTGGTTGTGGTTTTGTTCTCTTATGCTGCTTTTAAAAAGAACAAAGAAAAGGGAGATAAAAGGGTATATACTAGAAAGGAAATGAGGAAGAAGAGAACAACTCATTATGTCTGTAAAAATGGAGTGTGGAGAAGAGTACAAAAATATAACATGAAGAGTGAAGAGCAGGTATTTCATGACCCAGGGGAGGGTCACAATTGAATTTGTTGTAGAAATACGTTATAACCAACAGGCAAATAGGCAAGAACAGGAAAAAGGTACAGAGAGGGAAAGGAAGGTAAAGTCTGAGAGGCAATAGTTACACATAAGACAAATTTTAATTTCATAGGGTCTATTATAAAGGTAAGCTTTTTAAAAAGAAAATATAAGAATTCAAAATAGAGTTATGGACTGGGTGAATAGAAGATGGGCCAAGTAGGAACAGGTATTTTAAGAGCCATAGTTAAAGATTACTAGTGTCAATTATATTCCTTCTTTTTATCGACTCCCTTCTTTGTGAGGAGTACGGGCAAGGAAAATGAATGATGGCGAGAAATGTACAATTATCACTCGTAACACTGAATGTGAATGGTATGAACTCATCTGTAAATTGCAGGGAGGTAACATCAAGGATTAGAAGGCAAAATCTAACAACATATTATTTACAGGAAATACACTCGAAACAAGATTCCCAAAGTATAAAAATTAAGGCTAGAGCAGAATTCATTATGTTTCACATAAATTTTAAAAAGCAGAAGTAATAATCATGGACTCAAATAAGGCGATAGTAAAAAGTTAATATAGCTAAAAACAGATAAGCACAGATACCATAGATGATGAAATACTCTTACACTTAATATGTATGCATCAAATATCAAAGCATCTGAGTACTTGAAGGGAAAATTGTTTACGACATAATAAGTAACAAACTATAATAGTGAGCATGTCATTGTGTCCCTTTTAGACTTAAGAAAATCCAACCCCCTCAAAAGGATAAAAAGAAAGAAATTTAGGATTCAAATAGAGTATTTTTAAAAGTAATGGATGATAGATAAGTGATTAATGACTAGAAATAGAAAGAAATATGCATATTTCTTAGCCGAGTAAGACATTTTTCAAAAATTGAATGAGTATAAGGCATAACATCTTATAAAAATGAAGAAAAATTAAACATAGCCCTCCTTGACTATATAATAGAATAAAAATGTTGATCTTGAAATGATATGTAATAGAAGATGCAAGGTTAAATGGAGTCTAAATAATGCAATCCTATAGAATTGGTGAGTCAAAGAACAAATCATAGAAATGAAAGAAAGTTTCATTAAAGAAAATTCCAACAATGAGAAAGCGTATAAAATTTTGGGGATGTAGCCAAAATCGTTGTTGTTGCAATTTTATATCTCTAAATACTTTTATTAATAGAAAAGAGAAAAAAAATAAATGAATTGAACACATAGCAAAAACAGAGAGATTATAGAGAGGCTTCTTGTTTAGGTGAAAGCTTAATTAAGCAGCTTCTAAGGTTGTTTCCAGCTCAGAGAATCTGTGATTCCATGATTTTGTGAAGTGGATATAACCTAGATCAGTGCCAGCAACATTTTCCCACTTGAGATAAGTCCTGAACTCTTTCCAAAATAAATTTAGTTGCAATGATAATAACACATGTTTTTGTAGTTCTTTGAGGAACACTTTGCTCTTAGCAACCCTCTGATGTAGGTAGTACTGATCTCATTCCTACGTTAAAATGAAGGAAACTAAGGTTTTTCAAATGACTCTTGGTCTCTACTAAGTCACTCTGCTTAAGACCACAGTAAGTAACAAGTACTTTTGCTACTTTACTATTAAGTGGTAATGTCTGAACTTGAACCTGGTTCTCTAATGCTTTTCCCCACTATACCAATCAGCTTCTTTGTAACTGTGAGTAGCAACATAGTTCAGTCAATTGAGTACCAGATCTCAAACTAGGTCTACCTAGATTTGATTCTCCCCTTGGACATTCTCTCTGTGTGACAATATCCAAATCAGTTAACTTCTTAAGACCTCCATTACTTTCGATGTAAAACTGGGGT
>CM053582.1:507210847-507229360 GCA_028627135.1 Pseudochirops cupreus
AGACTGGTTGTAAACATGTATGTTTCTGAGCAAGGAGTAAGGAAGGGTTAAGCACCTATCTTAGAAATACAAAGTGTTAAGAGCTGGAAGGTACCTTGTGGGAATTGAATGAATGACACTGACACCATCTTGTGACTTAATCATGGATGTCCCTTTCTGTTCAATAATGGGTCTATTAACTAGCCTAATTTCTGTCTTGTGAGAAAATTTTATTCAATTGTCAGAGGATCTTACTGCATTGTTTGAATCTAGCCCTGTGTGACTGGGAAACTGGACCACCTCTCTCTCCTTGTTGCTTAGATACCCTTAACCAGGAACTTAGGTTATGCTGACCAGAAACACAGTTATCTAAAGATTGAAGCAAGGAGTTTTCTCACAATTGTACATCTCAATCAGCCTATGTATCTTGTCTGAAAATTGGCCCTGTACTTATATAAAGGAATATATAGTAGATCCCAAGGCTCCCTCTGTATCTATCAAGTTAACTGTAAATTAGCCCTTAAAATGCAGGTTGGGAATGGCTGAATATCACAAAATGAAAAGCATCTCAATCAGTTACTGTCTCCATGTTCCTTTGATTGTTTATAGACACTTGGTGGGAGCGGGGCACCTCTTTTTCTTATTTCAGTGAATTACAGCTGCTCCCTTTTCCAACATGAGAAGTCCCTAATCCTTCCCCCAATTAGAAAATGGATCATCAAATTTTGTATCCTAGTTAATTTTTTTCTTTTAATTAATTGTCCATATTTGATTGTTTTTAATAAACAAAAATCTGTCTCACTCTGTATTCAGGGTCTTTAGACTGACTGGAGAGTTCATTGACCCATTTATGACGCCTGTTTTGCTAATAAATCATATAGCTTGGATAATTTTCTCAGTCATTATCCGCCACATCCTTTATGGTCATTTCACAGATGAGGAAACTGAGGCCCAGAGAGGGGCCTGAGCTCATTTAACAACACATGCCTGGAAGAGGAATTTTCATTAGTAACATCTGGCCACTTTTTGATTAAAGAACAAATAGATGACTTAGTAAGGTTGTCCTGCCTTAATAAAATCATCCTGATTTTATATTCCCTTCTCTTCTAACCTCTTGCCATTCCATTCCAGGAGCAGGGCACCTGCCTGCTGCTTACAGCACTTACAAAGCCATCACAATGGAAACAAGGACTAGAATTGTATAAAGTGATGATAACGATCAAGTCTGTGATCTTGGAGTATGACTTACTTAAATCAGTTGTGAAAATAGGTGAGGGCATGATACTAGTAAACCTGGAAAAATAGTAAATAGACTGCTTATTGAAATTCCAAGTACTTGAAAAAAATCCAAGCACTGTTTCTTCATTAGTAGAGAAGAAAATATTAGATTACATCTGCTTGTGTTCAAACCAAATTGTACATTGAGACATTTGAAGAAAGCAGGGGGGAGTTAACAATTATCACAGATTTCATTTTTAATTAAAAAAGTCAGAATAAAGAAATATATAATAGATCCCAAAGCTCCCTCTATAACTAACTATCAAGTTACCTGTAAATTAGCCATTAAAATGCAGGTTGGGAATGTCTGAATATCACAAAATGAAAAGCATCTCCGAGACGATGTCACAATTGGCTTCCTTCACAGAACAAGCAGTGCCTTTCATTCAGGTGTGTGGATGATGGGTAATGAAAGCTAAGATTTGGGTCTCCTTCAATATTTTAAAGCAAAGCCTCATATTTCAGCCAGTCAACTAGAAAAGGGTAACTTTAAAGCAAGACTCTTGTCTCCCCGTGCTCTCCCACCCACCCCCAATCCAATTGGAGAGCGGAGCTCAGTGATGTGATACAGAAACCATACTGTCAGAGGGCAGAATGGATGAGTGGATTCAAGAGGAATCTTTGGTTTTCTTTCATGTGCTGAGGGCAGTCAGGCTGCCCTCCACTCATTACTAAAGATCCCTTTCAGACTCTATGTTGTCCTTCACTAATGAGGCTTAGCAGATAGAGTGCTCAACTTGAAATTAGGGAGACCTGGGTACAAATCTCACCTCTGACACTGCCTAGCTCTGTAATCCTTGGAAAGTCACTTGACTTCTCTGAGCCTCAGTTTCCTTGTTTGTAAACGGGGGTAGGGTAAGGTGATAATTACCAAAACTAGTACTACAGATCATTGGCTCTATTTTCCACTTGGCCGCCAGTTATCATCCAATGTCTCTGAAGAAGCGGTTCACCATCTCTTCCATCCTCTTTGTAACAACTTCTAATCAACTTGTTAGCTCAAGAACTCATAAGAACAGCAATATCCCCAGACTACTGGCTCTGCTTCTAGCTACCCCAAGACAATCACCATCCAGAGGAGGAATGGACCTCTGTGGAGGAGAGGGCTGCGGTCCCTACCTCTACCAATCCCCAACCAATTATAAGAAATGGGCAGGTTAAGCATGGGAACCCCAGGAAGAGCAATGATGCTCCCTTAGCACTGGCCCACATTTCAGCAGGACCCTAAAGACGTTGCATGTACATGTGCTGATGCATGCAACAGTCTCAACCTGCTCAGCAGTCACAGTGACGTTGTTCAGACATTTTCAGTCGTGTCCAACTCGCTGTGACCCCATTTAAAGTTTTCTTAGCAGAGACACACTGGAGTGCTTTGCCATTTCCTTCTCATTTCCTATGCTCATTTTACAGATGAGGAAATTGAGGTAAACAGGGTTAAGTGATTTGCCCAGGGTCACAGAGCTAGTAAATATCTGAGGCCAGATTTGAACTCAAGAAGATGAAACTGTCTGACTCCAGGCCCAGCATTCAATCCAATACACCTTCCAGCTGTCACTAAAGACTCAGAAAATAAAAACAAAAACAAAACTATGTCAGAGCTGAAGTCTTTGACACTTTGAAATGGTTCAATATCAGAAATCAGTATATTTTTAGTAATAGGAATAGCATTAAAGATGCATTACCATCTACTTTGCCGCCATATACCCTAAAGATCTTTCCATCTAATTTACAGCTAACACTTGTCATATCTGTTGTCTCTCCCATTAGAATGTGAGTTCCTTGAGAGAAGGGATTAGCTTACTTTTCTAATTGTATCTTAAATGCTGTACAATTTCCCCCTCATAGTAAGTATTAAATGCATTCATCCCTTCAGTAGTCAACAGGGTTTTTATAAGACTCAAATAAACTAATGTTAGCAAAATGCTATACCAACTTTACAGTTCTATAGAAATGCGAGTTATTATTGTGAACTGATCATGTAATATTATATATATTTAGTTACCTAAGCTTGTGTCTTGTTGTCCTACCTGAACAGTGGCCCTATGAGGGGAGGAGTTGCATTTTATCTAAACTTCACAACTCCTTAGAACAAAGTGCTTTACCCAGTAGGTGCTTAATGAATGTTTTTTAAAGTTTCCATAAACTATTCAGTGATATTAATGATAAGAACTTATATTGACAAGGACTTTACAGTTCCTCAAAGGGCTTTTCTCATAAAAATTCAATGATTTCAGTGTTGTAAATACCATCATCTCTACTTTACAAATGAAAGGTCCTATGTATGACCACAGAGCTAGTCATTGGTGGAACTAGAATTCAGCCTTGGCTCTTCTGACTCCAAAGTTAGTAAGGGAGGTCTTCTCACTAGTCTATATTTCTTCTGTATTTAACCTCTTACAAGAAAACTTTAGCCTTGAAACTTCTCATAGATGAAGAAATAGCATGATGGGTTAGTACACGGAACACTTGACCTGGTATAGCAGCAAGCACCCAGGATGGCTGCTAGCACAGGTTCTTAGATCTGCTTTTCTAAGGGAAAGCAACTCAAAATGGGTTAACATTCTTACTTTAATCAAACATGTATCATTTACCTAGTTCAGGGGAAAAAGTCAGCACCCTGAACTTCAGAGAACTCAAACAGAATACAAACAAGTTACAAGCAGAAGTTACAAGCAGACAAAGAAACAGATCAGCAGAGGGGCTTCCAGTTGTCTGACCATTACATCCATACCTAGTCAGTTACTAGAGAGGGAAACACCAACATCTGGGCTTTTCAAAGCTGGGGGCTCAACAGCTTCCCAGAGTCTCCTCTGGCCAAATCACACAACTATTCCCACAATGAGCCCCAAAGCAAAACCTCACATCAGGGTATATGTAGCCTTCTCCTGGCTCGGAGAATGTCACAGCCCTTGTGACCCACTGCCCAATCACAAAGTAATAAGGTGTGGGCATTCCTGAAGAACAAGCCTCCCACCACAGGCTCCATGTGACTGCATTCAGCCTATTAGGGGGAGAGTATACTTTCAAATCAGGGAAGGTTCTCAGAGTCACTTAAGCCTATCAAAGGGCCTAGAGGCAGGGAAGAGCTTCAGATTCCCATTCCCATAACACCTGGAGTCAGGAAGACCTGAGTTCAAATCTATCTTCAGACCTTAGTTGTGTGACTCCGGTAAATCACTTAACCTCCATTTACCTCAGTGTCCTCATCTGTAAGGTGGGGATGATAATAGTACCTATCTCCCAAGATTGTTGGGAGGATCAAATGAGATCATTACTTAGCACTGCACCTGGAACATATTAAGCGCCATATAAATGTTAATTCCTCTTCTCCTCCTCCTCCTCCTCCTGCTCCTCCTCCCTCTCCTCCTCCCTCTCCTTCCTCTCCTTTTCTCTCCCTTCCTCTTGTTCTTCTTCCTATAGACACTGTTTGAAAGACACTTTGAAAACCTTAAAGTTCTATATAAATGCTACCTATTAATAGTGGATAGAGTCCTGGATTCGGAGTTAGAAAAAACCCGAGTTAGAATGCCTTCTCAAGCATTTAGTAACTATGTGCCACTAGGCAAATCACTTGCCCCCTCTGAGCCTCAAATGCAAAAGTTTTCTATGGTACAGGATATAGGCTGGGCTAGAGTAAGATAACAGCCTTCTAATTAATTCTCTGGGGGCTTCATTGAATTTTTTTTAGGCAGGTGAAAATTACCTCCTTTAAATTAGCAGAAAAACAACCCGATTCTTCTCTTATCCCTCTTCCTCACCAAACCTTACTCCAGAGTATCTAGTGCCCTGTAGGAATTCGACAAACATTATGCAACTGACACTTAACAGCTGTGTTACCATGTCATTAACTTCTCAGAGACTTGGTCTTCTCATTTCTCCAAAATGTGAGAGGATTTTCCCCCCTTTTAAGAAGCAACGCGGTGTCAAGGAAAGAGCACCAACTTTGGAATCCAAAGACCTGGGTTCACATTTCTGCTCTCCTGCTAGGCTACTCATGTGACCTTCAGAGAGTCATTTCTCCTTTCTGGTCAGTTTCAATAAATGTGAAATGAGGGAGTTAGCATAAGAGATCCTTAAGCTCTTTTCCAGCTTGAAATCTGTGATCCTGTGGCATCTAGGCTGGAATTCTCTAAGTTAGATTATATTACCTTTCCATAAGCTTTGAATCTTTTCATAGTATCTGTGGTTATATGGGAGCCAAAAACACAATAACTGAGTCAGATATATAATTCAGCTATCATTAAGCCACTTTATTATTCTTGAAAGTTTCAGAATGAACAGATTTAGAACACCACCAGGTCTATATTCCAAAGAGATCAAAGAAAAAGGAAAAGAACCTATATGAACAAAAATATTTATAGCATCTCTTTATGTGGTACAAAGAATTGAAAATCAAGGGGATGCCTATCATTTGGGGAATGGCTGAACAAGTTGTGGCATATGATTATGATGGAATACTATTGTGTTCTAAGAAATGATGACTGGGTGCTTTCAGAAAAAGATTGGAAAATTTATAAGAGACAGTGTAAAGTGAAGTGAACAGAATCTGGAGATCATTGTACATAGTAAAAGTAGTATTCTAATTAAGACAATGATCAAGGCAATGATCCAAGACAATTCCAAAGGACCCTCAATGAAAAATTCTATTCACCTCCAGAGAGAGAACTGATGAACTCTGAGTGCAAACCAAAGTATGTGTTTTTTTCTGTTTCTTTAATTAAAAAAAAGATAAATGAGCAGATTTAAAAATCTTCAAACACTGACCTGAAGGGACTGCACTGAAAATCATATATCTCCTTTGGATATTTCCCCAAATAAACATCTCATTATTTTTGTCAGTCAGGGAAAGCTTCTTTCCACAACAAGGTGTTAAGTCAGGTAGCAATCATTCCGAGAAGACTCAACATTTCTGTTTCTTCAAAATCATTTTCTTAATGGTAATTCACACAGCCAATGAGGTTCGTGGAATGGTATATTTGGTGGGACATGAATTATAGGGCTTGATGATGATAATGTGAAGGAAGGATTTACTAAAGGAATACCAAGGCCTAGGTAGCAGCTGGTCTGAGAAACTACAAAGTTAGGGCACATGGATCAGTGTTACCCACCTATTCCTTTTAGCTAGATCAACCCTGGCCCCTTTCCAACCTACAACTATAACCAGAAAGGGCACCTTGACAACTTACCTGAATGTTTGTGTTTATATGGGGAGGGGGCGGGCGAGTGATTTTAGACAAAGTCACAAAGCCTGTGTCTACAGAAGCAAATTTGAGTGTATTTTCGTCCAGATAATTTCTCTCCCTTCCCCTGCCAAACTACTTTTGCCAGCATATCCAGATAATTGAAACAGTGGGTGTCAGAGACCTGAATCATGCATAAAAATACCTCCCTTCCCTATTTCCCTTTGTCCATGCAAACACAACCCTACTGTGTTTAAACCCTTAAAGGTTAGGGATAAACTTTCCTTCACTTTTATCCAATAAATCTGTATACTCCCAGTTTTTATATGAAGCTGAAAGTTATCACTGAAAACACTGATCCATTGTTCAATGTTTCTGATGACAGGCAATTTCACAGCTTGAGGGCCAGCGATTTGGTTTGGGGAGGAAGCAGAGGTTGGCAGTGGAAAAGGAGAGAAATTAGAAACAAATAAGAATAAACTGTAATAAGATTTATGGGCAAAATGAACATTTTACAGATGGAGAAGCCTTTTTGGAACTGCAAAATACAGGACTCCTGTGTAAAATCCATGAGCAAATATGGCTTATTATAATCATAGGACATGGAGCTAGAAGGTGCCTCAGAGGTCATAGGCCAATCCCTTCATTTTACAGTTGAGGAATCTGAGGGACAGGGAGGTTAAGGGCCTAAGGCCAAACAGGTGGTATTAAGGAGAGCTAGGATCTGACCCTACCTTTCTAGTCTTCTCAGTCCTTACATCTCCCTCCACCTCCCCCAACTCCAATGATACTGGCCTCCTTGTTGTACACTCTACCATGCCAGAAATGCTTTCTCTCTTCATCTCTGTCTGACTTCCCAGCTAAAATCCCACCTTCTACAGCAGTGGTTCTCAACCTTCCTAATGCTGCGACCCTTTAATACTGGTATGTGGGTGTGTCTGCATGTGGGTGGATCCACTTGGAGACGGATAGAGGAGCCGTGTCTTGGCTCCTAAGACCATCAGAAATATGTATTTTCCCATGGTCTTAGGCGACCCCTGTGACCCCTGTGAAAGGGTCTCCACAGGTTGAGAACCACTGTTCTACAGGAAGACTTTCCTGAGATCCTTAAATTCTCATGCATTTCTTCCATTGATTATCTCCAACATATCCTGTTTATTTTGTACATAACTTACTTGTACCTACTTTGTTTGCATGCCGTTTCCCCCATGAGAGTGTGAGCTCTTTGAGATCAAAGACTATTTTTTTTTTTGCCTTTCTTTGTATCACCAGAACTTAGAACAGTGTTTGGAACACAGTAGGTGCTTAATGCATGTTTTGACTGAACTTAAGTCTCCTTATTCTAAAGCTGGATCATTTCTTCAGTACCATACTTAAATTCTTAAAATAGCAATTTTATGGTATGTTTGCATGAGCAAAATAAAATGATTCATTAGGGTAATAGTTTAGATGATTTGCTATCCTCCCATCTAGTTCCTTTGTGAGTAAAAGTTCTTTCTCTAGGTTGACTTATTTACACTTTTGGCAATAGTAAGAGTTGGCATTTACAGATTGCTTAAAGGTTTAACAAAGTGCTTCTCTCACCTTAGCTCCTTTGATGCTCACAACCACTTTGTGCAAGGCACGTATTATAGGAATCATGCCCCATTTTACAGATTAGGAAATTGTGGCTCAGAGACACTTAAGGGAGTTACCCATGGTGATACTGCTAGTGGGTTTTAAAGTCAATATGGCAGCATTTGTGACCAATATGGTACAGAGGGGAGAGACTGGCTCTGAAGACAGAGGCCTTGAGTTTATGAGCCTGCCTCTGGCACTTAGTACTTTGGGCAGGTTGCTTAGACTCGGTAGGCCTCCGTTTTCTCACCCATAAAATGAAGAATGAGGTGCCCCCTGAAATACCTCCAGCCAAGATCCCTGGTAGTATGTTAAGTCTCTCTAGGACCTGAAGCCAATGTTGCCCTTTTAATAGTTAAATTCTCTTGATAATTACTCTGCTTTCCATCTCACTTTGCCTACATTTCCCATTGAAACATATGAGAGGATAGATGAGGAATGCTGTATCTGGAATGATACTTTGCTAATTGTTAATCATTTTCATACAACTTCCTACATATTAATTAAGAAGCTTATATAGTTACAAGTTATTTGAATTTTAAAATTGCATCACACAATTATCCATAAACTTGCTGCAGTCTTCAAGTGGATATTGGTATAAACTCTGCAAATATAAAACATTCATCTAAAATTCAATGTACATGTAGTTTTTGTATTTTTCCCACTCCTCTGTGCACTTACTAACTGTATAATTTTAAAATTCCAATTAGCAATATCTCCTATTAGTTCAAGGACATAAGTTAGAGAACACACTGAAAAATAAAATCCCTTTAGTAGTTTCCAGATTCAGATCACAAAGCAAGGAGAATTGAGAACTGACTTATGGAAACACTGAGAGAATTAAGTAGCTATTGTTTTGAAGAAATGCCATAGAATTGACATGATTGATTGAGGGTATCCTTTTTAATTAGAAACAAATCTGAAAGGTCTTTTATCTTCTCTGTCATGAAGAACTTTTTATGGCCCAGCAACAGGGCCAAATAGTTGCTTTCTGTAAAGTCCTCCAAACCCAAACCTCAAAGGAAAGGAATTATGTTGCATAGAGTAATTATAGCTGAATTCACAAGAGAAGACAGAACTCATGTAAAGTTAAAACAAAAACAAAACAATTTCAAGAATTAACATTGGAGAATTTTAGCACACAGATTTCTCATTTAGTATCTCTATACCCACACTTTTCAGTGGGAGCACTGGGAGCATAATCAAGGACTGGTAACCCAAAGTCCAGTTGTAGGGAAACCTCCATAGCACACTGCTTTTGCCTAAATTTCCCCTGAAAGAACCAGTGGACACTGATTCTCCTCAGCGAGTCAAAGGAAAAGAGGAGATAGAACCTAAGTTCTAAGGACAGAAGATGGACTACCATCAGCTAGGGAGAACAGAATTTCTGAACTGTGGAAAAGGAAGTAGAAAACCCAAATGATGCCTTTCCTTCCAACCCAGAGGCACTTGGGACAAAGACATAGAACCATCCAACCTTCATACCTGGAGCTTGTCTTTCCTCATATCCCTTAATGCAAGGGGGCTGAGGCCAACTGGCAAGATAACTGTAAGAGACTGTGCATCAATGGGATTGGGAGGAGCCAAAGAAAAAGGATCCTCAAAGGACAGGTTGGACAAGATACCACAAGAATAAGTGAATAAAGACAATAAATGAACTCTATGCTAGTCAAAATGACTAACCCTGAAGACAGAATGCAAAGAGATAGCTTAAAGGCATTAGTTCTCCTAAGAAGAACATTGATGAACTAAAAAACCTGAAGACTGTAAGATGAGAAATAATACAAGAATACTATTCAGAATGTCTGAATATGGAACAGACAAACCACTTTGACTTAAATACTTCCATTTAAAAATGACTCTCTTCTATGTGTTGAGGAAGATATTATGTACCTGTTGAAACTAGATGCATCTTCATTGTTCTTAGGTGACCACTAAGCAATGGTGTACTTGACATGAGAGATATTTGTTAAAAGTTCAATATGAATATTTATACCCCAAAAATTGGGAAACTTGATTTACCATTTTGTTAAATGTCTAGATTTAGGAAAATCATAGAAAAAATGTTAGTAATACATACTAAAGTCAAAAGTATGTCATGCTTATAGGTTTTTTTTTTAAATAAAGCCAGTTGTCAAGCATTTGCTAGTATGCCCCTGCCCTTAAATGCGTATCCTTGGCTTAGTAACTGTTCTTTTTTCTTTTTGCTTCTGCATATAGAAGATATTAATTTATATATTCAGGAAAAGCTTGTCTCCTAATAGACATCCTCTTCTCATATGTAATGATGTTTTTCTCTTCCCATTAAATTATATATACACATATATTTATATGGATAATATATGTAATATATAATATATGTGTGTAACATATATATACATGTATGTGTATGCATATAGATATATACGTGTGTGTATAACATTGCTTGATCCCTTAAGCTTTGTGAACTGTCTTTTAAAGAGGTGGTTTCCCCAGTTGGTTATCTTCTCAGAAATAAAACATTGACCTGTCTGACCTGTCAGAGAGTGGTTTTTATTTCAAGATAAAATAAAGCATTGATAGGGAGAATCCACAAGTTTCCACCAATTTTTCTATAAAGGGCACCCGTTACAAGAGTAATAAGAGGTAAACTTTCCTAGATCATTTTGTCTTCAGTAAGTAACGTGTTCAGATCCATCAAATCCCTTAAGAAACAAACAGGCACAAAGATTTAACAAATCATATTTTCCCAAAGCCCGTTAAACCAAGAAAAGTAAACAATGTCCTTTGGAAGATCATTAGCTAATCCAGGCCAATATGGCATTGGGAATATTTAACTTGATTACTAACAAATGTTTGGAAGGGGATAAATCAATATATGTCTGTGTGGGTGTGAGTCCTTGCATTTATATCAGTTGGGCTTAATGCTAGTAACAGGGCATTTCTAGCAAAAATGTTTAGGCTGCATCTATATGGACAACATTGCCTGTGCTGTGACCTGCATATTTTTCTCATCCCCATCTTTGCAGCACCAAGACAAATAACATTGTATAGTCTATCTTAACTAGAGCTGCTTCTCCATTTTCAGTGAAAAAAAAAAGATTAGCAAGTTTATGAAAGGGTTTATCTCCATTGTACAGGTAGAAAACTGCAGCCCAGAGACTTGCCTTAGAGTAAGTAGCAGAGAAGGTCTTCATACCCAGTTCCAAAGATTCCAAATTCAGTCTTCTTTCCTTTTTCTGCATTTTCTTAGGTTGATGTTGCTGTTCGGTTGTGTCCAGATTCCCATGGCCCCATTTGGGGTTTTCTTGGCAAAGAGGCTAGAGTGGTTCACCACTTCCTTCTTCAGTTCATTTTACATTGAGGAAACTGAGGCACACAGCTAGTAAGTGTCTGAGGTCAGATTTGAACATAGGAAGATGAGTCTGTCTGACTCCAGGCCCAGCACTCTATCCACTGCACTACCCAGCTTCCCATCTCAGAAAGGCAGCACGGTATATGGCAGTGTTCTGGACTTGGAGTAAAAGACTTAGGTTCAAATCCTGCCTCTGAAACTTATTAGCTCTATGATTATGGGCAAGTCTTTTAATATTCCTGGGCTTTGGTTTTCTCCTCTCTAAAATAATACCCGTAGGAACCACCCCATAGGGTTCTTCTGAAACTCAAATGATGCCATAAATACATTAGTATATAGGGCTTTGTAAACCTCAAAGTATTATGTGAATGTCAATTGCTGTTATTATATCCTTGGATACTCACAGTGTAAAGTAAGAAGTAAAAACATTGGCACACTCATTTTATAGAAAAGGACACTGAAATCTAGGCCACTTTCCAAAGGCTAGTCAAAGTGAAAACTAGCACCTAAGTCTTGCCATTTCCAATCTCTAATTCCTAAAAGCCCTGGCTGCTGAAATCAGTGCATATATGTGGAATGATTGGAAAAGCCCTAGACTAGGAGTCAGACCTCTACCAGTAATTTACTGTATGACCCTGACCAAGTAATTTCACATCCTTGGATCTAAGTCTCTACATTCATAAAAATGGAAGGATTAGACACGATGATATGTAAGATTCCTTCAAGCTAGAAAATTCTGTGATCACTATATCAGCCTTGAAATCTGTTCCACAATTCAGGACTAATAACTGTATTAATTACAAATCTTACCTATCATTCTCGTTTTTGCCAAATATTTTATAAGTACTATAGGCATTCTGGTAGTTAAAGGGTGATGATACGTCAAGCCCAAGAATTATTTTGGTACTTAAAAGATCTTCAATTTCATTGATGTAAGTGTTCCTTTTATATAGAAACCTCTGTATGCTTCAATCGATAGTTTTATGAATCTCTATGTCAAAAAAAATGGTAGGAAGGCAGAAGGGAAGGAGAAAGGGAGAAAGAGAAAGAGAGATAAAGAGAGAGAGAAAGAGAAAGAGAGAGACAGAGAGGAAAAAGAAAGAAAAAATCATCTGTTGCAAGAGCCTCTTCATTTTTTTCTTTTTTATTCTGAATTAAATAAATGTAAACTAAGACATATATTTGCATATGTAAAGAATTTAGAAAGAGGATTGCACATGTAGCGGTAAATTTGCTCCAAGTACAACTTTCTTCTCCAATGTGCACAAAAAAATTCAACATGTGACTTTCAAAACTGTCCTGCTTGTCTGTTTTCTACTGACCTCCCTTCCATTCTCTTCCACACATTTTAAAAAAATGCTTCAATGAGCCTCTCATCTTACTGAAAAAAATGTTTTGTTAACTATTGCTACCTCCCCAATTAAAGGGAAGAGAAATAAAATGTTTGTCTTAAATATGCATACGTAAGCACAACGAACAAACCTGTAAGCTGGTCCTGTTCAAAAATATATTATTTAGCAACTGGACTTCATAAATTTACTGGCAGGATATATGTTTCATATTTCATCATCAGTTCTCTAAAATCTCAGGCAGTCACTACATTGACCAGAGTTCTTGAATCTTTCTTAGTTGATTTCCTTTACAATGCTGTTCTCATCAAGTAAATTGTTCTTGGGCTTTGCTAACTTCACTCTGCATCAGTTCATACAACTCTTCCCAGGTTTATCTGAAACTATCCCTTTCATTGTTTCTTATGGCACAACAGTAATAACAATTGTAACAACAGGTAGCATTTATATAGCACTTTCAGGTTTGTAAAGCTAAATGTGTGTGTGTATACACACATATATGTATACATACATGAGAAATGGATAGATAGGTAGATAGATAAATCTTATTTGATCTTCACAATGACCCAAAGAGAGGTAGGTGCTTTATTATTCCATTTTATAAATGGAATAAAGCTGAGATTGACAAAGGTAAATTGATTTGTCCAAGTTCACATAGCTAGTAAGTGTCTGAGGTAGGATTTGAATTCAGGTTTTCTCCAAGACCAGGATCTTATCTGTTACACCACCTAGTTGCCTCTCAGTAGTATTCCAGTATATTCATATGCAATCATTCAATTCGGGGGCTAGAGATAGTTATCAAAACTTTTTTTTTTAAAGAAAGATAAGAAAAAATGCTCATTGAAGCATTAAAAAAGAACAGATGCGAACAGAAGGGAGGTAAGTAGGAAACACAGACAAGCAGGAGAGTTTGAAAGTTCCATGTTGGGGTGGCTAGGTGGCACAGAGAACAGAGCACGGGCCCTGGAGTCAGGAGGACCTGAGTTCAAATGCGACCTCAGACACTTAGCACTTACTAGCCACATGACGTTGGGCAAGTCTCTTAACCACAATTGCCCTGCCTTCCCCCCTCTAAAATAAAGCAAAAGAATTAAAAAAAAAAAGGAGAAAGTTTTATGTTGAATTTCCTCTCCACTTGGTAGAAGCAAACTCTACTTTGGAGCAGATTCATAGCCATGTATGCAATGCTTAATACTGTTTGTTCCCTCATTCTTCAACTGAGGAATGGCTTAGTTAGAATCTCCCTTAGTTTTCAACTCTTTGCCACTCCAGAAGGAGGTGCTATAAATATGTTTGTCCATATGGGTCCTTTCCCTCTTTCTTTGATCTCTTTTGGGGTAGATGCCTAGCAGCGGTATCTCTGTTTCAAAAGAGAACCCCTTCAAAGGTAGGTAGTCTGAGCCTTGGCCAAGAGATTCAAAGCCCATTCCTAGTTCCATGCTGAACCTTTCCACCTCAGTAACACATTCAAAGCTTGCCCTTTACTGATTTGGCCTTTGAGAACCTAAGCCACAATGAGACATCAGAGTAAAGGCTTAACAGAGGAAGCAATACACAAATATTTACCTTCTGTAGGAAAACTATAGACTTGTAATCTTATTTGTGACCTAAAAGATTGAACATTTATTTTCCTCAGGTCTTTAGAGCGTTCTAAGTGTTATCCCTAAGAGTTAACACCTACCCCTTCCTATATTGGTTACTTAACTTTCAGAAATGACTGGGGAAGCTGTGAGGCTCTGGATCATAGACAGCTCAGCACAAGTCCCTAATTGTGTCTCCCAAATCTCTATTGACTTTCAGTTTGATGAACCTTCTGCTCATCAATGGGCTTGATAAAAATAAAGAATGAGCTTCATTAATGCCCAAAAGTCTGGTGTCTTCACACTGGAAAACAAAGCCCCATGTATTTTAAGTCACGGGACTGCACACAGAACATTGCTCTGAGTCATTAAGCTTCTCTCTCTGCGTAGATACCGCCATTTGGAAGAGCACAGACAGATACATCTTAGTGATCAATGGACTCTAGGCACATTGTTAAAGGATCCTGTGCATGTTTCATTCTGACTTCCTTTAACTTTGGCTAGTAATGGCAAAGAAGGGAGATGCTGAGAGCACATATAGCAATTCCCTTCAACTGTGGGTCCTGAAATGGTTCAGAACCCTTTTCTTATTTAAAGATCTTTAGTTACAGATGGGTGATAAGCCTTTAGATAAAACTGAAGTCAATTCTCCAAAAGCACAAGTTGGCCAATTGTGCCTTCTGTGATAAGAGTTTCATTGGTATAACTTAAAGGGGGCTTTATGGCTAATTAACATGAAAATGGATTGTGGTTTGTTAGCTTAAACCTTCTAGGTAAAGGTTAGAGGATATTTGCTTCTTAAACCTCAAGTAAATGAGTTACTTGTTTTTAACTCAAGGAACACCCATTCCTTATACTTGTCTTCAAATCAAATCGATTCAAATAATATTGATTTAATTTACAAGCATCTGTGTGCTAGAGCCAGGGGAACTAGCTTGTGAAAGCTAATTATTAAAATTTCAGTCTGAACATTTATACCTTGGAAATCAGCAGAGGCTCAAATGATTATTTTGTTAATCATCTAGATTTAAGAAAGTCATGTAGAAAATGTTAATAATGCAGATTAAACTTAAAAGTTTGTCATGGGTACATTTTTTTGGAAGAATTGGTTGTTAAACATTTATCAGCATACCCCTGCATAAAAGACACTGGGATTGGCCACTTCTTTGATTGAATGCTATAATGATATAAAATAGTAATTCCTATGATAACTCATTTTGAACCCTAAAGTCAGATATGAAAATGTGCCTCTTTCTTTTCTTTACAGAGGTAGGGGACTACAGATGTTGAATACTATATATGGTTGTTAGATTTGATTGATCTGTTTACTAATTTGACTGATCTGTTTTTCTTTCTTTCTTTCTTTTCTTAGATGGCTTTCTGAGTGGAGAAGAGGGCAGGGATATACCAAGAAATAAAGAAGTAAAAAATAAAGATATTTACAAGACAATAGATAATGCTACATGTAGTTTAGGTAGCAAAGAGTATCACTATACCCAGTTGACAAATATGGCAAACAAGGCTTAGCAAGAAGATGGCTTCATTATATTTTTTGATTTTATTTTGTATAATGAGATACTTTGGTCAATTTTTTTTTTACCAATTGTTTGAATTTCATAAATTCAAGTGACATGAATCCAGTCTGAACAGAAATGGGGTTAAAGGAAGGAAAAGAGAAGGAGATGAAGAAAAGGTCAGGCAAAATTTTGCTCTGATATTTAATAATATCTGATTATTGTATAGCATTTTGCAACAGATGCTATACAAAGCAAAATGTAAAGTGTTTCAAATACACATCCATCCATCATAGGTATACTTAGAGCATGGGACTATCATATACATGCTTTAGGCACTATGCTCTAGATAGCCCCATACTAATATAAGATAGCAAGGACCAGAGCAACCGAGAGTGAGAGAGAGAGAGAGAGAAAGAGAGAGAGAGAGAGAGAGGGAGAGAGAGAGAGAGAGAGAGAGAGAGAGAGAGAGAGAGAGAGTATTGGAGCATCTTTTTTAAAAAATGGAGAGAAAAAGAACAAAAGAGATTTACAAGGAAACGTAAGGATATAAACAAAGACTGTTCTAGGTTATATCCACACACAAAGAACATCATGCATCCAATAGGATGTGGATGGGTGACTGTCTAGCAAAGGAGTCTAAAAATGAATTTAATACCTTTGAGCAAGTTTAACCTCTGGGGGGCAAAAAATAACTATGACAACCTTCACTGCGGATTTTATATCTGGAATGAATTCCCTCACCACTTCTTAGAATTAAGTGCTTAATATAGTGCCTGGCACATAATAGGGCCTTAATAAATATTTATTGGTTGGTTGAATTTTGTGCTTCAAGACACAGCTCATGTACCACCTTCTACTGCTCAGGAAGCCCTTTCTGACCCCCTTCCCCCACATGCTTTCCTTTCCCAAATTACATTCTATTTATTTTGTGTTTAGTCTCCATGAACATATTTATTCAGTCTATGATCTAGTTAACTTATCAGGATATTGGGGAAACAAAGGATTTTAGTCCACTGAACCTTCCATTTTTTATTCATACTTATTGTTGTCTGACCATAATGGTAAGACTCTAACCCCTGGTGAAGTATCACAGAGGAAAGGTGAATGAGGAAAGAAAATACCACCATTTGAGGCCACTTCTAAATTGGAGCTAAATTCTCCTGTGTTAGTCCATCTGACTTCCTAAGGCAGCTTAGACCCTCAGGAAGAGAGCTTTGGCCTCCTTATAGCCCTTGTGTCGATAAGTGCCCATGCCCATGAGCGTTCACCAAAACAGCATGAAGATTTGTAAATAGAAAGCCACCTCCCTCAGAGCCCTCTGAGCCTCCCTCTCCACTTCCCCTGCCCCCTCCTCCCCAAAGCAAATTTTTGTTCTATTGGCTATTGCTTTAGAAATATTTCCTTAATTGAAAATTAATGCAAAGATTAGTGGCAAGACAGGGAGAAAAAGGCCTACAAAGTTAATGATCCATTAAAGCAAACACTGGCTCCTTTCAGGCCAGCATTGTTCCTTATTGTATCATAAAGATAACTAAGTGATTCATACAGCCAAGAAGGAAATTGTTCAAAGCAAAAGTTCTTTCTCTTAAAGTTCCAGCATTTTCCTAATCTGCCACTTTTAAGATTTTTATATAATTATCCATCCCACCCTGGGAGACCTAGGTTCAGATCCAGCTCTGACACAAGCTGGCTGTACCAACCACACTCGGAAAGTCACTGAATCTCTCAATGCTCCAAGGCATCTAATACTATAAATTACTGAGAAGCTGCCAGCTGACCTTGGTAAACAGAAGGAATTTGTTGATCTGAGAGTGACACAGGAGTGAAATAACAGAAGCAGTTCATCCCTATTCTTTTCCTCTTCTACATAGCCTAGCCAAGGATTCATTTGGCTCATTATTTTAAATGCTGTGATGAGAATAGACTCGTAAGAACCTGCCTCCCACTGGATAATATTTGTTTTCTAAAGACATTTAGGAATGCACACACTATTTTCTGTCTCCTAGAATTTTGATGTTTTAGCCTTGAGGAACATTTCTAAGGAAGTTTCCCTGTATGAGGTACTTAGGGCCAATATGGTGAGTTTTTCATATTAAGGAAAGAAAGCACTTTGAAGGAAGAGACTGTTTTCATCTTTGTCTTTATATGCCCATTACCTACCATGTGCCTAACACAGAACAGGTAGGGAATGAGTGCTTGCTGAGTTGAAACACATTTTTAATCGTGGTGCCACCTAAATCTACACCTAAAATCAATCAGCGCCGCCCATGGGGAATATTTTCTGTATCTCGCCTCCCCTCCCCGTGAGTGTGCACTCCCTCTTACCAAAGATCTTGTTTTGATTTCTCTTTCCAGGTAATCTGTTGGTTCAGTCCCTTGATGACAGGGTCTGTTTTTCTTTTTACCCCCAGGATGCCTTGAACACAGGTCACTAACTCAAGGATTTGTTATTCATCAATCTAGGAACACCTGCTGTGGGAATTCACATCTATAGCTTCTAGTCTTCAACTACACACATCTTTTTTTTTATAAGAACTTTTCTTTTTCTTTTTAGCCAATAGGAGTTGGAAGAGAGGAAGAACAAGGGAAGAGAGAGAAGAGAAAGAGAGAGAGAAAGACATACACACGGAGACAGAGTGAGGTAGAGACAGAGGAAGAGAGAGAGAGAGAGAGAGAGAG
>CM053582.1:507229860-507271482 GCA_028627135.1 Pseudochirops cupreus
GAGAGAGAGAGAGAGAGAGCGACAGAGAGAGTGCATTGGAGCATCTTTTTTTAAAAAATGGAGAGAAAAAGAACAAAAGGGAGACCTAGGATCTTTTAGGGTTCTAGAATTTTGCCAGAAATGGAAATCAAGCTTGTTAGTCTCTAGTTTATAGTTTTCACTTTCTCCAACTCTCTCTCTTTTTTTTTTTTTTTTTTTAGAAAATTAGGATGTCTGGGGCAGCTAGGTGGTGCAGTGAATAGAGCACCTGCCCTGGAGTCAGGAGGACCTGAGTTCAAATCCAGCCTCAGACACTTAACACTTATTAGCCATGTGACCTTGGGCAAGTCACTTAACTCCAATTTCCCTGCCTTCCCCCCTCCAAAAAGAAAAAAAAAATTAGGAAAATATTTTCGCTTCTGTTCTTTCCATCCTTTCAAAGATACCTATAGTGGCTCAGCAGGCATATCCCCCAGTTCCTACATGCCCTAGGAGATAACTCATCTCTGCCTGATGACTTGACTCTTGTACAATTTCAGCTTATTTTGAATTGACACCATTTTATATGACCAAGTTACATTTTTAAAAAATCATCCTGTTCCCTGTTTTGCTTCTCTTCTGTTATTGTTGGGTCATTTCAGTTGTGTCTGACTCTTTGTGACTTCATTATTACTACCACTCGCTCTGGAGAATTTTAACTCATGAGATGCTGGCTAGTCTTTTCCTGAGTCCTTTTTGCTTTTACTAAGATTTAGGGTACATGTCAAATAATGCCTGGCTTTTCATTCCACTTCCACAAATTCTAAGTTGAAGTTATCCTTCCTCTCAAAGTCTCCATTATTTCTCCTTAAGTCAGCAATTCCATTCTCTGTCCCCAAAATCAGGACTAAGACAGCAATTTCCCAGGTCACTTCCTTCACATTTTGAAGTATGAAATTATTAAGGCAAGACAGAGAATTATTAATTGTTTTGCTTGTGAGGGAGACACACACACACAGAGAAGAGAGAAAGAGAGGAGAGAGACAGAGAGATTGAGAGAAACAGAGACAGAGAGAGATAGAAAGGAACAGAGAGACATACAAAGAAGAACAGAGAGAGACATAGGGAATGGACTTATTAAAATTGCAACAGTGGCAGGGAATGAACAGATGGAAAATAATCAATTTTAAAGGATTCATCAGGTAATTTGGGTTCTGTTTGTAACCTATGATAATTTCCACCTTCTCCCAATTGAGTATGGGCATGCTCATTGATACCTTGTTAAGAAAAGGACGATTCCTACTTAAGTCCCAGTGATTCAGGATCCTCCAGGTTGTAGTAATCATCAGTCAACAAGTATTTATGAAAGGCAAAAGATAGTCCCTGCTCTTAAGGAGGAAACCATTTGACGGTTGGGGTAGACAATATGCAGACAACTATGTACACGCAGCACACACAGATATATATGATAAATTGGAGAGCACTGGAATGAAGGGGTTCAAGAAAGACTTTTGTAAGAGGTGGGACTTTAGCTGAGCCACGAGAGAAGCCAGGAGTCAGATGGGATAGGATACAGCCATTGAAAGAGCCCCAAATCAGAAGATGGGGCATCTCCTTTGAGGAATAGCAGAGAGGCCAGTGTTACTGGATCAATAGTATGTTGAGGACAAGAAGGTGTAAGAATATTGAAAAGGTATGAGAAGTACAAGTTCTGAAAGTTTTGAATACCAAACAGAAGATTTTTATGTTGAATAATGGAGATGATGGAGCACTACTGTTGTTAATTGAAGGGGATGAGATATCTGAATGACACTTGTACTTAGGAAAAAACATTGTATTGAGTTGTTCTTTGGTACCTTCTGGGAATGAACTTTAGTGACTAGGGCTGCCCCCAGAGGGGAAGTGGTTGATTTATATTCTTAAAAGGATTTACTCTTTTGGTAGTGGTTGCAGGTCTATGAGTAAGCTGACATAAATGCTCAAATCCTTTTTCTTTTGGGCTAATTTTTTGTCTTTGTTTATATCCTGATAGAGTAGTAAACACAGAGCAAACCTGGGTCTTTGGGGGGCAGAAGAGTAGAAAAAAAAAGGAGGAAGTCTATGAAAATGTCCTGCCTTCTACCCCCCTCTGCTCCCTGGAGCTCTTAATGGCTGCCTTGAGGCAGAAACTCATGGGATCTGCATGTACTCCCTGTATGGCTGATGCTCAGCTGCAACTTGGTCAGTGGTGAAGTGCCATGAGGTCCTTTAGAAGCACATGACTGCCTTATAGCAAAGGCTAATGGGCTCATCCCCACAGCCCAGGAGGGTATTTCATGGATAATATCATTCCTGAACCCTTGCTTTTGAATTAAAATATACTTCCTAGGCAGTAAATGCTGGAATCTACCCATCTAGCTAGAGAAGAGAGATATTTTAGGGAGTTCTGGTTTTAGGAATTGCCTCATGACTAATTCAGACTTGGGGAATTTAGGGATCTAGGCTTCTAGAGCTAAAAGAGGAATTTCTGAGCAGTTTGTCCCTTGAAGAAAGCAGAGGCTGGCCCATGTGGGCCCCACAGCTGGAAGTGCAGATAGCCACAGTGCAGAGAGTACTGGACTCGGAGTAAGGAACACTTAGCTTTGAATTCTGCCTTTGACACTAATTTTATGGCCCTGGGTCAAGTTATTTAAACTCTGTGAGCTTCAGGTTTGTCATCTATAAAATAGGGCTAAGAATAGCTACTGCCACACAGGGTTGTTCTGAAGATTAAATGAAGCAATGCATAATAAAGTAATGAAGTCTATGGCAAAGTGCTTTGTGAACCTTAAAATACTCTATAAACATGAGTTGTTGTTGTTACTATTATTATTACTGTCAGAATCATTAAAATGACAACAAAGGGCAGCAGAAGACCTGTATTTTGTTCCTCATTATCACAGTGACTTATTTTGAAAGTGCAGTTGGCTGGGAAATGAGTTGCTTGTATAGCAACCCCAAAGTGAGTTTACTTTCAGGTGGGATTCCCACCCTCACGGTGGTACTGCAAGTTTGACAGGGATTATGGCAAAACTAGAGACTCACCGGAATGTCGAGGGGGTACTCTGCTAGCAACCCAAAGTTCAGTTCATTTCTGTGGGCAGTGCAAACCATAGACTAGTGTTGAGTTGGGAGGGCTTTAGGACATGATGGAAAAATGGAATACGCCAGAAAGGGAATGAGCAGTTGGATGGCATAGCAGATAGAACACTGGGCTTTGTATCAGGAAGACTCGTCTTCATGAGTTCAAATGGGCCCTCAGACACTAGCTGTGTGAACCTGGACAAATCACTTAACCTGGTTTATCTTAGTTCTTCATCTGTAAATGAGCTGGAGCAGGAAATGGTAAACATCTCTCATATCTTTATAAAGAAAACCCCAAAATTGGGTCAAGGAGAATATGAAATGAACAACAACAAAACAACAAGAAATGGAGGCCATATTGTTGATCTCTTCTGGGCTCTTTTGAGTTCTTTATATCATCTGCGTTTTCACTGGGGTGAAATAAACGCAATCCTAAACATGGTATTTTGTACATAATAAGTATTTAATAAATGGTTTATTTACTTCTTCATTCATATACCTTCTTGATTACCTTGATTGCTTGCATGGGAGCCTGGGACTTTGTCATTCATATTTGTAGACATCTGAACATGAAGCATATATAAAGTCTATTGGGAGATTTGCCCAAAGAAAATTCTGGATGGGGACAATAACAAGCCATAAAGAAACTGACATTTTGGGTCAACTATAAACATTGAGTCTGAACTATGTAAGTCCACAGCTTGGGGCATCTTAAACCATGGGATCCATAAGAAAAATAGTATAATTCCTTCTGGATCTAAAATTCTTCAGTTCTGGGAAGATATATATCTGAAGCCTTCAATGTTTTCACTTCCCTCAAAGTTTTCATTCTCAGATGGAAACAAGTTCATTTTCCATTCCTATGTAGTATAATGGGCATTGGACTATCCTTTGGGAGATCTGGTTTCAGGTTCTGACTCTACCACTAAAGGCAATGTGGGCAAATTACTTCACCTCTTTGATGACTCCTCATCTGTAAACAGGAAGCAACAATACTCCCACTTGTCAACCTTGAAGAATTTTGATGAATAAAGCTTTGTTATTGTTGTTTATACTGTAAAGCACCATATAAACATAAGTGGTCATTACTGGAGGCAAGATGGTAAAGTGGGTAGTGGGCTGAAGTTACAGTCAGGAAGAGTAGTGTTTGAATTTCACCTCAGATATTTAACAATTCTGTGATCCTTGGATTAGTCACACTTCTTTGAGCCTCAGTTTCCTCACCTGTAAAATTGGAGTAATAAAAAGACTACCTGATAAGGCTGTTGGGAGGCTCAAATGAGGTATTTGAAAATCATTTTGCAAACTTTAAGTATAGGCAATTGTCATCATTGATAGCCATAATAATGTGCTCATCCATGAATTTTCTTCCTCAGTTCCTTTGCCTGATTTAACTTGTTTTGGTTTTTTACATCTGATAAAGATTCAGAGTCCTTCCTCATGTGACTTATTCCTCTCATTTATTGTTGCTTTTGCACAACTTTATATCCATACTTATAACAATTACTGTCCCCCTAAGCAAACACAGGTGTGTGTACATAGTGGTAAAAAGGAATCAGAGCGCTTTTCTTTCCAGGGTTGGGCTGAACATGCTTGTTTGACTCCCCTCCTCCCTCACCACCTCTATCTCTCCCAATCCAAGCAACTGCTGTCACCACCACCATTATCATCACTGCCTACAGGATGGGTTTTCTAAAGAGCCTCCCACCCCGAAGCTCACAAGATTGGCTCCTACTGCAGCAGCCTGGCCCCAAAACCTTGCTGGAGTACAAGGAGCTGGGCATTGGTAACTTACATATCACCCAGAGTCTATTTGGCTTTATTAAATGGTTCTGAATTAGAGTTCTTGACAGACTAGTCCACCATTCATTTACATGCTATCCTCAGGTACCTAAATGACTATTCCCAAGAGCCTCGTATGTTATGGCAAAAGCTTGATTAGGAGAAGAACAAACAAACAAAAAAATAGAGGAAACTCTTATAGGAAGGGGAAGAAGATGACAGTGATGAGAATAGCAAACAAATTGCTAAACTCAGATTAACAGCAAGTGATAAATCAGCATCAAAAGCATTGTTCACTGCAATATGTTATGTCAGCTTTTCCATTGAGACCCTGATGATGAAGTTTAGAGCATTATGATGGAGAAAAACATGATGTAGAGGACCATATACAAGAGTGAGGGAACTTCCTTACCCACATGCAGAATTTTCCATTGAATTCAGAACAACAAACCACTTTAGAAGGAATTTATTCTCCTCAGTCTTTGAGTAACCCATGTAACATGGCGGGAGTATGGACAGAAAATTCAGTGAGGTATTATGAAGACAAGATGGAGGACCACCAACCATTGCAAGATAGTTTGAGGATTCAGATGTTGATCACACAAGATGAGTTATGTGGATATAAAATCCATGTGTTTTTGAAGGAGAGAACTTTATGATCTTTTTATCATGGAGAAGTAGGTAGAGAAACACCTTTTCCCCTCCTCCAAAAATGAATTGAAGCAATTCTTTCTTCATACTTCTTATACTGAGGCCGTATCAGTCACCAACACAGGCAGAAGCTGGCTGTCATTAAGAGAAATGGATGAATTAATCCAAAATAGTATTTTTAGCTTATCATCAACTCAAGAGTCCCATGCCCAGTTATAATCACCTAGGTCTATAATTCTTCCCTGCACAATGTGAATCTTCTAGGAGGCTCATGTGGTGCAGAGCACAAAGAATTCAGAGGTATGGAAAAGAGTTGACGGTATAGATGATGTCACACTTGTTCCTTGGGAAGAGGAGATTAGGAGATCTCAAAGTCTTGCCTCATTGCCTCTACTCCTTTGTATGCAGGATAAATTAGGTAACTCTCCATAGGGAACATCTTTAAAAAATTTAAGACTCGCTTAGCAAATTTCTGTTTCTATGAGTAGCATAATTAACTTCTACCTACTATGCCCCAATGACCTCCATTAACATAATCTGGGAGCTTCTGACAAACTTGCTTTTTTTTCATCTTGTTCACTGTAGCCTAAAGTGGTTTATAGAAAAATGAATTTAATAACTCTAACCTATTGTGACAAATTGGTCTCAAAACTATACTCTCCTGGATTATTGTGAAGATTTAGAGATGCTGGGATGAGATCCTCAAAATTCTGCATATGAAAAATGTCTTCTGTTCTTAGAACAATGAAATAAATAAGTCCAGGTCTAGGAAAGGAAAGGGAAAGGAAAGGAAAAGAGAGCAGAGGAGAGCAGAGAAGAGGAGAGGAGAGGAGAGAAGAGAAGGGGAGGGAAGGGGATGGGGAAGGAGAGAGGAGAGGACAGGAGAGGAGAGGACAGGAGAGGACAGGAGAGGTGAGGAAAAGGAGAGGAGAGGAAAAGGAGAGGAGAGGGGAAAGGAGAGGAGAGGGGAAAGGAAAGGAGAGGGGAAGGGAAAGGAAAAGGAAAAGGAAAAAATGGCACCAGAGAGACCCAGGGCTGTTTGTGATCCCCACATTGAACTCCAGTTATGCAAAATTATCTGCTATTCTTAACACACACACACACACACACACACACACACACACACACACATACACACACACACACGGTCTTAACATATTAGTCAAAAATAGAGGAAATCTTAGGTGTTTTCACCATGCAAAATATCCTAATCTCCAAGAGTTTGTTAGATACAAGAGAAATTCCTGGAAATTAATAAGGTCAAGAGTTGGAGTCAAGATGATGGAGAAGAGGCAGCAGATCAGCTGGACTCTTCCGACATTTCCCTATAAACAATCTTAAAATTACTTCAATTCAAACTTTGGAGTAACAGAGCCAACAAAAAGTCAGAGTGAGATATTTTTCCAGGCTAAGACAATTTAGGAGGTCAGCAGGAGAGGCCTGTGACACCAGGATGGAGGGCTGAACCAGAACCCACATGGTGGCAGCACCAGGGGCAAGTCTTAGAGGCAGCTGTGACAGTAGCAGCATCAGCAGCATCAGGAACTCTCAAACCACAGACAAGAAAGGCGTCAGACAACTGGTAAGAAAGAGATCATGGGATCCTTTGCTGCCACTTGGTGCAGCTGGTGCTGATTAAAAACTCTATTGCTTATGTGCAGTTCTGGGTCAAAGTTCTAGGGTGGAGAAGAAAGCTTGTAGTCAGGCACAAGGGAACTGGGGACCTGGGCACCCTTTCTTTTTTGCAAAATAAATTTATTATTTCTTTATTTTTAACATTCTTTAAAAAAATTTTGAGTTTCAAATTCTCTCCCTCCCTCTCACCCTCCCCCTACCCATTGAGAAGGCTAGAAATATAATATCAACTAGATATGTGAGATCATAAAAAATTTCTGTATTAGCCATGATGAAAAAAACCAAGAAAAATAAAGTGAAAAAAAAATTAGGCTTCATTCCCCACTCAGGCTTCATCAGTTCTTTCTCTAGAGGTGGATGGCATTTTTCATCATAAGTCCCTCAGAATTATAGTAGATTACTCCATTGATCAGAATAGCTAACTCGTTCCCAGTTGATCATTGTACAAAATTGTTCTTATTGTATATAATATTCTCCTAGTTCTGCTTACCTCACTTTGCATCACATCATATAAATCTTGCCAGATTTTTCTGAAATTATCCCACTAGTCATTTCTTAAAACACGATAGTATTCTATCATGTTCATATACTGCAACTTGTTTAGTCATGCCCCAATTGATGGGCATTTCCTCAGTTTACAATTCTTTACCACTACAAAAAGAGCTGCTATAAATGTTTTTATACATATAGGTCCTTTTCCCCTTTTCTTTCATTTCTTTGGGATATAGAACTACTAGTGGTATTGCTGGGTCAAAGGGTATGTACAATTCTATACTTATTCGGGCATAATTCCAAATTGTCCTCCAAAATGGTCAGACCAGTTCACAACTCCACTACCAATGCATTCTTGCCCCAATTTTCCCACATCCTGTCCAACATTTATCATTTTCCTTTTCTGTTCTGTAAGCCAATCTGATAGATATAAGCTAGTACTTCAGAATTGTTTTAATTTGCATTTCTCTAATCAATAATGATTTAGAGTATTTTTATATTATTATAGATAGCTTCAATTTATTCTGAAAGCTAGCTATCCTTCAACTATTGATCAATTGGAGAATGCCTCCTATTTTTATAAATTTGACTTATTTCCCTATATATTTGAGAAATGAGACCTTTATCAGAGAAATTTGCCGAGGGAAATTTTTTTTCCCATTTTCTAGTTTCCTTTGAATCTTGGCTGTATTGGTTTTATTTGTGCAAACCTTTTTTAAATTTAAAGTAATCAAAATTATACATTTTACTTCCCATGAACCTCTCTATATCTTATTCGGTCATAAATTCTTCCCTTATTGATAGATCTGATAGACAAAGTTTTCCCAGCATTTTTTGTCAAATAGTAAGTTCTTGCCCAAAATCTTGGATCTTTGGATCTATCAAACACCAGATTATTGTGGTCATTTGTGTATTGTATATGTAATCTATTCCATTGATCCATCACTTTGTTTTTTAGCCAGTACTAAATTTATAATATGGTTTGAAACCTAGTACTGCTAGGCTGTCTTCCTTAACTTTTTTGTTGGTGTTCCCGTGATACTCTTTACCTTTTTTTTCTTTCAGATGAATTTTGATAGTGCTCAACTGCAATGATCTGGTCCACCTCATTCATTTTAGGCATGAAGTACCTGAGGCCCAGAAAAGTAAAGTTCCTCAAGGTCCCACATTGTAGAAAAGGGCAGAGCAGGTGACCATGGCCAGATCCTTTAGCTTCAAATCTAATTAAGTCCATCAGTCATTGACCAACTGCCTTTTTTGCTCAAGGTGCTCTGCTTTCTTGTCTCTCTTACGTGGTCTTGGTGAACGCCTCAGTTCCAATGGGTTCAACTCCCATCTGTTTGCAGACAGCTACCAAATGTATCTATGAAGTCTTTGACCCTTTCCAGGGCTCATGGCCTATGTTATCAATTATTATACATTTACGTATAACTATGCGATAAACATCTTAAATTCAACAAGTCCAAAACAGAACCCATTGCCTCCCCTCTTTTTCCCTCATTCCCTTCTCTCTTCCCCCCCCATTCCCTTCCCTCTTTTTTGCCCTTATTGCTTCCACCCTCAACTTCTCCATTTCTAATTTAAAAAAAAATTTATTGAGGATTCTATATTCCTTCCAGGCACTCAGGTTCACAACTTCTATGCCATCCTTAACTCTTCCCTTTCTTTCTTCCGTCATATTTAATCAGTTACCACATGCTATCTGTTTTATCTTCACAACTTCTCTCACATTTGTATACCCTTCTCCATTCACATGTTCATCCTTTATCCTCATTCAGGACCTCACCTTTCAATTGAACTATTGCAATTGTCTATTAATTCATTTCCCTCTCTTAATTTCATTCCTCACCAATCACACAGTGCCAAATTGATATTCCTATAACCCAAGTCTGGTTGTGCCACACTCTTCCTTAAGAAGTTCCAGTGTTTCCCCATTGCTTTGAGAATTAAATATTTAACTCTACAAGCCCTTTAAAATCTGACTCTAAAATCTTTCCCTTTTTTACATTTATTGTTCTCCTTCAAATGTTTGGCATTTTAGCCAAACTGGACATCTTGCTATTTCTGGTACAAGCCATTTCATGTCTCATCTCTATGCCTTTGCATTGGTTATCCCTTATGTCTGGAATGCACTCTATCCTCACCTCCACCTGCTAGAATCCCCAGCTTTTTTCAAGGCATTTCTCAGGTACCATTCTCCTACATGAGGTGTCTCCTATCTTGATCCTCTCTAGCTTCCTGAAGTCCTCATCTTGGAAATTACTTTGTATGTGCTTTATACATATTTTGGATTTACTTTTCCCCCCCAATAGACATGTAATTTCCTCCCAATATAATGTAAGCAAGTGCTGCTTTGCTTTTAATTTTGTATTTCTAGCTCCTGGCACATAATGGACATTCTACTGAGTGGGAGGAGTGGGAAATATGACATATAAGTAAATAAGACAATTTGAGTAGGAGAGAGAATGTACTAACAACCAAAGGGTTCAGGAAAGACTTCTGGCCATTGATGGTACATGAGCTTAGCATTAAATGATGTCAGGGATTCTAAAAGGCAAAGAAGAAAGGAAGAAGGAAGAAGTACATTCTAGGCATGATGGATAGCTTTTGAAAAGCATAAGAGTAGGGAATAGAATATCAAGTTTGTGAACCAAAACTTAGATCAGTTTGGCTGTGATGTAAAGTGTGTAAAAGGGAAAAATGTAATGTAAATCTAGAAAAATAAAATGAAACCAGATTGGGAAGGGTATTAACTGGAGGACAGGGGAAATTGTATTTCATCCAAAAAAAATGATAACTATTCAAAGTTTTGGAGCAGGAAACCAACATGGTCAAACTCGTACTTGAGGCAGATTATTTTGAGAGCTGTATGGAAGATAAATTGAAAGGTGAAGGGAGTGGAAGCTGGGAATCCAATTAGGAAGCTGTTGCAGCAGTCTAATTAAGACATGATGAGTGGGGGTGACTAGGAGGCACAGTGAATAGAGTACCCGCCCTGGAGTCAGGAGGACCTGAGTTCAAATTTGGCCTTGGACACTTGACACACTTACTAGCCGTGTGACTTTGGCCAAGTCACTTAACCCAATTGCCTTCCAAAAAGCAAAAAAAAAAAAAAAGAAAGAGAGAGGGAGAGAGAGAGAAAGAGAGAGAGAGAGAAAGAGAGAGAGAGAGAGAGAGAGGATGAGTGGCCAAATTAATGCAAAGAAGATAGATGCGAGAGATGGTGTAGAGACAATCGAGACTTATCAAAATATTGGATCTGAGACTGGTCAAAATATTGGATCTGAGGGATAAGAGAAGAAAGAATTGAGAATGACTCTGAGGTGGTGAACCTGGGTGACTGGAAGGATCATGGTGCCTATAACAGATAGCACAGTTTGGAGAAGTGGTGGATTTAGCAAGCAATATAATGAGTAACTCTTTCAATTGTCTTGTTTTCAGAGGTTCCAACATAGACAAATTGTCATTTCCAAGACATGCCTCCAGCATTGTTCCTGGGGACAAAAACATCTTCCAAGGAAACATGCATCAATTTAGAGTGACTGACCAAAACTTCTGCCTGCCAACATCTCTAAAATAGGCATTTCTCCAGTTTGACTTCGTTGGTCTCTCTATTCCTTGAACAGAAGGGTTTACTCAATTGTTCTTCCTGTTTCAGCATGGCATATTTATCCTCTAGAAGCCAGTTATAAGGCTTTGAGGGTCATCTTTTCCTTTGCTGAATCTGCAAACTTTTCTGAAGCTTAAATCTGCTTGCTCTTGCCACCAAAGTCATTGGCGCTGTCAAAAGATTCAATATCAGGCATTGATACGATTTTATCAATTGAATAAAATTAAAAAGAGGCATTAACACATACTTTACTACTGCACTCTAAGGACCATGGGACCTTTCTATCAGACTTACAGATGAAACTTTTTTCTCCCTTAGTAGAATGCAAGCTACCTGAAAGCAAGGGCTATCTTATTTTTTTATTTGTATCTCTGGTGCTTATCACAGAGTTTTGCATATTATAAAAGCTTAATAAATGCTTTGGTCTTTTATTCATTCATTCATCCATCTAGATGATATCTATCCATTTATTCATCTAGCTGCATAATGCCCATAACCATATTGATAAATGCTGAATTTGCAGAGGAGCTGGCTTTCATTTATGCAATTATCAATGTTTTTATAAGGTGCTTTGCTCCCATGTAACTATCCACATGGTCTTTGGGACTGGAATTAACAACACAGCACCTAGAAAATCCAGCTCCAAGCATTTCGCTAGCTGACTCTGTACCTAAGGGATATGTATGTGCACATGAAAGTGTGTGCTGCTAAAAGAAGCCAAGTGGAATTCATTCACATTTTTTACATCTGGGAGGGGTAGGGAGAGGTAAAACTGTTTTATAAACCAAGCAAGTCTCTTTGACAATATGGAATTGATTTATGAAGCTCCAAGTCATGCTTCTTTTGCAGTGTTATAGAAACAGGGCTTGTTGGATTCTTTTGGTGTAATTAGAAACCCATCAAACAACAATGTTACTGTCTGTTCAAGTCCAATAGGTCAGGTAAATGGAGCTATGGAGACAACTCGCTACCTGTTAATAAGCTCTGGCAAATAGTAATCAAAATCAATGGGTGAGTAATTCTTTTTTCTTTTAAATAGCTCCTTGGCTGGGCTTCTTAAAAGGAAAGAGGAGGATTTTCTTTTTCAACATAGTTTCAAAGAGAGGCAGCATGGTCTTACTAGTATATAGAGTTGGTCTCAGAATCAAGGAGGATTGGATTCAAGTCCCACACTTGGTGGGGCTGTGTGACAGTACCAAAATGAGCACTCGATGTCCTCGGCAATTTTCTTAGGGTATAGATTGCAGAGCAGGTACAGATCTCCATTGCTAGGGACAGGGTAATATTGTCATAGATCATTGGATTGTCTATTAATAACTAGAAGAGGCTTCAGAACTCATCTGTTCTAAACCCTTAATTTTACAAATGAGGAAACCAAAGTTGAGAGAGGTTAACTAATTTGCTCAAGGTCACATGGGAAATGTGTAAGACAGAATTTGAACTCAGGTCTTCCTGAATCCATTCCTAGCATTCCTAACAATCCATATCCTGTGCCACATAGCCACCTCTAATAAATATTTCCCAATGCTAATATAATCACAAATTCCACAAGAGGAGAATTGGATTCCCATATTTCTGAGTTGACATTTTTGCCATATATGTATATAACACAGGTGGGTCCCTTTGTATTGTTTTTTGGGGGGGGGGCTGGCAACTGGTTTATTGTATTTAGCTCTTGATGTCATATTTTATTTTATTTATTTACTTTTAGTTTACAACATTCAGTTCCTCAATCCCTTGAGTTTCAAATTTTCTCTCGCTCCCTCTCCTGCCTCCTATCCCCCATGGAGGCGTGCAATCAAATATAGGGTCTACAAATACTTTCACATTAAACATTAGTCAAGTTGTAAAGAAGGATTATAGCCAATGGAGTGAACAGTGAGAAAGAAGGGACAAAACAAAACACAAAAGAGAGCAAGTAGTTAGCTTCAATCTGCATTCAGGCTCTGTAGTTCTTTCTCTGGATGCAGACATCCCTTTCCATCCTGAGTCTTTTGGAGTTGTCTTATAACCTTGCATTGCTGAGAGGAACCCAGTATATCAAAATGAGTCATCACACATACAGTGTGTCTGTAATTATGTACAAAGTTCTCCTGGTTCTGCTCTCCTCACTCAGCATCAGTTTATATACGTCTCTCCAGGTTATTATGAAGTCCATCTGCCCCTCATTTCTTATAGCACAATAGTATTCCATTACATTCATATACCACAACTTATTTAGCTATTCCCCAGTTGATGGGCATCCCCTTGATTTCCACTTGTTTGCCACCACAGAAAGGGCTGCTATAAATATTTTTGTACATATGGGTCCTTTTCCCACTTCTATGATCTCTTTTGGATAAAGTGGTATTGCTGGATCAAAGGATATTCACTTATGTCCTTTGGATTCTTTACCAGTGTTTACTCATAGTCATTAATAGGGATATTTCACTTAGCTTTAACCAACTATTATCTGAAAATGCAACTTTACCTGAGTACCTCCTTCACTTGAGTGGGTCACTTTGATCTATTGCAGTGTTTCTCTGCCTCAACCCCTTAAGATTTATCTCTAGAACCCTAAGAAGAGTAGTACCTTTGGGGGACCTTGCTTGACAGTGATAGTGAGAGCTAGGAAAGTGAGCCTAGAAGGGGCATGACAGCTCAATATAAACTCTAAGAGCTGCAATGACTTGTTCACAGTCACCCAGCTAGTAAATGTCAAGACTACAATTCAGGATCTAACAGTCCTGGCCCCTGAGTTTTTCCCACTGCTCCACATTGGTATATCACAGCAAGGGACCATACATCCGCAGATCACTGAAGGAAAGGCAATGTGAATTGATAATGACGTCTTCTCATTTTATGTGGTTAACTTCCTATTCTCTTTGCTACATGGATTGTAAAATATGAGAAGATATTGCTAGAAATCACCCAGGATGATAGTGAATGGATGGCTTGTGATATACATAAGTAGAGGAGTGAAAACCGAGATCTACTGGAATGTGTTTCTCAGTCTTAATTATTTCAAGATTAGGTATATTTTACAATATTCTGATTTGTTGAAAATATCACATGAATAGGAGTCATAGGTGGATTTGTTTAATCAGGACACCCGAGGCCCTGACAAAGAGTAGATAACAGAATACATGTTTCAGAAAGGTCACTAGGGACATGGAAAACTTTGAAGAACTTCAAAACAAAACTATCTATAACTCTTTCAAGTTGACATTGCTTATCAGGCTAAAAGAAGATTAGTGGGGACTAAGAAAGGGGAAATAGAGAAGGAATTGGAATCTTTAATGTCAGAGAAGAAAGAGATCTTAGAGAAAATCTGGTGCTACACCATCATTTTACAGGTGCGGAAAATGAGGCCCAGAGGCAAAGTGATTTCCCTAAAATCACAAAGCAAGTTAGTTTAAGAACTTAGACCAGCATGCTTTCCATTTCCACTCAGCCAGGCTGCCTACATTCACATTAAACCTGGTACTTTGTTCATTTAACAATAATTAACAGCTATATATTTTAAGGTTTGCAAAGCACTTTACAAATATTTTATCCTCACAACCGCCATGGGAGGAAGGTGTCATTATTACGCTCATTTTACAAATAAGGAAACCAAGACAAACAGAGGTTAAGTGATTTGTCCAGAGGTCAGCCCACTAGTGTCTGAGGTCAGATTCAAACTCAGGTATTCTTAACTGACTCCAGGTCTATTCACTGTGCCACCAGCTAAAACATAAATTACTCCATACATTATGGTTGGCCCCAAGTCTTAATTCACAGTACTCTTTTGATTGACATGCAGCTATGTAGGGTGTTAAATTGAAACTGAAAAAGAAATAAGAAAATCAGTTGTATTCAATGAAGTATTTATCATTTGCTATGTATAAAACACTACTCTAGGCATTGGAGAAGTAGATGCAAAGGAATCACCACTTTCAAAAATCTTATATTCTACTAGAAGATCTAGACAGTTGTCTCATCATTCCCACCAGGCTTTAGGACTTCATCATGTCCCTGCATCTGCAACTCTTTATCCAACCCTTCCTCCTGCCTTCATAGCTTTTTTTCATGAAATGGCTTCCCCATTTGACTGTGAGCTTAGATTGTGAGGGAATGGACTCTTTCTTTGTGTCCTCAGAACTTAACACATATTAATCACTTACTGTTTTTGACTGACTTATATTATCTAGAGATAATATATAACATATATACAAAGGTCATTCCAGTTTCAGTCATTTCAATCGTGTCCAACTTTTCGTGACCTCTTCTGGGATTTTCTTGGCAAATAAAATGGTTTGTCATTTCTTTCTCCAGATCATTTTATGGATAAGGAAACTGAGACAAACAGGGTTAAGTGACTTCAGGGTTGCACAACTAGTATGTGTCAGACCAGAGTTGAACGCAAGTCTTTCTGGCTCCAGGCCAACACTCTACCTAGTTACTGCTCCACCTAGCTGCCCCACAAAACTAAGTAAGTAAGGATAGATAGATAACAAGAGAGATAGATGGATAGATAGGTAGATAGATAGATAGATAGATAGATAGATAGATAGATAGATATGTGTAAATGTAGATATATATATACATAGATGTGAATATATACATACATATATAAATATGTATCTGTAAATATATACATGTATATATATACATATATATGTAAATATCTATATATAGGGTATAGATCAGGAAAGATGTCATACAGTAGGTGTCACTTGAATCAGAAAACCAGAGTTTAGTCCTAATTTAATATTTAATAACCATGTGGCCTTGGGTGTGGTCTTTATTCAGCACAGGTTTTGAAGGAAACTAGGGAGTTTTCCAGATTAAAGTGAGGAAAGATCTTAACTCTTAGATCTGGTTATTAGAGAGGAGTTCTTCTCTTTCTTTATCTGTTAACATCCTGTGGAGACAGAGAGTTCCCCAGTTTTACACCCTAGCTTTTTTATAGACTGCTATTTTATTCATAATTTACATAAGGCCCATTGACATCTAACCACAGGATGTTTTTGCCTTCTTTAAAAAAAAATGTAATAAAACTCCCTCAATGAAGCAGAAAGCAGAAATTTGAAAGAAACATTTTAGTAGCAGCAAAGGTCTGTCTGGTTCTCATTACCAGCCCCAAACTTTGGAGGCCTCTCACAGAGTCACTATCTACTTTAAGGTTCTGTTTAGGCTACAAATCCACATTTTAATTTGAGGTCTTGATGTATGAATAGGATAGAAAACTGAAAATCACCTGATAGCAAGCATATTCTTTGTTTTCCTATTGCACTGCTAGTCTTACCCAATAAGGTTGTTCCTTGAATAGCTATGTGAAAGTAAAATTATATATACACTGGGAAAATCATGTTAGAAATTTCTTGCGGGAAATAGCTTTCTTTTAAGATATCTTCTTCCTATCACACTACCATCAACACAAGCATTTCATTAAAAACAAATGATCACTTTGTAATTCACATAGCTCCCACCCCTAATTTATCTGCTTTGTAACTCCCATACTGAATTTTCATAAGCCAGGCCACACATGTGATCGATTAGAGGCAAGTCAGTTGCCAAAAAGATTCAGATCCATTTGGATTAAACTACTTGATGATTTAAAAGTTTAATTCTTTCATCAGATATCAATAAATAAGTAGAATTTGGTGGAATTTCTCATAAACATTTTGAGAAAGGTGAACCATTTCTTCAGATTTAATGAATGTCTAAATTTTTCTGGTTTTTTTGGTAATGTTGCTAATGAATATAGGCAAAAGGCATAGAACAACGGATATTTCAGAAATCTAATGGAGAAATAAAGCAAGATATAATCCTATACAGTTGAATAACTTTCAAAATCTGTTACCAATTAGTAGTAGGCAATAACAATAATAGTTTGCATTTATAACAGTCTTTATAACTTAGAGAGCTTGTTTCTCACAGCACAGGACCCACTGAAGATAAATAATGCAAGGGATATTACCAGGATTTTACAGAAAAGGAAACAGAGGCTCAGAGATGTTAATATTAGCAGACTTTGAGGTTTGCAAGGTGTTTTACATACATTCTCTCATTTGATCTGCACAATAGACTTATTATGAAAGTGCTTGCATTTTATAGATAAAAGAAAATAGGGTTAAGAGAAGTGATGTGCTTTGCCCAGGGTACCATAGCTAGTAAAGATTGTAGGTAGGATTTGAAATCAGGCCCAGTGCTTTATGTAGCACTTCACACTGCTGGGAAAAGGTCACCCAGAAGTGGCATACCCTAATCTAGTGGACTTTCCAATTCACCTCAATGGTCTCCATTTACAAAACCCTTGTGATTTACAAAGTACTTTCCTGACAATACTATGAGGAGTCATAGGGCCTGTATTATAGCAAAGCTAAGAGAGGCTAAGTAGGTCAATTATCTCTGAACTTATTATCTGCACCATGAGAAAGCAACTAGGGGCTTCAGTGTTGGAATCAATCAATTGGAAAGGTTCTCCAAGGTCATATAGATTATATTACCTGTTGATAGATTGAGGTGTTTTTCCCCCCATTCTTTAAAGTTATTCAGGTACCTTCTATATGTGGCTAAGAGATCAAATAATGCATCACCCCAGATGGTGCTTATTTTGTTTTCTTGTAAAAGTCAATCACTAATTAAATAATTACTTATAGTTTCAGGAATCACAAAAGGTTTTTTATTTTTTTATTTTTTCTCCCTTTGGAGAATGCCCTTCACATTCATAAAGCTACATAATATTTTTTTAAAACCTGGAAAGTTAAAATTCCTGGGGATAACTAATTTTTTTTCTCGAGGGAGCATCCTACCCTTCACTTTAAAAACAATCCAGTAAAGTGGCCACTTATCTTACTGAACTGACCAAATGCTTCAGTTGTCTTTTTAGCTCTAAGCAGACTTACCTGGAGTCATTCAAGTGAACGCTGCGCAACCATATGACATACATTTACCAGCTCAGTCCAGAAATCCAATGACTTTCATCTCCAGTGCCTTCTCACCTTCTCAAATATCAGTTAATTTTTTTTAAGCACAAGAGTAGAAATGCTCCATTCAACTTTCTAATATGACTTCTGGATAATGATCCCATAGCTATAATTAGTTGCATTAAAAAGTCATTGAAAGATTTGAAATCTCTTCTCCATATCACATCTCACTCATTAGTCAAAACTAATAGCTCTTGATGGAGTCAACAAGACATTGAATTTGTTTATGTGTGTATCATGTGTAAAAGACAAAATGCTGTTTGACATACCCTGAGTGAGACAACTTCAGTCTACTATCTCTCTTCTGCTGGAGAGCCAGGCTTGAGCCACAATGTCTTGGCTTTCTCAGTATTTTATATTTTTGAAGAACATACCGTACTGGAAAGGCAAGGGAAAGTACAATTCCTTACTTTACTAAGTGATTCACATGTTGGAATTGGGAAAAGAGAAAATACCACCAAGAAATACATTTCCAGATTTGGCACTGGGGCCTTGAGTAGAGGGAGCCATTTGTATTACAGAAAGTAAAATTAGCTGAGTTGACTTCGGTTAAGTATTACCTATTATGGTTCCAGGACAGGGTTGGTATGTTAGTTTTGCACAATGATTCTCCATTAGCAGAGCCTGGGGAAAACAAAAGATCAGTGGTTAAATAAGAAGTAGATTGAAAAATGAAAGGCATATTAAAGATATTGTGTCCAACTTTCTGTCCTACAGATTTAGTGCTAGGACTTCCATATTTCACCAATAACAAATTTGCTGACCTAAAAAATCATTTCAGAAGAAATTCAAGCACACCAACGTTCTACAAGAAACTGATTGATGAATTTGTTGTTGTTTGGTCTTAGTCATGTCCGACTCTTCATGACCCCATGGAGTGTACTGTTGATGGGGTTTTCTTGGCAGAGCTATTGGAGTGGTTGGCCATTTCCTTTTTCAGTGCAGAACTATTGGAGTGATTGGTCATTTCCTTCTTCAGTGATGAATTTATACTAAAAAGTTTACATACATCAAGAATCAAAGGGAGAATTCAATAGAAGATTTAATATCCTGCTAAACGTGGCTTGCCCTCCAAAAAAAAAAAAAACAAACAGTAGGAGGAAAAAGTTGACTTTCCCTACATTTAATATCTTTCACCTCAGTTCAATCTATATAAAAACTAAAATTTCATTTAACTTCTTTGCTTTGTTTGAATCTTAGAGGAAGCTTTAACTAGCAAAATAACATTCTTATTCCATTAAAAAAAAAAAGAAAATTATACATTGGGGTCAAAGAAAGATATACCTGAATCAATCAGTCAATCAGCAAGCACTTATTAAGACCTGCTATATGCCAGTCACAACCACAGTGGCAGATGATGTGAATATAAAAACCAAAAATGAAATAATTCCTGCTCTCAAGAGATTTATTCTACTGAGGGAGACAAAATTCTCTGTCTGTCTGTTCGTCTGTCTCTCTCTTCCCCTGACCTCCCCCACCACTCCTCGTTTCTCTCTCCTTCTCTGTGTGTCTGTAATGTACTGAGAGGGACTGCAGTATAGAAGGGAATACCTATGGATCATGATACTATGTATTATCTACCCTATAATGGACTGGATAATAAGTTTGAGCAAAACTGTACTTCTGGGTATACTTTGAAGAAAAATGAGACCGCAGGTGACCTGGGACCACACACAGCTTCTAAGCACTGTGTCATCTATCCTGTGGCCTGCTTAGTGCTCATAATGCAAAAACCATTTTTCAATTACATATAATTGAGTTGTAAAAAGATTATTATTCTTTACTGAAACTTGACTTAATTTTTCATCCTAGGAGCAGATTTTTCTCATTTTGGGGGGCCATATTACATTAAAATCTACTGGAAAATTTTCATTGGAATGAGACAAAAAATGTTCTCTTTGTGGGCTTCAGATGCCTTGATTGTCACTCTTTAATGAAAACAGGGCTTCCTTTGTAAAAACAAACACAACCCAGAAATGTTCATTCCTGATTTGGAAGATATCCATTGTGCTAAATTAGATTTTTCTAAAACCCATCCCTAACAGCCTCAAGGTCCTACACTGCCATTGCTAACTTTCCAACAAAGGAATTTAGGGCTAAATGTTTTATGCTGAGCCATGGGGTCTCTGCTTATCCTAAGGGATTTGAGATTAATTTTGGAAAAATCCTAGGGATGGAGGCACAGAATCTCCTCTGGGCCAAGTTAAGGAGTTCAGGAAATACTCAGGAGTCTGGCGGCACATTGGACCAAGAAAGTCTTATATAGTGGCCTGGTGACCTGGAATGGGGGACTTACTTCCAAATGAAACATTTTCCTACAGAATTTTTTAAATTCTTTATAACACCCATTTTTTTTCTGATAGCACAAAGAGAAAGCAGTTGGTAACATCCAGACATCAACTGAAAATAGCTCTTTATATTAAAATTAATCAGAATATTGTGCCTTCCTAGGAAAGAATTTAATAGGCATTGATATGGAGGTGAGAGAGAAGCATTCTAGGCAGAAGAACTATATGAACAAAAGCATGGTGGGAGAAAGCAATGGAACACAAAGATATTACATTGGCAAAAGCACTGACTACTTGAATAAGGAGCAGTAGAGATATCTGGAATCGTATCCTATGGATTATCTGATCAGATGTCAGGATGCCATGAAACTTTAGATGAGAATTCTTCTTCTTCTAAACATCTTATGCAGTATATTGATGATGCACCTTGATGATTAAGGGAGGGGGTGATCAGGCTACATCACAATGTTTTATACCAGCTAATAGATAAAATTCTTAGGTGTCTATTAAAGCAGACAGGCTAATTCTTTTCAAACCCAATTAAACCATCACTTCAAATAATTCTGTGGTAAACCAATGACTATGATAATGTGGCAGTTGAGTACTGCCCCAAAGGATAAAAGACATTTCCTAGAAATTGTATCCCTCTCCTACTATTGGAAGGACTTTATAAACATACCATGGGGAAATTGAGAGGCAACACATTCCAACCAACACGTGTAAATGAGAGAAAGCAACAAGGCTCATTGGACCTTTGGAGGGCCACTGGATTGAACAACTTGCTGGATAGTACTGAATATCAATAATGTACCAAACTCCAGGAATACTGGGTGATATTGAAATAAAGTGCTAGGAAGGAGAAATAGGAAAGTCCACTCAACAACCCATGACTATGCACATAATGAAAAAGGATTTTCAGAATATTTTTTCCACCTGAAGACAATTTATTAAAGATACTATATACATATTTGTAGGAATGACTAAAAACATTGGAAAGATTTCAGTACCAATAAAAAGAGAAGACTAGAAGACTCAAATAATTTTTCAATTCCATGATGTCTACATGCAGTGGGTTGCAGTTCTTTGGGGGGTTTTGGTTCCATCTCTTTCCTAACCAAGATCACTGTTCAAAATACCAACGCTTTGTTGTTGCCCCCACAATCCCAGTCTTTTTCCCACTGACCATTAATAATGAAATGTTAGCAGAAAGAACAATAGCTCTGTTTAAGACTGTGTTTAAATGATGTCAAACATATGGGCTAACACTGGAGAATGGAGTCAGATACCCGCATATGTGGTCTAGATGATGCCAAGCATCTGGATATTTAGAAATATCCATCTAATTGCCTAGATTTTTTGAGTTTCCTCCAGGTTTGACACCCTGCAGACATAGGATGAGTTGAACCTTAACTTGTGTACAAGGGATTCTGCCAGATTAGTGAGAGTAATTTGATCTTCTGCTGACGGCCTCATTTGTGTGTTGCCGTGACAAAATGTAATTAATGTTTGGAAATGCATTCCTCCATGAGTCAGGGTATAGTAGAACTGATGATCATCAAACCCCTTGTAGATGGACCAATCATCCCTCTCTTATCTGTGAAAGCTTTGTGATCTTGCTCTGTAGTTTGACCCCAGTGAGCATCATAAAGTTCACAGAATGGTTTCTTTATATAAGTGGGGTCTGTCTTTAAGTTGATGACTATTTTGCTCGATTTAGAAGGAAAAAAATCTCAAGTATGGCAAAAAATAAAAATAAAAAACTGGGACAGCACATATGATTTGAATTACACTCAGATAATCACCATTCTTGGCGAGCCCAAGGTTGGAAGGAAAGCTTGAATTTCTCCTAGGAGACATTTCTCAGCTTAACTTTTAACAAGGGCTACAATTGAGTCCTGCCTTCAGATGAAAACCAAAGGAGTGCAACCTATTTCAAGCCTTTACTGACATCTCTAGCCTGCTTTGAAATAAGTTCTTTGAGGAGAATAGCATTCATGTGTTATATTGGAAGCAGTAAAAACTAGCCAAAAAAAAGACTGTTCAAAAGGGAAAAAATCCTCTTTAAGCTTAACCTCTGCTTGAAGTCACTAAGCATTGTCTCCCAGGCATCTGTCATGTTCCTTGAACTTAAATAGAAATCTAAACATTTACTTTTTTTTTGATCACCTTTCCAATGAACTCTATGGACCATTGCCATCTGCCCCTTATGCTAGGACCATTTGGGAGTCATTAGCACTTGTAGAAAAAAAAGAACAAGGTAAATAATACATTTTGTGATGCCAAATCCCAATAGTGTCTCTGCATCCTTCTTTTGAGGAATACATTCACCTTTCTGTGGAATTGGGGGTAGACCTCAAAGATTTGGTAACATGGGTCACCTCATCAAAATCCCTAGACCAGAGTTCAGGGTATATAAAATATGTGACTTCCTAGAAGAGAGACAGCATGGAATAGTAGATAGAAAGTTGCAATAGAAGTTAGAAAAATCAGTCCAGGTCTCAACTCTGACCATGGGTGAGTCAGTTAACTTCTTACTGCTCTAGGTAAGTCTCTAGGGCTTTAAGACATGGATGAGTGGCCCAGTGTGGGTTGGTAAAGGGATTTTCCACCATGGATAAAATCACAAATCCAGACCTAGGGGATACAGGGGAACCAAATAGAAACTATTTGGAAATTGCCAGAAGAAAATGATTGTCATCTCCATCTAACGGACCTCAGTCCATTAGTGAGACAAAAATAATGAGTTATCTGTGCCAAATAGGGGTCAGCATCTGAAATAACATGGAGGATCAGGAAGTATTTGGGCATCTACTGTGGGCCTTAGCTATTAGTGCATTGTCATTGTAAGACCATTTATATGTGGCTAGTAGAGCTAACTGAAATGGGGTGAGGACAGTGATCACAGAATGAGTCAGATTGTCTAGCCTACACAACGTTAAACGACCAGTTTGATTTTCCTCACTAATCAGCTTCAATCATCAAACTGCAAACTTTGTTGGCATTTAATAGATAGCCTATAACTCAAGGCTTCTTTGATGCATGGGTCCAAGCTCTGCTCTTTTAAATGGAAGAAGGTCAAACTGACCTATAGAAAAAGAATGCCATGGTGAAGCATTCAAGTGGCAAGTTTGCATTCAAATGGTAGCTCTGTTCTCATTTGATTGGGTTTTCCTTGTCTTTCCAGGCCTTTGGTTCATCCTCAAGCTTCCTTCTCAACCTAATTTCTGCTCCTAACTACCTATGTGCTTTATCCTATATCTGCTCCACAATTTCACCTTCCATTCCATCTATTTCCATTGATATGAAGATGCTTCTTCCCATCAGTTCTATTTTAACTCTGAGCATTAAATATTGATAATCACTTTGAAATAGCAGCTCTTGGGGTGGCCAGGTGGCACAGTGAATAGAGCACCGGCCCTGGAGTCAGGAGGACCCAAGTTCAAATTTGGCCTCAGACACTTGACACACTTATTACCTATGTGACTTTGGGCAAGTCCCTTAACCCCAATTGCCCTCCAAAAAGAAAAAAAAGAAAAAGAAAAGAAAAAGAAATAGCAGCTCCTAGTTCCCAATACCCCACTCTCATCCCATGTAACAAATATAGCTACTGTTGGATAGAGGTAAGGAGATATGGCCACACCCAACTGTCCAACCCAAGACACTGTTTTTGGTCCATTAGGATACATACCACCATTATGAAGAGAATAACAATTCATGCTGAGATTTAACTCCTAAAACAACAATTCTAACAATTATGTGATTATGTGTTTTCCTGGATTAACAGAACTCCAGGGATTTTGATATTATAGAACTTGGTTGTTTCATGAAATCTAAGGAGTCTTATTTTCAATAGGTAAGTCATTGGGTAATAACACATACCAGTCTTTTGTTTGAAACATTTGTTTGGGTTTAGCACTATGAGGCAGATAAACAAGTGTTTCACAGATGCAGAATGTCACTTCATATATTTTAAGCAGTCACCATGTTTGCTATGCCTTAAACGTGAAGATCTGTCTGATTGAATGCATACTTTCAACTATTAATCCTGAAGCTACATCTGCTTCACATCACCTGTTCAAAGTGATCCATTTTCCTCCAGGGTCACCTAATGATCGTAATGGAATGCGCAAAAGTCAAGGATGATGGCATCCATTTTTTTTCCTGAAACCAAGGCCTCTCCATGTTTAGTGGCAGCACCTATTCCAGTGTACTCACCTAATAAAATCAAGTATCCACCTCATCATTAACCGGCCTGTAAAGTTATGAAGATTAATAAAGCCACACATAAAAAGTATATTGAAGTTCTCTCATAGAAGAAATTATCACATTAGGAATCACATAAAGTTTATCAAGTCTAAATAAAGGCTAAATTCCTTTATTCTTGACATTTGATATCCTCCATAAATCTGCTGTAGCCTATCTTTCCGGTTTTACTTCATACCACTCCCTGATGTCTATATTATATTTATACTCCATCTATCCTGAGTAATTACCATCCTCAGACATACTCTTTTTTTTCATCTCCACATTTCTGAGCATCCTTTTTCCTTTTGCAGAATCCAAAATGGCCTCTCCCCTAGATCCACCTGCTAATATCCTACCCAGTCAAAAAGAAAACACTCTGCAAGAATCATGAGAGCTGATTTAAAGTATTTGGAAACCCATCATGCAGAAGAGGGATTCCTCTCCCTCTAGCCCTGGAGGACAGAGCTGGGAGCAAAGCGTGGGAGTTTCAAAACCATAAAGCTTGGCCCACTGCAAGGAAAAATTTTCCAATAATCAGAGTGACTCAAGTACAAAATGGGCTGCCTCAGAAGGTAGTGTGAGTCCTCTGTTCCACAACAGAGCTCTTTAAACAAAGGCTAAAGGACCACTTACTGGCTGAGGATGTTTTACAGGCTCAGCAGGCTACAATCTGAGCTCTTCCATCATGCACTAGAAAACTCTTTATCCTGGAAGATCGCTGAAGTCCTGGAATGTGTACCTGGGAAGTATTACCAGGCTGTAATCCAGACTTCATCATGCTTCCTCTCCCTTTCTTTTCACTTTTCAGTTTCCTTTGATGTGATTTCTTCCTCTATTAGAATATAAGCTCCTTTTGTTTGTTTTGGTGTCCCCAGTGCTTAGCACAATACCAGGCACATAGGAAATGCTTCATAAATGTTTGTTGACTGACAGGTGATTTGAGACTCTGTATGTTGGCATTGGTTATCCCCTATGCTGGGAATTTTTTTTCTATCACTTCTGTGTCCTGGCCTTTCCTGATTTTCTTTAAGACTCAGCTAGATTCTTATCTTCTTCAAGAAGCCTTTCCCAAAAAGGAACCACGTGTACAAAAATATTTATAGCAGCTCTTTTTGCAGAGACAAAGAATTTGATATTGAGGGGATGCCTGTCAATTGGGGAATAGCTGAAGAAGTTGTGGTATATGATTGTAATGGAGTATTATTGTGCTATGAGAAAAAACAACCAGGATGATTTCAGAAAAACCTGGAAAGACTTACATGAACTGATGCAGAGTGAAGTGAGCAGAACCAGGAGAACATTGTATACAGTAACAGCAACATTTTGCAATTATGAAATTAGCTCTTCTAGGCAATACAATGATGTAAGACAATTTCAAAAGACTCATGAAGGAAAATGTTATCCATATTCAGAGAAAGCGCTATGGAGTCCAAATGCAGATTGAAGTATATGATTTTCTCTTTTGTTGTTATTTTTCTTTCTTATGTTTTTTTTTTCTTTTTGTTCTGATTCCTCTTTTACAACATGACTAATGTGGAAATATGATTAATATGATTGTACATGTATAGCCTATATCAGATTGCTTGCCCTTCTTGGGGATGGGGGAGAGGAGAGAGGGAGAAAAAAATTTGGAACTCAAAATGTTGAAAACTATCTTTATGTGTAATTGGAAAAAATAAAATACTATTAAGTGGAGAAAACAAAGAAGCCTTTCCCAAGTGAAAGCCCCTTCCTGACCCTTTGCAGTACCTTCCTGTGTGTACATAGTTGTGTATATGTTGTCTCCTTATTAGAATGTGAGCTCCTTGAGAGCAGAAGCTGTTTTGTGGTTTTCTTTTTTGGGGGGGAGGGGAGGGTGAGATTTTCTTTTATGTCCTCAGAACTTAGCACAATGCCTGGCACATGGTAAGGTCTCAATACATGCTTGTTGATAGACTGACTGGAGAGGTTAGCAACTTAGACTAGATGGTCACTGACATTCTTTCCAACTCTAAGTTTCTACAGAATGCTATGGTAGACTGTCACTTCAGTATCAAGTATAAATGCCATGAGGTCTCTCCTTCCCTCCCCCAACCTCCAGCTAGAAGGGGTCTCTACCTTATCTGACCTCATAGCATTATGTATTCTGCTCATGCATATACTATAAGTTAATTTTTATTTTTATCTGTCTACTTTATCATGTCTTTATCACCATTATTAGAAGATGAGCTGTCGGAGGATAGGGACTCTGTTTAATCTATTTTAATATCACCTTCTTCCCCATGTGGGGGAGGGAGTGACACCAAGATAGATTAGAGCTTATCCTATGAGAGCTTATCCTAGTACTGAGCTTTGCCACACTTAGACACTTAATAAATGAATTAATATTATACCTTTAAAGTGCCTTGATCATAGCTAAAATCTGCGCTTTTTTTCTGATTTTTTTTTCTGTCTTTGTATAGTAACAGTGGACCATAGAGCAGAATGGCCAAAAGACAGTGAGACTTTGTCTTGTCTAACGTTAGAAAAAAAAAACCTCAGGGTACAACAGAACATTAGTGTTTTCTTTATTCTTTGTTTGGTACTTGTACAGTCTCACATTTTATTTTATTTCTAAATCTTGGAAATCTAGTCAGCCTCACTATATATTTCAAGTGGGCCCCATGCCTTGCCAGCATATTTTACAAGCGAGAAAATGAAACCAAACCATAAATATGAAAATAGTTCTGCTGAAACAAAGGCATGGTGTTTGATTTGACATCCATACAGGTTTTCTACAATGTGTTCAGTGTTTGGGTTGAATGAGTCAACTCATGTATCCCAGGAGTCTGGCAACACCCTTACTATCGTTAGAGAGGGGAGATTTTTTTTTAAAGCAATAAATCCTCTTATTTTTATGTCTCTTCCTGAGGAAAAGAAAAGTAATTAGTTATGTAATCAAATCTTTGAGCTGGTTCTAATTCTTAGCCAATTACACAGTCTCTCAGCTCAGGAAAACCTGGGGATCTTTCTTTGTTCTAATTAAAGCTATGTCAACACATCAGAAAGTGAAAAGAGATCTGGCAAATATCCAACTAATTTGATGGCTGCAAAGAATCCATCCAAATAATTTGAGCTCCAAAACGTAAAATTATAAGGAAAACAAAAGACAATAACAGCTCCTATTTTCATTCCATCTTAAAGTTTACCAAGTATTTCTAAAAACCCTATGAGGTAGGCAACTCCATTATTTTTTGTCCCCATTTGGCATATGAGGAAACTGAGGCTCACAGGCCCATTGTTCGTAGCTATTAAGTAGTAAAACTGAGGCCTGAATGAAGGTCTGCTGTTGTCAAGTCATGGGCTCTTTCCATCACACCAAGTTACATCCCTAATGGTAGGAATTTCAGACACAATGGAAGGCCAGCAGGGCAGAGACATCTAGACATGGGCGCCTTTTGAATCTCTCAAATAATTTGGTCTCCAAGGCCTACATTTTGGAGCCCATTTTTTTTTAAAAGAGCCATTCAGAGGAGGAAATGAGATGTATGAAAGAAATAGTTGAATTTCCAACTGAATGAATGACTTGTGAGCACAGCTGTTATAAAGCAATAGCCAGGCTTTAGTGAAGAGATAAAATGCTTTCAATTAGTGAGCATTTGAAGGCATTATCTGAGGAAAGCACCTGGCTCTTTTTAAACAGCTAAAGTTAGCTTGGAAAGACAGTTTACAAAGCATGGCTGAAAACCAATCCCATTGTTCTGTAGTTGATTCTTTGCCTTTGTACTAAAAACCATCATACTCAAGTCAATTATTATGTGCCTACTATGTACAAGTGTTAATGCTATGCATTGTAAACACAAAGACAAAAATAGAAGACAAGGACAGAATGCAGCCTCCTTGTACTTAAGCCTGTATTCTTTTAGGAATATGTCATTTGCAATATAAGCAAATAGAAGGTAATTTGAAAAGGTAGAAAACACTAACAACCGTGGGGACTAGGAGAGACTCCTCCTAAGTAGCATCCAAGTCACATGTACGTCAAGTTATTAAGAGGCAGGCAAAGGCATTAAGAGGCTAGGTGGGAATAGTTTTTGTGAAGGCACAGAGATAGAAGATGGAATATAGAACTGGAAGAATAGTTAGTAGGCCTGTTTGATGGGGACTCAGATGGTATAAATGGAAGTGATATGAAATTATTGAAAAGTTAGAATGGAACCAGATTGTGGAGGGCTTTGAGTGCCAGACTATGGAATTTGTCCATTTTACCTTAGAGGTCACAGGGAGTCATTGAAGATTCTAGAACAGGGTAGTGATCTGGTCAGATGGTCAGATATGTGTCTTAGGAAGATTATTTTGGCAGCTATGTGGAAGATGGATTGGGTGGGGAGGGGAAAGCCTAGAAAAAGAGACAAATTTCGAGGTTATTGCAGAAATTTACATAGGAAGGGTGGCCAAGTGGATGAGGAGAAGGGCTCTGATATGAACGACAGGATAGAAGTAGGATTTAATATTTCGTAACTGATTTTGTAACTAACCTCATCACATTCTTTATTGTTCAGACATGGCTCAGTTTACTGTTAGCTATTTCCAAAAATCAAGTCCTCAATCAATGAGTCCTAATGAGTTGCCATGATTAAAACTATTACAAAGAATGCACCTATAGTTTCAAAAAATTCAAACCATGAAGACAATTTCAAAGGACGCTCAGAAGGGCTCTGAATAATGACAGCCTTAATAGATTAGTTACACTTCCTTCCAAGTTCATTATTTTGAAGAGAGCAACTCATGTGAATGTATAAGTTCTGTTTTGTATGGTTAATAATAATATGATTAATTATTAATACTATTAATGATATTATTAGTTATTAATACTGCTAATAATACTTGTTAAGAATAGTAATCACACATCACATTTGATAGTGGTTTAAAGTCTATTATTTTGCCTAATTTACAGATGAGGAAACTAAAGTTCACAGACACCAAGTGATTTGTTCAGCATCACACAGCTTAGTAAGTGTCTAAAGGGAGATTCAAACTCAGACCCTCCTGATTCCAATTCCTAAATTTCTTTTAAAAATCAGTCACATTACTTAGTAGTGATACCTAGCACATCCAGTGTCTGGATACTGTTTTTGATCTATCTGAATATTTAGGAAAAGAACATCACAAATATGTCAAATGGAAGAAAGAAGGAAGGGAGGAAGGAGAGGAAGAAACAGAAAGAAAGAAGAAAGAAGAGAGAAAGAGAAAGAGAGAGTAAGGGAAAGAGAAATAGAGGGAGAGAAGGAGGGAGAGACAGAGAGACAGAGAGAGAGAGAGACAGAGAGACAGAGAGAGAGAGAGAGAGAGAGAGAGGGGGAGAGAGAGAAAGAGAGAGAGAAAGAGGGAGAGAGAGAGAGGGAGACAGAGACAGAAACAGAGAAGGAGAGGGAGAGGGAGAGAGAGAGAGACGGAGAGGGAGAGGGAGAGAGAGAAGGAGAGAGAGAGATTATACTGGAAAATATGAGGAAAGGAACCTTTTGGTACTCATTTGAGAGCCTTGAAGCTTGAAAAGCTTGAAAAAGCCTTTGAATTTTTGCACACTGGCTTCTCCTTATTTAGGTAGCCCTAGGTCCATTTTTATCTGCACACTCCTTTGTGATCATCTGATTTGACTCCCAAACCTCTTCTTTCAATGTTCTTTTGGCAGGATGATCCTTTCTCTCTTCTCTATTTTCCACATCATACTTCAGTTCTATACCATCCCACTGTTTCTCACATCTACTCCTCCTACAAATGCCTAATTCCCTATACTGTGCAAACAATTAGCTAGTTATGACCTTGGGACATTATTCTGGTTAAAAAATTGTCTAGTCAAATCTAGGATGGAACATTAGAATGGAACAACATGTAGCACGGTGATTGTAACTCCTTTGAGGGTAGGGATATGTTTTAATTTTTTCCATCTTCTTATATATTATTTTCAGGGTTTTTAAAAAATGTCATTGGTAACTTTGTATCAGTCATTTCGAGATACAGTCCCTCGGCCTACCTTGTAACAAAGATGATTAATTAAACAAAACCAACACAGTGACAGAAGTCTGATAGCATATAAAACATTCTGCACCTATAGCCCACAACCTTTTAAAGAAAAGGAGGGAGGTTCCTGTCCCTAGTTCTTTATCAGAGTCAAGATTCGTCATTACAATTACATAGTGGGAGATTTTCTTTTAAAGATCTTTTCATTTACTAATTGTAGACATTTTGTATGTTGTTTTGCCTGGTTCTGTTTGCTTTGCATTGCATCAGTTCAAATTCATCTTCCCCCATTTCTCTAAATTTGTCATATACAAATTAAAGTACAATAATGTTCCATTACATCCACATATCACATCTTCCCACCTCGCCTACCCCAAAGTCTTCAATCGATTTGCACCTACTAAAAAGAATATGGGACTTGAACTAGTGTGTTAAAATATAATTTCAGCCCAGCCACTGGGATAAGTTCTTATTTCAACAAAAATGACTGGGAAAAATGGAAAGCAGTCTAACAAAAATTAGGCTTAGATCAACATCTTACGTTATATACCAACAAATGTCTCCAAATGGGTACATACCTTAGATATAAAACATCACATGATAAATGAGAAGAGCAAGGAAGAAATTCTCTTAAATATCACTGTATTAATTAAAAACTAAAGAATTCTGGTCCAGGCAATGACTTACCATGATTTCAGAGGACCAAAGATGAAAACGGCTACCAAACCACTGACAGAGAAGTGATGCACTTAAAATTCAAAATGAGATATAAATTTTTGGCCGTCATCAATTTGGGAAATTGTCTTGCTTCACTATGCACATTTGTTTAAAGGATTTTATTTCTCTTTGGGTGGGGAGGAAGAGAAAATAAATACTTGTTAATTGAAAATAAAAACCCCCCTCAAACATTTACTATGATGTGAACCCAGGCAAGTCACTTCATTTCTCTCACCTTTAATATTATTCTTCATTTGTAAAATGGGGATAAAAATAATATGGACTCACAGAGTTGTTGCAAAGATGAGATGAGGTAGTAGATGTAAAATGCTTTACAAAGCTTAAAGTGTGAAATAAATATTGTTATTCTTAATTAGCCACCACAATCATGCTGATACGCCCCCATGTTATCTAGCTCTATGGTTTCAAAACATTTGGAGCTTAATACATATGACTGAGTTGCTACTAGTCATTCTAACACTCTATCTCTTGGGCCTAAACTAGGCTACTTTGATTGGAGGCATACGCCAGGTTAAGTTATATGGGTACTTCAGCTAAGTTTAAAATGGATGTGAGAGGATGAGGGGGGATAGAGCGATCAATTTTGCTTAGAAGGTTGGGTTTTTGTATAAGAACACAAAGGCATGGAACATTTTTCATGGTGTTATTAAGAGAGAAAATCAGGCTATTCAAGATATCAAAGAACACTCTGACATTAGTACCTATAAACAATTTATGGGAATGAGTAAAATGGGTTCATTGAATTGGAATATTTAATTATAGAATTCACTTGGCTGAGTATACAATTATGTATGATTGAAATTAAAACCAGTTCCACTCAGAAAATCGAGGTGTTTTTTTTCTTCTTTCTACTGGTTTTACTAAAAGTACATTTTAAAGACAACAGGGCCTTGGAGGTAAGGATGGTGGCCTTGGGGGGAAGGATGGGGAAAGAGTAGTTCAAATTACCCCCAAAAAACCTCAGCCTTGAGGCTTTACTTATCTATAGTATGTCTTCTATTTGGAAAACCTCACTAGCTTACTCTCTAATGATTGCAACATTCTGCCACATCTTTGCATTTAATTTTCCGAGGATTTCCTAAAGCACATGCAAGATAGTCCTAGAAATCAAATTCTTAAGTCTGGTTCCTCTGGAAACAAAATCAGAACCCATAGCAACCATTTCTACCTTTCTACTTATGCCAGAGACTTTGTTCTCTTGGAAATACAATGACAAAGTTCTAAAAAACATCAATTCCTCCCCTACTGTATATAGAGCAGAGGAAGAGACAAAGCTTAAACAAAAGCACAATACCTTCTGAGGAGTCTTGTTGTTTGTCCTTCATTCTTGAAGAAGACTGTCATGAGGAAGGTGATACAATGACTTGCAAGCTAATCGGATGTAAGTAAGGAAGAACTGTGCAGTTACCAGTCTCATTTTCTCTGCTGGAGCCAACTGGGTCCAGCAGCAAGATATAAGTCAGGATGACTGGCGTTGGCCTTGGATGCAATGGGAGACCTTGACCTCTTTAATCTAGGGTCTTTAATGGTCTCAAGACTTGACTGAGGTAATACCCATTCAGTGATTAAGGCTAGGTAAGAAAGGAGGCAAATTATAGAATTTTACCTAGTGAAAAAAACAACAACAAAAACCCAACAAGTCTGGGAGGGGAAGACCCTCAGGGTTTCTGGCCAGAACAGAAATAATTGTACTTTACATTTACTCTGAGCCCTCAGGGCTCAAACAATGCACAAGTAGGGCTTCGACCATTAACCAATCAATGAGAACCAGAGTGCTTTGGTTTTAGGCAAGGTCCTTAAGAGAGAAATCTAGCTCATGAATCCCAAGATGTTTTCAAGGTTTTAGGGATCAGAATTTACATTTCTTTAGCAGAGCACCTACAGGTAAAGGTATGATACCCTATGTGGACAGAGAGAGGAAGAAGGAAAGAAAAAGAAAGGAAGGAAGGAAGAAAGAAAGGAAGGAATGAAAGAAGGGAGGGAGGGAGTAAGGGAGAGAGGGAGGGAGGGAGGAAGGAAGGAAGGAAGGCTACCCTCTAATTCCATTAAGTTTGATCCAAAGAACTTTACTTATAGTAAAAGAGTGTGAAACAATTCTGTCTTTCTCTGTTCCTTGCCCTTCTATGATTACATCAACTTGCTTGGGAAGAACAGTAGATCAGGGGTGTCCTGACCAAACCCCTCTTCACTCTTCCACTAAACATTTTAATTAAATAATTAGTGTCCTGAAAATAAATTGAGATGCTTTTGGAAAATTGGTCTACCATTCAAATTTTTATAGCTCTCTAGTGGTTTGAGGCATTCAAGTATTATTTTTTTGGTGTAACTTCTCCCAGGGCCCTATGCTAAAGCAGGAATTCCTAACCTTCTGTGTGTGTGTGTGTGTGTGTGTGTGTGTCTGTGTGTGTCTGTGTGTGTGTGTGTGTCTGTGTGTCTGTGTCTGTGTGCATGTTCATGTGACATAGGCCCCTTCAACTGTCTAATAAAGCCTATGGACTCCTCAGAAATTTTTTAAATATTTAAAATAAATACACAAGGTTATTAAGGTAATCAAAGGTTAATGAAAAGAAAGATGCAACTTTTTGCCCATCCAGGACCCCTGAAATCTATTCACAGTCCCTGGGTCTCTGGACACCAGATAAAGAACTTCAATATCAAAAAATCTCAATGAAGTCCATGCAGATAATCCAAAATTAATAGTCTTCCAGGAAGGTCCAGGTGCATGTACCTTAGCTGGCAATCCTAGAGATTACACTCTCTCCAAAATAAATGATTATACAATTTGACAAAGTACCATTTTTAAAAAATCTCATAGGTTGCCATCCCTCTTGGTTCTTGCAAAGGTTGTGAGAAGAGAAGAGAAGAGAAGAGAAGAGAAGAGAAGAGAAGAGAAGAGAAGAGAAGAGAAGAGAAGAGAAGAGAAGAGGTTTCCCCTTTCAGAGGATCCAAGTACCTTGGATGGATTGATTTTCTTCTTGTGTGTGTATATATATATGCATACATATATGGAAACTATAGCCAAGAGAAGTAATAGCTCAATCAAAGTCACAGAATTAATGACGGATTCAAAATTGGAACCTTGCTCCTTGTGCATAAAATCCTGTGTTCTTTCCACTATACCCCAAAACAGATCAGGGCAGGCCTCGTTCAGCAGAAGTGCACAACCGCTGATTTTGCTTCTGCGTTTGATTATCTATCTCCATTTCTTTGTCTAAGTGACCGTGACTTCTATGTAATTAAGACTATTATGGCCCAGTTCCTAAAATTCCCTAGATGTGAAGTGTCCAAACAGCTCAAAAGAGTTCAAATTCTATTTTAATTTCCTCACAAAACAGAATCACTCTAGTAGAAAACCCACCTCTGTGGGGGTTTTATTGTTGCAATAAACACTAAAATTCTACTTCACAATTAATCACTTCCAGAAAGAAAAATGGCAGCCAACAGAAGATAATAGGGTGCCCTCATTCTGAAATTCTAGATTCCAGCTTGGCCCATGATGTGGATTATTCACCAAAGGAAAACTTTCAACTGTAAAGAGGAAATTTTAATTCACTTAGCTGAGGATTCTAATCCCCTGTGCCAAGTGTTTTGCTGGTGTCAATTAAGCAAGGCTTCTCAGATTTCCACTGGGAAATCCCGATAATCTTACACTTTCTTCAGAAATAATAACATTTTGTCTGTTTGTTAGGGAAACAATTAAACCAAGCGTTGGCATAAATTGCTGTCTGGGGGAAACATTCTTACAAGTAGTAGAAGATGCACCTCATTGGAATGGGGCTATACTGACTGAGACATGATCTTCAAAAAATGTTGAGCCAGTAAGGGCAGCAAGAATATTTACTTAACTTCTCCACAGTGTGTCTCCCACCCATATTTCTAATCTTATTTACTATTCCTTTCTTTTCTTTTTTTGCTTTTTTGTATGGCAGTTGGGGTTATGCAACTTGCCCAAGGTCACATAGCTCATAAATGTTAAGTGTCTGAAGCCACATTTGAACTCAGGTCCTTCTGACTTTAGGGCTGGTGCTCTATCCACAGTGCCACCTAGCCATCCCGAATCTTATTTACTATTAATCTCCTTCACTAATTCTCCATTCTGGTCAAACTAACTGGCTATTTCTTTTCTTTGCCCAAAATTTCATCTTGTGCCTTCACAAGTTTGCATAGGTGGCCAAGACATCCCCCATTTCTGGAATGCACCACCATCTCACACTTGTTTCATAAACACCTCTATCTTGTTATAAGCACAGTTCAGACTCCACTTCCTAACCCAAATATTTCCTGATCTGAATAATTATTAGGGCTTTCTGGAAATGACATTTCTGCATTCAATTAGCTCTCTCTCTCTCTCTGTATATACATATATACATATATATATATATATATATATATATATATATATACATATATAAAATCTCTCAGTAGAATGTGAACTCCTTATGGGCAAGAATTATTATTGTCTATTTATCCCTAGCACCTAGTACAGCACCTGACAATAATAATGATAATAAAACGATGAGGATGGGGATAACAACATTCTAAGCCTTGCAAAGTATTTAATAAATGCTAGCTCATTTGACCTTCACAATAACCTTGTGAAATGGGCGCTATTCATATCCCTATTTCACAGATGGGAAAATTGAGGCTCAGACTCAGTGGCTTGCCTAGAGTCACACAACTAATCAGTATTGAGGAAGAATTTGAACTTACCCCTTTCTGCCTCCAAGGTCAGCACTCTAACCAGTATGCAACCTACCTGCCTTCATAGTATATAATTGATGGTTCATAAATGCTTGGTGAATTAAATGAAATATTAGTCATTGTTAAGTGTGCCTTTGGTAGCTCATGGGGAACCCCCATAGATAGCCCAGTCTGTAGTTAGTAGAAGGAATACATATTTGTTTTTTGAATACATGTTTTTTTTTCTTTAATTTAGAAAATGTTATGTGAATTCTTAGATGGTTTTTTCCCCCTACTCTCCAGACACACCATCTTCTACAATATTATAGGCACCCTTTGAAGTTAGTGAAGAAAGGAACTGTTGTACATGGTCTGTACATAGGCCAGTTTTATTGAAATGACTTTGAGAGGGCCTCTTTCTAATGGGGTAATTGCTTCTTGGTGAGTGGGGGCATGCGAAAACGTAAATCAATACCCATGGCCCTGAAATGAGCATGATGGGGTCTGCTTCATTTCCTACTTGTGTCTAAATTACCATCCATTTCAGGAGGCCTTGGCTCACTAATGCCACTCCTGTCCCGTGGCCAAGGGCAGGGAGGCTGATGCCCTCCATATAATTTCACCTTGAGCTGACTTCAAGACATCAGAAAAAAATTTTTAAATGAACAACAGCAAATTTGACCACAACATTCCACATCGATCATGGCAGCCAGGAAATTTGTTTTTCTCCTCAGCAAGTCAGTTTCTTAAAGCTCTAGGCTCTAGAGTCTAAGGAGAAGCGAGATCACTTTTCTGGATATTAAAAAAAAAAGTCAAATTAAACCATGAAGCTTGAATGGGTAATATCCCCAGTTTATTCCCAGCTCTCATATTTCTCATTATCTGGGCAATACATTTGTCTCTTATCATATCATGCCTTTTATTGAACATTAGGGACTGGCAATTGTGTTCTTTCCTACTATGGCTAAGCCAGTGACATTTGGCAGAAACTAGAATGCTTGGAAGCTGAGTATTCCTTCTGCTGTGGTTTCCTTCTATAAAGAAAGATGCAGGAACTAGCAGTTACACTGAAGCATACCTGGAGGTCTAATAAGAAAAACTCCCTGGTCTTCTATGGTATGGAGGATCTCTGAAGACCATAACTCGTAATGATGGGTTAGAGATTGTAGGGAGCTTAGCAGCCATTTATTCTAAACCTGTCACTTTATAGATGAAGAAGCTGAGCCTAAGAGAGGTTAAGTGATTCATTCAAGGTCATGCAGACAAAAAATGGCAAAGACAAGAATTTAAACCAAAGTACTCTGACTCCAAATCCAGCATCTTTTCTATTATAATGATGCCTCCCAAATACAGACTGGCCTAAAGGACTGACCTTAAAACTTCACTAAGACTTTTGGGCCACTCTGTAGGCAATTTGTTAAAAGACTAACTATCCAATTCGGAATTCATCAGATCAGCAAATCTAAAAGGAGTGGAATGAAATGGAATCATTAGTTATATTTCTATATGTCTGTATCTTGTGTCCTCAATTAGTGAGTAAACTGGAGAGATTTAGGCTGATCCTACCATTCTCTCATCTAGTCCCCTGGGACCAATAGCATACATTTGCTGCCAGGGTTAGGGATGAGGTCCATGGCCAAGGAATAGAAGAAAGCTAATTGGACTGTGAGAGCTGACAAAACTATAATGAAATACTGAGAAAAAAGGTTCAGATGCACCTCATTAAAGTGTTTCAATGCGCCATTGAGACTAAAAACATCAAGGTTATATTTATAGAAATAAATCTCACTGAATCAGCTCAACTTATTTAACTAGGATCCTGTATCTGATTTATCTGTATAGTAAAGATGTGTGCTAAATGTTTATATTCTATTTTCCTTTGAGGAAGTTAGATGGCACAGAAGATGAAGGATAAAGCCTGGAGTCAGGAAGACTTAAGTTGAAATCCATACCCTTACTAGCAATGTGACCCTGAGCTATTCACATAACCTCTGTTTGCCTCAGTTTCCTCAATTGTAAAATGGGGATCATAATAGTATCTACCTCACAGGGTTCTCATGAGGATTAAAGAAGATAATATTTATAAAACTCTTAGCACAGTGCCTGGAACATACTTAAGAAATGCCTAATAGATATTTGGTTTTGTTTATGATGTTAAAGATTGCTGCTAGTGATTTTTGGATATGATAAAACTCCAGGGGGATCCTTTCTCTTGTGTTCAGGTCTCCCCCTCACACCACTCCTCTGCCATGCCATACTTGCTTTTGGACATTAATCAAGGTATAGATGGTACGCTCACTAAATTTGCAGATGGCCCAAAGCTGGGAGAAGCAGCTAAAATGTTGGGTGACAGAATCAGGATGAAAAAGATTTCAAAATACTTGAAGGGTGGGTCATATCTAACAAGGTGGTTCAGAATCTTAGAGTTTCCAATCTCAGCAAAGTGTCTCAGAGGTCATCTTGTCTAAACTGTACCTGAACTGGAATCCATAACACAAAATTCCCCAAAACTGGCCATTCAGTTCTCATTTCAGCCAAATGAGAAGGAATTCCTAGCTTACAGGCCATTCCCGTTTTGGATAGCTGTAATTATTATCAGAGTCTGTCATATATCAAATCTAAATTAATTCCTTTGCTATTCCAAATCTTAGTCATACTCCTAGTTCCATCTTTTGAGACTGTCAAAAAAAAAGTTGAATCCCTCTTCTGTGAGATAGCCTTGGAATACTTGAAGAGAGTTATCAAGCTATTCCCTTCTCTTAAGCCTTACCTGGTCCTTGACCAAGTTGTCTTTTTTCCCAGGTTAAATATGACTGAATCCTTCAGTCATTCTTATGTTGCATGAACTCCAGGCCCCACACCATACGTGGTCATGGCTTTAATTTGTCCATGCCCTCCCTGAAATGGGGTTCCCAGAATTGAATGCAGTCCTACAGGTGTGTGGTCTGACCAGGGCAGCATACTGTGGAACTATTACCCATTCTCAATTAAATTAAATCAAATAGGCATAAGTGGAATATAATGATACACAAAGAATTAAGGTTGAAAGTATCCCAAAGGGTGATGGAGAGGGTACGTGGAAGGCAGGAGTAGGCTATAACACATTACCAAGAAAGAACATTGAAATAATAACAGATAACTTTTCTATAGTACTTACACATATTATCTCATTCCATCCTTGCAATGACCCTCGCAATATTATTATCCCCATTTTCTGGGAGACAAAACCAAGACTGAGAGAAATGTAATGACTTCCGAAGAATCATACAGCTATTAAGCGTCTGAGGCACGATTTGTACTCAAGTGTTGTAGACTCCAAGTGCAGTGCTCTATCCCTTATGCTAGCACGCTGCCACAGTAAGCAACATAAAATATTTCATAAGAGAGAAGTATGAGTGGAAAAAGGTGGCATGTTGAGAACAAGAAAAACTGACTGATGGTCAATATATGCCACTGGCATCTGTGCAATGTCAAGAGGAAGGCATCTAGCACATGGGGTGAATCTCCTGCTAAAGATTTGCAGGAGGAAAAGAACTAGAGTCACAGAGGATGAGAGGCCATAGAGGAGCTACCATCTGCATCATTGGGGGGACTATCCCATCAATGAACTCACAGATTCCTTGAACTATTGAAGGGAATGGAAAGTTCTATACATGTGTATGAAACTTCATAAGTGGAGGATGAAGGAGACATGATTAGAGAGTCTAAAAAAAAAAAAAGATTTGGAGCCTCAGTGACCTAGGCTCAATAGGAGTCAACAATGTGAAATCAGCCAAAAGAGCAAAATGCCTATTTGATTTAATTTAATTAAGAATGGGTAATAGTTCCACAGTATGCTGCCCTGGTCAGACCACACACCTGTAGGACTGTATTCAATTCTGGGAACCCCATTTTAGGGAGGGCATGGACAAATTAAAGCCATGACCACGTATGGTGTGGGGCCTGGAGTTCATGCAACATAAGAATGACTGAAGGATTTAGTCATATTTAACCTGGGAAAAAAGACAACTTGGTCAAGGACCAAGCATCCATAAAAATATAATGTTCAGAGCAAGGGAGGGTATCAGGGTATTGCCTCTGTCAGACTTCATCTGTAATATCATGTACGTTTCTGAGCATTTTTAAGAAGGAATTTTTTTGTAATGTGGAAATTATATTAGATGAGGATCCAGTGAAGAAACTAGCAAAAGGTTTGTTATGTGAAGGTAGAATTAGTCATTTTACTTGGCCCCAGGAGGCAGAACAATAGCAGAAATTACAAGGAAACAGATTTCAACTCAAAGTGAAGACAAATTCCCTAGTAACTAGCACCATCCCCAAATGGAATGGGCAGCTTCAAGAGAGAATAAGTTCCCCATTATTGGAGGCATTCCAGCAGATTGATCACTCCTTGGGGGTGGGAAAGCAGTAGCTTATGCTTCATGCAGGGATTGAATGAAACTGTATGATTTTACCCAAAGTAGCATTTGGAATTGGAGCAAATCAGAGTGGTGAGGAAATTCATAAGGTAATCCTTTGAGGAGGGTATTTACAGCCAGCTCAAGAAAGTCCTAATTAAGTTTCTGCCAATTGAATTTGCATTTGATTCCCTTTCTGAAGATTCAGCTGTAGTGTAGGATTTGACCAATTTAGGTGGCACTATTAATGAGGCAGGAAACAAATTTTATATGAGTATCCAAAGCTTGACTTTTTCATTGCAGCATAAGCCATGTTTTTGTCTCTGATTATTACCCCTCTCCCTGTTCTGCTTTCCCTTCTTTTCTTTCTTGGCTCACTATTACCAGGGCTTCCATACTCTTCACACTTTGGTGGTCCAGAATTCTTTTAGACACCCTGGAAAGTACAACTGTCTGCCATTCCTTCTTTGGGATGTTACCAATGGCACACCATTCAAGAGATTGCTTATATAGCTTGCTCAAGAAAAACATTGGTGTTCTTTGTTTAGCTTTACCAAGGCAAGCCCATTTGGCAATTGGGCCTTGGAATCAGACAGATGAACATTTTTTCTCTCCCTAGCCAGAGGAAGCTGAGTATTCAATGTGGCCACCCTGCCTGGGTGAAATACTCAAGTGGGTCCAGCTCCACCTCCTGTTCTTACTCTTCAAGCACGCACACACACAATCACCACATACACAAATGTACAAACACACACATGATTACCACACACCATGTCCCCCAGGATACTAGGAGAGGCAGTGGATCTGAGCCCAGAGGAGTGATGGTGAGGTTAAAATAATGAATTGTGTCAGTATAATAAAAGAATGCTCAGGGGGGAGAAAAGTAAGAGCCAATCACAAAGACAAGCGTTGAGGCAAGGCAATGTTGGGCCTTTGTTCACATAGATAGGAGTATATCAGCAAGCACCCCAGCACACTCAGGGCGGCTGCTAGCACAAGTTCTTAGATCTGCTTTTCTAAAGGAAAGCAACTCAAAATGGGTTAACAATCTTACTTTAATCAATCAAATATCATTTACCTAGCTCAGGGGGAAAAGTCAGCACCCTGAACTT
>CM053582.1:507271582-507294264 GCA_028627135.1 Pseudochirops cupreus
GCCTGGCGCCACAGGCTCCACGTGACCACATTCAGCCTATTAGGGAACCGAGTATACTTTCAAATATCCAAGGGTCCTCAGAGTCACATAGCCACTTTAGCAAAGGGCCTAGGGGCAGGGAAGATCTTCAGATTCCCATAACAAGGAGTTAGTGGATTTTTTAAATGGAAATTAGGGCACATTGGAGCTGTCACTGAATTTTTAAATTCAGATCGCTGGACATGATAGGAATGGAAAACAGTAGTCACATTTCCAAAGTCATAATTAATAAAATGATGGAATTGGAGATGAGGGAGAACATGTTCTATTAGGCACTGGTAAGCTCCATCCCTGAGCTACAAAGTCTGAAAGCATTTCATAAAAGCAGCAATAAAATAAATCTTTATTTGAAAAGCACTGAATATATTCAGAGTATTGTCCCCCAGACTCTATAATATATTGTCTGGATCAATACATCAAAGTAATACAGCTGGCTTCATTCAAATACATCTACAGTAGCTTCCTGGACTAAGTTACCCAGGTCAGAAGTGATTTTTAAGAACTATGGGGCGAGTTGTCATTGGAGCTAGCTTTATAGGCCCAAATTGCTGGCCACCAGAGTACATGGAAAAGAATGTTTCCTCTTAAGTAAACTCCCTTTCTTCCTCCAAATGCTCATGAAAGAAAAAGAGAAAAAAAGAAAAGGGAGTTCCAAAAGTTCTTTTTAAAGTACTTGGTGCATTGAAGATTTTCATTGCCAAACAGCAGTGACTAATGTGCCTGGCCTGGTGAAAGGTACAAGGGACCTTATCTGGATGTTATCTACCTGACTGGTTACTTTAGGACTGTAAAGAACATATCCTATTTAGCTTCAACAGCTTGTTCAACCTATGTACCAGGAGATAAGGGTAGGAGAAAACAATGGAAACTCCTTTTCCTTCCATGAAGAAAAGCCCAGAGCTTGGCTGAAGCTTACTACTAGTGGCATACTAAGACCCACTTCCTTAAGGCTGAATCTTAGCATTGTAAGAAGGTAGCATGATGTGGCAGAATATAAACTGAATTTAAAGTCAGACACTGGAAGCTTAGTTAAAATCATCAGTATCTCTTAGCTTTGTGACTATGGACAAATCACAACCTCTCTGAGACTCAGTCTTATCATCTGTACAATGGGAGTTTAAATATAGACTGAAGCAAACTACACGCTCTCTTTCTTTTCCATGTTTGGTTTTGTTTCCTCTTTCCCATTGTTCATTCCATCAGTTACAACCCTTTTTTACAACCAGACTAATATCTGATGTGAAAGTATTTGCAGATCCTATACTTGATTCCATGCCGCCATGAAGGATAGGGGGGAGGGAATGGAGAAAATTTGAAACTCAAGGGATTGTGGAACTGAATCTTGTAAACTAAAAGTAAACAAACAAATCTTGTGCCACTTATCACAAAAGGCTATTGAAGGGAAGGTGCTTTGTAAAACACTATCAAAATGTGGTCTGCCATTGTTGCACGCATGAATAATTATTCCATGAATTGAGTGACTCTTCTACCACCTAATCTGTCCTTTGTGCATTTCCACCTCAAACTTCATTGCTGCTAGTCTTATGCCTAGAATACTACTACCCTTCTTTTTTTTTCTCTCCTTGACATTCTCTCATTATTTCAAAACCCGGTTTTTAACAATTTCTCTCCTGTATTCCTATAAACACTTTTGTCTACATCCCTTAGCATATTCTCCCTTATGCTTTATTTACCTATTTTATGCTTATGTTACCTTCAAAAAAGTCCTACTCCTATCCCATTCTCATAACATAGAGATGATCCTAGGTTCTCAGAAACCTGGCCAGTTGGGTGCAAGTCCTGGAAGGTCCTTTCATGATGAAAAACCTTGGAGTATAGTCTCTAACCACTCCTCAACGATGAACCAAGCTAAGCAAAAAGAGGCAATACCCAGAATGTTGCCCAATAGGGTGATGGATTCTTTCTTTGGATGTGGAGAACCTTTAAATTGACAAAAATAGACAATGGCCCTCAGTCTGACCTCTTCCTACTTTTGTGGTGATTGTGCAGAGTGACAGAAAAGAGATCAGAAGAGGCCATGAATCACATCAGTTTTAGGCTGTCTACAAAAATTAACTCAATTGTTGATACTCATAAAAAAATTAAGACTTCTGTCCTATCACAAAACAATATGAATTAATAGTGCTAATGTCAAAGGGCAAATGTGAACTCACTGACAAACTTGAAGGGATGAAACTAACAGTTAGAATATGGCTATGAATGGGTATACCATATTTAAAATAAATAGATTAACTTCCTGGGCTGCAGTCCAGAGACCTCTTCATGCTGGAAGATCAATCACTTCAGCCCTGGAATTCACACGTTAGAAACACCCTCCCCACCCCGTGGCTCCTCCCTCTGACTGGATGGCTCTTCTCAGAACCCCCATTTAAGAAGGACTCTTTAGACCAGTCATCTCTTCATCTTTCACCAGGCTGCTGCTTGGAATTCTCCAAAACATTTCATGCTAGGTGCCTTCTCTCCCTCCATCTCCACACCCACTCTTCCATCTTTCTTTTATGTATTGTCTTCCCCCATTAGAATGTAAGCTCCCTGAAGGCAGGGACAGTCTTTTTGCTGGTATTTGTATTCCCAGTGCTTGGCAGGTAGTAAGCACTTAATAAATGTCAATGTGTGTTAACTGACTTAAGGTGGTAGGGGATGTATGTATGTATGTGTGTGTATATGTATATGTATATGTATATGTGTATGTATATGTGTATGTATATGTGCATGCATATGTATAAATGCATGTGTAGATTTTAATATGATACATAATATAACATAATGTGCATATTATGTGTGTATGTATATATATATATATATATATATATATATATATATATATATATATAAGAGAGGGAGAATTTGTTTGAAGATCAATATAAGGAGAAAGAGAAATTATTTTGCCACTGAAATATGTTATAAACTACATCAATAGAAAAAAAAAGGGATTCAATAAATTCAGGAAACAGATCACAAGTCTAACAGAGAAGCATGGCAGTAATCAATCCACAGTCATTTATCAAGCAAAGATTATATGCTTGGTGTTGAAGATTGGAAGTAAGATCAATTAGAAGGCTATTGTGATGGTCCAGTAAAGAAACTCAAATTAAGCTGATGGCCATCTTGATATAGAGAAGGTGACAGACTGAAGGGATGCTTTTTATACGGAATGAGTAAGATTTAGCAACTGACTGGATTTGTGGGATAGTGAAGAGTGAGAAATTGAGGACAAATGGAAGAACGGTAGTTCCCTTCAAGTGAAATAGCAATGAATATGAGAAAAAAAGAAAAGGAAAATGTCCTGAAATATCCCAGTGTCATGGATTTAGAGCTGGAAGGGAGAGATCATCAATTTCCACCCTCTCATTCTTTAAGTGAGAAAACTGTAGACCAGAGAAGTTGTGACTCGATCATATCCATAGCTAATTAGTGTCTTTGGCAAGGTTTGAACTCAGGTGTTCCTGAACTTCCTGAACAGGAATATGGAAGTTTAGCAGAAAGGTGGGTTTGGGGGAAAAGATGTATTCTGTTTTGGTCATGTTTAATTTGACATGTTTCTGGGATTTCTAGTTTTTTAAATACAATAGACAGTTGGTGATTTAAGTCTAAAAATACAAGAGAGGGCTAAGGACTGGAAAAGTAAATGTGGGAGTCATCTACACAGAGCTCATGATTAAATCCATATACAACTTTGCATCTCTAGCACTTAGTATGATATCCCATGTTGTAAATGCTCCAGAAATCTGCATTAATGATGACCTGTAGAAAATATGTCTTCACTGTATATGAGTCAACATAGTTTCTGCTTTCTATAGGTGATTCACTAGTTACAAAAGGGATTAAATAAAATAGAAAGGCTGTGATAAATCATATTGGCTGTTTATTCTGTGTGTGTATGTGTGTGTGTGTATGAGAGAGAGAGAGTGAGAGAGAGAGAGAGAGAGAGAGAGAGAGAGAGAGAGATTTAATGGAATAACCATCTAAAATGATTGGGCATATGAATTTGAGGTATATTTCATCACCAAGAGAGTGTTACTCTGAAGTTTAGGGTATCTGACAAATATGATTTAGCATTCCTGTTTCTGAAACATAGCATCATTCCTTAGAACCACAGAGAAGATGCAAAATAGTTCTAGGCATGGCAAAAAGCTTTTTATAAGAAGTGGGAAGACAAGTTCTTACAAGTAAGGTTCAGTAAATGATGATGGCAGAGTTGAATTAATGAGATATGGTACATCTGGGAGGACATCTGTGGGGGAAATAGCATGGCCATTTCCAGATGACAACTTCTTCAGGACAGGCATCTATCATATCTCTCGGTTAATCATTTTAAGGTGCTTGTTCAGTAAGTCAACCACGTGTAACTAATGGCAATGTAATATCATTTAGGTCACTTAGAATTATCATGTGCTTCATCACTGCAAGAGCATTCAAATTCCCTATTAGTCTTTCCTCATCTGTGCAATGGGATCAGTAATACTACTTAAAAAGGAGCTATATGACTTTCTCAAATCCCTGCTAACCTGGGATAGTTGAGATTGAGTTCTTAGTATCTAAGCTTGGCATGTCACTGGGAAGAGTTCTCACAGTTAATAACCACAGATCTCCTCTTTATTGTACATCACATTTGCGAAATACTCTGTAAACAATAATCCAGTGAGACAAGGAATGCAGGCATGATTGTTTCCATTTTAAAGAAGAAAAAGCAAGGTTCCAAAAGGGTAGGTGAGATTCTTCCTAGTGACATAGCTATGTGGAAAGAGTAAAGCCATGGCTCCTTCTTATTACGGAGTCAGAAGACTTGGGTCTGAACACTGAGGCTGATATACATTGTGTGACCACTCTGATCTTCTGTATCTTCATGTGCAGAATGAGGAGGTTAGACTAGATGGGCTCTAAAGCCACTTCCAAATGCTTTATGATCATTTATCCAGCAAATATTTATCGAGTACTCTTTACATACAATGAACTATGCCTGGCGTCAGGAATGGTTTGAACCAAGGTCTTCTGACTCCTCTGTTAGCTCTTTCTGCTCTGCTATTATCTTTAAAGTGCATCCAAGGTATTGTCACTTTTGCAGGGAGAGATACTCCAACCAAAACTGTGCATCAAGACAACCACAATAATAATAGCTATTATTTCTATTGTGCTTATTACATGCCAGATACCAGGCTAAGCACTTTGCAATTATTATGTCATTTGATCCTCAGAACAATCATAGGCAGTAGGTGCTATTATTATCCCCATTGTACGGATAAGGAAACTGAGGCTAGCAAGAGGCCAAGTGATCTGCCCTGGGTCACTCAACCAGGAAGTGCCTGGGGTCAAATTTGAACTCAGGTCTTCCTTGCTTGAGGTCCAATCATCTATCCACTGTGCCATCTAGCTGCCGGGCTTTTAGTCTGACATATCATTTCCCAGATAATTTTGCTTAAAGCATTTTATTTTTTTTTTCCATTCTGGTGAATAATTCACGTCTTATTTTTTTCTTTTTTGAGGGGAGTCTCAGATTATCAATAATAGATTTAAGGCTAAAAACTCAAGTACCCATGGAGCCACAAGGGCCATTCTACTGTAGCTGATTGTTTTTAAGATCTTCAAAACTTAATTATTATAAAGTTATAGACTTAATTTATTATTATTCCTTTTATTATTATTTATATCTCATTTCTAAAATTATTTATTTTATTATTTTATTTAACATAAAATTATTATAGACTCAAAATTATACCTGAAATCACAAGTATGTTCATAAAAATAATACTGGGAGGCCATATAATCTCTTTACCTTGGAGTTCACAGTCTATTGACTTTTCCGACTTTCACCTGGGGAAAAGGATTACATCATCTACATAAATACATTTCATTTTCTTCTCATCAATATAAAGAACCAGAAACAGAGACTTGGAAAATATAGAAAGGGAAGAAACAGGTAATAGGAGAAGAGATGGCATAAAGAGAAAAGGGAAAGAAGGGTGAAAAGGGAAGAGAAATAGAGGAGAGGAGAAGAGAGCAGAAAAGAAGGAAGAGAAGACAAAAAGGAAGGGAAGGAAAAGGGAGGGAACAGAATGGAAAGAGGGAAGGGAGGATAAGGAAAAAGACTGGAAAGAAAGAGAAAATTGGGAAGAAGAGAAAAAGGAAGAAGAGGGACAAATGATTCTTCCACCATGATTCATCATTGAAGCCCATGTTATTGAATGGTCTATTCCCTAAGAAACAACTAAAATGCAAGTCATTAATCAAACAGTAATAAGAAATAAAGATCTACCCCACAGCAGTGGAATGGAGTATGAGCTGTATATTATGAGCAATAACATGTATCCAAAAAACAATACAGAAATGTCATCTAAGACACGAATGATCAGAAATGGAGGTGGGCCAGTGGCATTGAGTGAGAGATAATACATGAGCAGGCAGGTACTGCATTGGCAACCCCCAAATATTAAAAAAAAACCCAGAGCAGGGGTCCTTAACTTAGAGCCTGGGAACTTAAAAAAAAAAATTTTGATAGCTATTTCAATATAATTTCATTTTTTGGTGAACTTATATATTTTATTTTGTAAATTTAAAAACATTATTCTGAGAAAAGGTCCACAGGCTTCACTAGATTACTGAAGGGACCATGAAAAAAGCGGGGGAGGAGGGGTTAATAACCCCTGACCTAGAATAAGGTCTTGGGTACTGTGTGTAGATCTTCTATGGAAGAATTACAGAAGAATCCAGACCCAAATTGATACTAGATAAGAAGTCATGGATGGATTTTTTACCAGTAGAAAGAGTACTCATATCAGTGGGATCACAGAACAGTTGAAATACCTAGGTTCATAATCCTTTCAGGTTTATAAAGCACTTTCCTAAAACAAACATATAAAAAACGAGTCTGTAAGGAAATTTTCCAAAATATATCAGAAGAATATTCTGCCTTGTAGATAATCTGTTCAAGCCAGGAGGGAGTCCTGGGACAGAGCCGATCTGGCTGAAAACTGGAGGGTAAGTAACTCAAACCCATCTCACCCCTTCTATAAACAACTCAGCCTGATTCAGCCAACTCCTGTTTTGACTATCAGACAGGACCAGAGTCTCATCATGTGCCCTGATACCATACAGAGCATGCATTTGCTTCTTCCATTCCCCTCCCCACCTTTTACAGGTTTTGATAATCAGGTCAATATAATCCTTGTTACTCTGAACCTGTGACAATCTAGAGCCCTTGGGCTTTTACGAAGAATCTAGTCTCAGAATACTTGGGCTATTTACATGTTGTTGTTTGTCCTTCCTTCTCTAAGAGGACTGTGGCATCAAGTAGGTAATGCCATGGCATGCAAGTAGATTGGATTTAAGTGAGGAAGGGCTGTGCAAAGTCACCAGCCTCACTTATTCCTCTAGGAGTTAGCTGAGTCCAGTGGCAAAATATAAATCAGGATGACTGGAGATGGTCCTAGATGCAGCAGGAAACCTTGGCCTTTTTGAACTAAGGTCTTTAACAGGTCTCAGTTTGACTGAAGCAACGCTCTTAAGGTAAGAAACTGTATGACCAATGACAAACTGCTTTCCTTCTCAATGAGGGGGGGAAGAGACAATCTGGAACTCAAAGTTTAAAGAAATAGATATTGAAAATTGTTTTTACATGTAAGTGGGGGGAAATAAAATATTAAATAAAAGAAGAGAAATTAAAAAAAACCTATTTGGACTAGAGCTCCCTTCTGCTGTGCCCTCTAGAGTATCTGTTATATTGTTAACAAATTACTCTTCATATTAGACTTCTGTCCTTCCCTCATAAATTATTTTGTATGTATTTTGAATTTGGTTTTCTATCTACATGCTCTTCCAAGAGCATTTAAGCACTTTAAGGACAAGACGCCTTTTATTTTTGTCTCTCCAACCCTAGCACCTAGTCTGTCATGCAGTAAGTGCTTAATAAATGCTTATTGAATTGAAGCCTCATTTTACAAATGAGACCACTGAATCTCAGAGAAATGAAGTCATTTGTTTAAAGTTGTACAGCTGCTGAGTGACAAGACCAAGTTTTTCACTCTAGTGTTCTGAGTCCAGAGAACCTTGTCATCTTTCAATGTCACCTCAACCTAATCCCTAGGCAGTCTGGTATTGGAAAATTCAAATCATAGCCAGGTTTCTTATTAGTTGTGTGATTTCAAACAGATCACTTCTCTCTGCCCTGGTTTCTTCATTTGTAAAAAGGGTGAATTTGACAGATTCTTTCTTTTTTTTTTTGACAGATTATTTCTAAGTTTTATTTCTTGTTGTAAATCTCATAATCCCTAATTCTATACAATTTTATCTTTTCTTTACCAGAAAGTGACTGAGGCAAGGAGTGCTGAATAAACTAACCCCAGACCTGATGACTAGGCTGTAATGGAGAGTAACCAGTGTTCTACAGTCTCAGCAATCTATTTAACCACTTCAAAGAGGATCCACTGACATTTTTAGAAAGTGGAAAACAATAAGCGATTCTGTAAACGTATCACGAGCTAACTAAACTTCAGCATGGGATTCAAAACTAAGTCATTGTTTTTTACTGTTGAGTTATACACACACATAAAAATGGAGAAAAAACAAATGATTAAAGGGAGATGGGAAAGGGAGGTTCTTCAGTCTGTAATACTTTAGAGAAGCAAAGCTTCCAGATCAATCTCTGAGATTTTAAATTCTTTGAGTCTCAGTGATGGATCTTGTGGTGTGTACTCACTTTTGCTGGGACCCCCAACACTCTTCACACGGACTAGGGCGCAGAAGGGTCATATTTTCTTTGGGGCTCTTTATTTCTTCCTCCCAATGAAGTTTAGCCCAGGAAATTTCCAAAGACTTAAGTATATTTTGTATCTAGATTTCCTCAATGTAGATATAATAGAGGAATACAATAGTACAATAAGATTCAATAGAGGAAGACCTTAATCAACTTGATGAAATTATAGGACATGGGCCATAATTAGTTCTTGAACAAACTGAAGAGTGCCCCAATCAAACCAATGGGACTTAGGGTGTTCCAGTCACTGAGGAATTACCCTAACAAGAGGTTGGGGCTGAAGAATATTGCTTAAGAACTCCCTTCTTGGTTGCTGATCCTTTGGAGAATTGCTGAACAAATTATAGTGTATTAATATGATGGAATACTACTGTGTTACAAAGGGGGTGGTTTCAGAGAAACTTGGGAAGTCAATCTCACAAATTTCCTAAGGGGTGTGTGTGTGTGTGTGTGTGTGTGTGTGTGTGTGTGTGTGCGCGCGTGTGTATGTGTGTGTGTGTGTGTACACGGGTCTGTCTCCTAAGCCCTAACCTCAAGCTACTCTCTTTTAAGGGCTTGGCTAGAGCTTCTCTACCACTAGACTAGGCGGCTACTGACTTTCTGAATTCTGAATTGGTTCACTCTTTTAACAAAGCCACATAGATCATGACTGATTCTTTTCAAACAACAATAAGACATTTTGGTGTGTAGTCATCTGTTTTCATTCTACCTAGTTTACACCTTTGATTGATTGATTCAATAGAGAGTCTAGGAATTGTTCACACTCAATTTATACCTTTGATTGATTGTTCAATTCAGTCAAAGATGGGGAGTTGAAGGGAGTAGGATGATTTAATTCAACATATATTTATTGTAGATTGCAACCCATTTATGCCTTCTTCTACTTTGGGATTGTTGTCTGTGTGTTTCCATATACCCTCCACAGAAGATCCACAGTGCTGTACAGGATTTTGTCTAATTCTTTAATATTTCATGGGAACCAGCCTTATCCACCTATCTCTTTCCTTGCTACATAACTACTCCATCTTCTTTTCTATTATATAAGCTGCTGATACTGTCTTTTATACCACTTTTCACATGCCAGTCACATTGGCGATGTGCTGTAGACTATTTACATTCACTATGCATCTTTCCATTTCCTTCTATTAGGGAGCGCCTGAAGTTTTGATTCTCCTTAGAATTAAGAATGTATCTCAGATTGTTGCCATTGCTGGAAGCATATTGGTTTTTTTTAGGAAGATTTGCTTTTTGATATCCATGTTATACAACTGAGACAAATACATAAAACTAAGAGCCATTCCCCATCAAAAAAGTAAGAAAAAGAATATGAATAGTTTCAAAAGAAGAATGACAAGTCATCAACAACAGGAAAAGATGCTCCAAATCTCCAATAAGAGAAATGAAAATCAAACTCTGAAGTTTTAAAAAAATAATATTTTCCCAATTACATATAAAAACAATTTTTAACATTTATCTTTCAAATTTTTGAGTTCTATATTCTCTCTCTTCCCCTTCACCTCACTCACAAGATGGCAAGCAATTTGATATGTCATACATGTGCAATTATGCAAAATATATTTCCATGTTAGCCATGTTGTGAAAGAAAATACGAACCAAAAAAACCCCCACAAAAATAAAGTGAAAAATAGTATGTTTCAATCTTCTTTCAGACTCCATCAGTTCTTTCTCTGAAGGTGGATAAAATTTTTATCATGATTCCTTTGGAATTGTCTTGAATTATTGTATTACTGAGAATAGCTAGGTCATTCACAGTTGACCACCATACAAATTGCTGTTACTATGTACAATGTTGTCCTGATTCCTCTCACTTCACTTTGCATCAGTTCATGTAAGTCTATCCAGGCTTTTCTGAAATCATCCTTCTCATCATTTCTTACAGCATAATAGCATTCTTTTAAAATCATCTACCACAACATGTTCAGCTATTCCCCAATTGTTGGATATCCATCAATTTCCAATTATTTGCCACCACAAAAAGAGCTGCTATAAATATTTTTGTGCAAATAGATCCTTTCCCCCTTTCTTGATCTGTTTTGGATACAGACCTAATAATTATATTCCTGGATCAAAGGGAATACATAGTTTATATCCCTTTGGGCATAGTTACAAATTGCCCTCTAAACTGGTTAGTACAGTTCGCAACTCCACCAACAGTGCATTAGTGTCTCAATTTTCCCACACCCTCTTCAATATTTGTCATTTTCTTTTTCTATCATATTAGCCATTCTGATAGGTATGAGGTTTTTGTTTTGGGTTTGGTTTTTTTTTTTTTTTGGTAGCAGGGACAGTTTAGATTCACTGAAATTGCTATAAATTTCCCAGATGTAATTCAACCCCAACTGACATTCAATCACACACACACACACACACACACACACACACACACACACACACATACATACGCACACTGCCTATTCAGGTTACCAGAACTAACCTGGCTATATTTCTTCCTCAGGGTTGTAGGGACATTAGGCTATGATTCTTGAGGGGTCAGAGGTAATTCTCTAACACTATCATCTGAACTCTTCATGCTGATATGTTCTCAGCATTTCAGGCACCATAGATCAGTCAATTAACATAGGTTAGGTTTTAAATGGATATATTTATTGAGAAGGTAAAGGAGAAGAACAGAAATAAAAACATTTCCCCAAAAAACTTTTCCCTATTCCATTTTTTTGGTGGGGGGGTGTTAGAATGGGCTCAAACTTAAGGCAGTTTCTATAAACTTGGCCATCGAGTTCAATTCTAAATGTGACCTGGCCAACAGACGTCACTGTCATCTCCCACTAGTGGGTTGGGTTAGGTAAGTCACTTTTCAGGCCCTTAACTGTCACTTTACCTGTGCTCAATTCCCTAAAATCCCTGGAATACACTTCAAATTTTAGATTCTGCAGCTCACCATTTTGATCTTTTGAAGTTCACAAGGTCATAAGCATCACCAGTATTCCTAAGAGCAGGATTAGGGTGGAGAAGGGGAACAATGCAATGTGACAAAGAACAGAGGGACATCCTCACAGACAACATGTTGGCACCAGATGGGGACTGCTCTAGGCTTCTTCCCATACAGCAGCTTACAACATAACTCCCTTACTCAAATGTAGTCAAGGTAAAGAGAAAGTATGTTGGCTGATTAGTGCCATTTGAATATATGCTCTATTCTGGCTCAGCAACCAATAATAAGAAAAGTTCATTTTATATGTTAAATAAGCCAGAAAACATATCTCTATCCAAGGTCAAATTCATGGGAAGATTAAATTAGATAGAGCACATGTTATATCCTCACAAAGACTAAGCTCTCATTGGTCAATTCCAGCTACCCCTATTACATTTATGAAGGATGAGTTTCTTAAGATGCTTTATTTGTGGATACGACTGTACAGATTATAACCAGTTCTAGAACACTGTAGGGCTTCCATTATAAAAGCCATGACCACTTAAAAGAGTTGAGTTAGCAATTCACATGGGCAAAACTAAGATGAGGCTGATGCAAAGACAAACATACCATTATCCCTGTGTCTAGAGATCTTAAGATTTGCTCGGGAAGGTAAAACATGGAGAAAGGTACATGGAGAAATAAAATGCCCATGACAAATTCAGCATTATACAGGAGAAGTAGATGAAGAGCAATCACTTGCAAGTCAGGGCCAGGGAATATTGCATGGATGGCATGGCTTTTGATCTTGGCCTTGAAAGATGTTAACAGTGTTGACATAATAATTAGTGAAGCCTGGCAGAGACACACAGGGACCCTGTGAAAATGGCATTTAAACAGCATGATGAAGTAGCTGAGGTATTTCAGGGAAAGGAAGCCATTACCAGCCACCACTGGATAATTAGTTGGCTGCATTCTTGCTGCCCTTAGGAGGATTTAGTTGTGGTCAGACTAAGGGGAGTCAAGGGCCAGGATGCATTGTCAGGCTTTCTAGAGGAATTTCCCTGACATGAGCACATCTCTGACTCTCTCCCACAATGCATGCTGACCAAGAGGGAAGCAGGCAGGGGAGCAATCAGTATTTTGGGTCTGCATTTAGTTTCTAATGGTGTTTTTTTGTGTGCTGTGGCAGCACTTTGTAGCTTCCTCATGGCTTTCTGGTGCTTTCCTGGTACAGGCAACTCTATGATAACAAGGCAATTCAGAGATAGACTTGGCTCCATTTTGGATACAGCCTTTAAGAGGCTGCATCCTACCACCCTAAGGGAATGTTTGAGAGCCCTGGATATATCAGGCAGAGACTATAGATAGCATTCCAGGCACATGGATCAACAGTCTGAGAAAAGAAGGAAGGCAAGAAAGTATCAAGAAAATTCAGCAAGTGGCCAATTATCCGACTTCTTTGGAACATATGTAGTCAATGTGTTGGAGGAGTATGAGATAAGGCTGGAGTCAGACTCTGGAGGGCACTGAATACCAGAGTAAAGAGGCTGGCCATTATTCAGGAGGCAGCCAATGAAAACTTTGGAGCAAATGAATGGAGTGACCAAACCTGTACATTGAGTATGTGTGAGTATTGTGCCCTTTAAGCCTCACCCAGGGCCAGTAGTTCTGATGGCCTCTCCATCTCTAGACAATGATGTTTTGAAGCATTACCCTGAGAGATACCAGATATCTAAAGAAAGCAACTACTAACATAATTGCACGGAGTTTGGACCTAGGAATGAAGTCATCATTTTTTTTTCTTTGCAATTATCTTTGGGGAATTCTATCCTTGTCAATGAGCTTCATTAAGATAATTCTACCCTGGGCTTTTCACTAAAGCCTCAAAGCTGACACATTTCTTTTAAAGATCATTATAGAAAGTGCATTGCTAAAGCCTTAAGGAAAAGCTTGCTTTTACAAAGCCAGACTCTAGTGTGCTTAAGAAAATATTTTCCAAATTGCATTTTGCCTGAATCTGATAAAGCTGTAATTGTGCTGCTGATTTGGTAAGCTGACAAGTTGGCCTTTTCTAAATGAATCAGGCTTCAAGTTTAGGGGATGATGCAAATGTAAGTAGATAATAATTCAAAAATTTAATTAAATTCAGTCTGAGAATATGTCTAATGGCATAGAACACATGTTGGCAGCTCTCAGCCATCTTGGTAGGGGTGATGGGAGAAGAAGGGAGTGCTAAAGGAAAAAGCACTACTGATTTCAGGAAGATTCTAGGTTAAATGTGCAGAGTGAAGTTTTAATATTAATCCTTTGTATTTCATATTGAGGACATTAGTCTTACTGAGAGAAAACAATAGGATTATATATTTAGAACTGAAAAGTATATTAGAAGTCAAGTCTACTCCCTTATTTTTCAAATAAGAAAACCAAGACCCAGAATGGTGGATTGCCTTGGCTGAAACCTCATACAGAGAATAATTGTAGTTTGAACAGGGACTTGAACTCAGGTCTCAGATTCCAAATCCATCAGTGGAATGGTTGTGGTTTGAAATGTGTTATAATTCAGGCTGGAGAGGATTTAGGCACATATTGTTTTCAAACTCCCCTGGTTCAAGGATCGCTATAATGGGGGAGGGGTATGGATTGCAAAACTTATCTAAACATTTTATCACTGTTTTAAGGGAGGGAGAGAGTAAGAGAGTAAGAGAGAGAGAGAGAGAGAGAGAGAGAGAGAAGGAGGGAGAGGGCGAGAGAGACAGAGATGCACTCAGAAATATACACAGAGTGATAGTGGAAAATCTGGTACTGTTACAGTTGTTAACTACCTACAAATGAATTGATTTATATAATCAACTCACGGAGTAAGAAGGGCCATGTTGATGGGAGGAAGTGGGGGATTTACTTTTGGGTCATATGACCAATAAGATGAAAAACTAGACATTTTTTCTAATCCTCATGACCTCTCAAACCTTTTCAAAATAAGAATTTTGTGCAATATGTGAAGCAATTTCTGATGTTTCCATGGTCTTGGAAACCAATCAGGCCACAACTCAATGAATAGCAGGGGAGGCTAATCTCTAATCCCTAATGCTCACTCAACAACCCACCACACTCCAGTAGTAGGGCTGCACAGGTTTGCAACAGAATTCACCTCTATCCATTCTCCTCCTGGTATCTTGGGAAACCAAAAGACAGAAGCTTGCTCAGGATAGGATAGCAATGACCAGCCTTCTGACCACTGCTATCTTACAATAGAGCTCAACCGGAGAACCAAGGAACAGAGAGAACTGAGATAACTGTGTGTGGCTGTGTGGCACTACACTTAGCCTAAGGCAAAGAGCCTACTGTTTAACTGGGGCCAGTTATATTTCTCCACCATTTACTTGGGATATAGATGGAAATCTACGAAAAATGAATTGTCCAGCACAAGTGAAGGCAAAGAGAGCTTTGAGATCCAATCCCCAGAGAATCCTTTACCAATAAGGAAAGATTCAGAAAGAGTGTTAAGTGAACATAAGGAAAAAAAAGTAATTGCCAAAGATCTCAGGAGCAAGAAAATTAAATTAAAAACCTTGAACGTAAGCAGATAAACCAATGTGAATGATAATAAAAGAGAATATAGCCTCCAGACCTGTTAAAAGAGTCAAGATATATATGAATAAATACTGTAAAATGAAAGAGAATAAACAGATATCTGATGAGGAAGAGGACTCTGTGGATTCCCAAGAAAGCATGGGGCAATGAAAAAATATTCCTCATGGCTTAAAAGAGAGTGAATAAAATTGTGAATAAAAATTGTGAATAAAGAAAGAATTCATGACCTGTACAGCAGAAATAATTGTCTAAATACAAAAATTTGAATTCATGGTGACAAATCTCACCAAAGAAGCAAAAAAGAGACTAATTGATTCAAAATGCAAATACATAGAAATAAAGTACAATCTAAAAGAAGAGTAGCAAAAAGAAATAATATTAAAAGAAGACATTGGAAAACTCATAGGAAGAGCCTACGGGAGGGGGAGGGAGGCAAAGGAAGGAAATGAAACTAGAGGAAAGACAGAAAAATTGTAACAACGGTGCGAGGCGGTGCCATTGATGAATGAATGCTCCATGGAGTAAGAGACATAGTTTATAAAGGGAGATGAGGATCTTACCTTATTATCTGTAGAGATTTGGTGCTTAGAGAGAACACTCATTCTGCATCAGGAGAATGGGATTAGAGCTCTTAGGGGCAACTGAAAACCAGAAGAATGAGAAAGAATAGACCTAGGGAGGAGTTTTCCAAGCAAATGGAGGGAAAATGACCATGGGAAGGGCCAACATCAATAACAAAACACATAATTAGGAATAGGGAAAAATAGCTACCATCAGGCAATATCCTATCACCTGCAGGAACTAGTGTTTCTAACGGTAAGGCATAACAAAAAAAGGGGACCATGACAAGATCTACAAGACAATGACATACATAGAAATTGTTTAGAAGAGATGTTGCCCCTTTGTAGAATTTAAGGGGTTAGAGTCAAGCTTATAAAGGATATAAAAATGGAATGATTTGTACCCTAAGTGGCCTAGAATATAAAGGGCATGAACCTGGAAGTGACTCTTTGACTTCTTCTAAAACTGTTCATCCCTTTCAGTCTTGGATTGATCAGCATAAAGAAGTATTTACACATCTATGCTCCTCTGGGAAATGTAATATAAAAATCTTCCAGTAATTCAGGAACTTGAAGGATCATACATGTCCCAAATGGCCTTTAAAAAGCAAGAGATATCTCTGAAGAGAGTCATTCCTGGCAGTCAAGGAGCCAGTAATGGAGAAGGCACTAAATTCATAATAGTAGAAAGCTGGCTAAGAGATTTCACTGTAGAGTTGAGCTGTTCTACAGAAAAGCCCAGAGAGCTCAGCCTAGTGACCTGCTCAGCAAAGACCATGTCTGCCTTGCTCCAGGGAGAGTAGTATGAACACATCTTAATGCCTCAGGGATTATCCATATGTGGTCCCTATATGTGTATATCTCTACTAGCATACTTTAGGAGGGTGCCCAATCTTCCCACTGATGATGTATTTGTGAAAGAGTGAGCTTCAGGACAGCTGGGTTCTAGACTTACCCTTATCACCAACTAGATTGGTAACCTTGGACACACTTAGTTGTGTGAGTGATTGAATAACTGTATTCCTCATAATTTATGACATGGAGGGGGAGGGGGAAAATTAGATGCCTTTAGGATTTTCCCTCAGCACTAACTTCTGGACTTTTTTGAAATGGGATAAACTTATAAGTGATGGAGACAACTTGAGACAGTAAGGGAAATAGTGGCCTCTTTTCCACCACCGTCCATCTACCCACTTCCCCCCCAAAAAGTGATCTATGAGTCATGGTTCTGAGGCAAGGGATCCCCCCCCCCATCTGTCTTTTTAATTAAAGTGTCCTGATGATTGTTAGACTGCCTGAAGGGATCTGCATCTGTGAACAAGAATAATTAAGGATGATTAAGGGGGTAATACCTGTTTGTTGCTATTTTTGAATTTTTGCACAGGGCTGTGAGCCAAAGAAGCCAGTGCAAATAAACAAATAAAACGGGGCTTAGGGCAAGCATTCACTCATGGGGCCTCTCTGGCTCCGTCCCTAAAATGACTGGCGTTCTGGGCCATGTTGGCTCCAGTCCATTTAATTAGGCTGGGCCTCAGCACAACCATCTTTAAAGGCTGCCCAAAAACACTCCTTTGGTGCATTGTATTTTTTTTTATCAGCCTATAAAATAGTTTTAGATCCCAAAGTGAAAGGCAATTTGAGATCAAAGGAGTCTCTTCCAAATAATTATTTCCATGGTAACTACCTCATCTAACTTCTGCTTTGAAACATTCTTCAAATTAAAATAATGAAATAATTTTTTTTTCCAAGTGGTAGAGATCAGAGTTAGATCTATGATTTCATTGTCTGGAGGAGCTCCCTCCATTCATGCAAAACTGAAAATTCTAAAAGGTTCTGGGAAGCCCCCAGAGGTTATTTAACTTGCCTATGGTAACACAGAGAGCATGTGTCAGAGACAAGACTTGAACCTGGGTCTTTGTGTCTCAGATGTTCATCTACTTTGCCAGAACTTCTTCTATGGTTACATGGAAGTAAATGGGATAAATTTGCTAATTACCTGTAACAATTCCATGGAACAACAAACATGGTTATCACCATCATCATCATCTTTACCATCATTCATATTTTATAACAACATTTTAAATTTATTTAGTGCTTCTATATATGATCTCATTTTAGCCTCACAGTAAACTTACATACAGCTCAGTGGTCCAATGACTAGAGCACTGGGCTCGGAACCAGAAAGACTTGTTTTCATGAGTTCAAATCTGTCCTCAGACAGTAGCTGTGTGACCCTGGGCAAGTCATTTAACCCTGTTTGCCTCAGTTTCCTCACCTGTAAAATGAGCTGGAGAAAGAAAAGCCAAACCGCTGTAGTATCTCTGCCAAGAAAACCCCAAATGTGGTCACAGAGAGTTGGACATGAATGAAAATTGACAACAACTAAACTTTTGAGATGTTGATAGAGATTCGCAGAGATTCAGAGACTTGCTCAAGGCCTCAGAGCTAGCCAGTATCATAGTCAGGATTTGAATCCAGGTTTTCTGACCGAATCTCATGCTCTTTCCATGGCATAGTGCTATGTCTTTCAGAAGATAACTGAAATGGATTAATTCATTGATAAGTATTTCATCTCCATCAGGACTGGTCTATTGCAAAGATAGGAATGACTCATTCCTAGAAAAGTGAAAACCTACGCAACCTTTGACAAATCCTTAGAGCAATAAGGGAATTAGAAAAGCCATTTATTTCTTCAGGCAGAAGCACACCTAAAATACAGAAAGATTAAGCATAGCACTATAGACTGCAAGAACTTAAAGAGACCTTGGAGATTATGTGTATACATACATACATACATACATACATACATACATACATATATATGTGTGTATGTGTGTGTGTATTTATATACATACATACACATATATATAATATATATGTATATACACACGTATATATATATGTGCATGTGTATATGTATGCATGTGTGTATGTGTATGTACATGCACATATATACATATACATATGTATATGCATAAAAATCTATCTAAACATGTGTGTGCATGTATGTGTGTGATTTCACATGCATGTATTTATATGTATCTGTGTGTATACATATATATTCCAATCCCTTATTTTACAGGTAAGGGAACTGATATCTAGAACTTAAATGACTTGCAACTTTCTAGAAAATACTTTTCCTGAATTCTCCAATTACTAGGCACTGCACTCCACATTTGTCAAAATTATTGTAGTGCAGGTTTAAGCCTAGAACATTTTGCCCAGGGTTATCCACATTGATGGAGAGAATGATGAGTCTGTAATGCATGCCTGTGTGTAGGGCAGAGCAAGAGCATGGGGAAGGAGAGATATTCTTCTTGCTTCTTTGCTTCAAGAGAGAATATACACAGTTTCAGACTCTTCAGGGAAAGACAGAAGAAACTTTGGAAAGTAGCTAACATGGAGAGGAGCTGAAACCTCAGTAAATCCCAGATTCTCAGTTTGCCTCCACAAAGACTTTGGGGAGTTTCCCTTGGATAAGATAAGGCCTCTCTCCCTTGGGAGCTGAGGCAACTCACTCCCAGTGGTAGGGTTCACTCACCTTGTGGATTATCTGGTATTTTCTACTCTGTATAACTTTTCTGATTTCTTGAAGAGTTAATTTGCTATTTACTGACTGTAATGGTCTTTTGTGTAGCTAGTAATCAGTGGGAAGGTATCAAGCCTTCAGAAATAAGCTTGGAGTACCCCTTCTTCTTCAAAGGATAGTGAACAGGAAAGAAACTTGAAACCTAAGGGAAAAAAATTTTCTCATAGACTTGCAATATTTAGGGAATTAGTCAGATAGATGCAATTCTGTTTTGGTACTGTCTATGAGAAGGAGAGAGCAGTCAGTCTCATGGAACCTTTTCTTGCTCCTTTTGGGTAAGAATCAAAATCTCTACTAGAGAATGGTTGGTGAGCTTCTCTGCAAGCTGTGTGTAGACAAGCCCAGGTAGACATGCTCACAACCTACATGCCAATGTATAATGCTGCATTACATAGGATATACATGTGTGTATACACATATATGTATATAATATTATTGTATATTATACAACTATATATAGTATATGTGTATATACATAAATAGATATATAAATATATACATATACAGATAGATAGATAGATAGATAGATGGATGGATGGGTGGATGGATAGCGATCATGTGTATGCATGTAATGTAAGCTTCTTGAGGGTAGGCTCAGTAGAATATAAGCTCCTAGAGGGCAAAGACTATTTCATTTTTGTCTTAGTATTCTTAACACCTAGCACATTGCTTGGTACACAATAGGCATTTTTTAAAAAAAACTTGCTGAATTCTATTTAACTGACTAAGGCCACATAGATATTAGATGACAGTGAAGACTGGAACCCAAGTTTCTGGTCAGCCAGGTCCATCATGCCATTCACCCTCTTCTTTCCCTTTGTTCAGTGATGGACAGGAAAGAGGTTTCTATCACTTCTTTCATATCACCTCACTTCAGTGTTTAACTATCTGAGTTTTCAGGAAATTCTTCCATGTATTCTACCTAAATTGCTCATGTTGCACTTTGTATCCTTTTTTTTTTCTCATTTTATCCTCAGAGGAGACTGATACTTGCCAGTCATTAACTTCTGAATGAAGATTTGCCCTTTGCTTCAATCAGTAAAATTCTAGGCATTTTTAGTACCCAGGCAGTCATTAACAAGGTCCTTATGTACTTATTTAACTCCCCAAAAATGTGTTGGTCAACATCTTGAAAGCAGCGTGTACTTCTACTTCCCCAAGAAGTTTTTGTCAGGGCACATCAGGGCAGAAGGTTTGGCATGGTAGGCTATGGCACTCACCCTACCCTTAAGACTCCCATGACCCCACTGAGGATGATTATTTTTGCTTCTCTTCTCTTTACTTAAGTTTTTAGGGAAATTTCCAGTTGTCCAAGAGAGTTGGTTCATATTGCCTTAGACTAAGGTCTGGTAAAATTCCTTTGATATGATGCATCTGTCCATGTGTATATGTGTGTATCTCTCCATTTCTCTGTCTGTCTCTCTATCTCTCTCTGTCTCTGTCTCTCTCTCTGTCTCTCTCTCTCTCCCCTTTACATACTATATTACCATCCTGAGGCCTAGGCTAGGGCAAGTCATTGGGATTACATGAACAAATTCTTTTAGACAACTAGAGAGTGCCCTGTAACAGATGGATAGAGAAAGGAGCAGGAGAAATAATTCAAGGTCCAGGTCTTTCATGAAGATTTCTCCAAATACTCGAGCCCACACTAATCTCTACTTTCCTGGTACTCTTGCTGCTCTGTTGTGTATATCTATTATATGGTTATATTATTATTATTACATTATATATTATTATATTCTTGTATATCTACATACTTATATGTACATGCATGTACAGTGACATTTATGTTTATACGTGTGTTGTGTTTTATATAGATTAAAGGGAAAAGAGCATTCCAAGAAAAGAGAAGGAGAAAAACAAAAGGCCAATGGCAAGAATAAATACGTCCTTTAGTGGGATAAGTCTCCCAAACCAGATAAATAGAATGTAATGATACTTTCATCTTGATGTATCTTTGGCCATCCTATGGTTTGAGGATGGTGTTCTTGGACGTGTTACTATTCCCACATGTACTAATATAGAAGGTAATGCTGCTATGGGTTGGGCTATCTCCACAAACCCCCAGGATGATAATTTCCAGAGACAAATACAGAATAGTCTTTAAATGTTTTCAAACTAAGAAAGATGAATCACAATATTTATTTTAACCTCTCTCTCTTATTTTATATACACTTCAAATAGATCTGAAACGTAAGACTGTAAGTGAATAAAGCCAAGATTCGGGACTGTTTTAACCTAGACTGTGAAAATTCTCTGAAGCAAAGTTCAGGGTATTAAATGTGCTAAGTGAAGAAGAGAGATTTTTATTGTAGCTCATTGGTTCATTCATTACATATTATAAGAGGTGGTAATGAAACAGACCAAGCAACTTTGTAGAACCATTAAAGAAGAATGTCTTAGGGTTCGGGGGGTGGCAACTGTATAAGCAATAAATACGGGGAAAGTTTATTTTTGGAAATGTTAACTGGGGCTTCAACATTTGAGTGCTTTGTAAGGGCCTCTAACAAAATCTGAAGTAACATAGCCACTTTCATTGTTCCATTACAATGTTGGTTTCTTAAAGGTGAGGCCTATCTTATTTTTGTCTTGATATTATAGAATTAAAAGTAATAGGATGATAGAACACAAAACTTAGAACCAGGGGGGACCACAGAGTCCAACCACCTTACTTGACAGATGAAGAGTCTAATCCCAGAGAGTTTAAATGATTTGCTGACTGGGATCACAAAGGTCTGAGGAAGGATTTCAACCCAGATTTTCTGACTAGAAATCCACCCATAATGAGTGCCAGTAGGCGCTCAATAGATGCTTGTCAAAGTAAAAAAGAAGGGAATAGGGATTTTCTTTGCCATATGTGGTAGGAGTAATGTCCTCATTAATTGCCCTACAATAGTTAGGCTAATTTTCCCTTAAAAGATTTTGACGACAGTGTTCAAAACTAGGTCAGTGGGACTTGCAAGGTGGTAGGAGAAAAGCGATATGGCCAAAGCGCCTCCAAAGCGAAAGGCAGAGGTTTTGCACCTGCCTCCACATTGCAGCTTCTGTGCCCTCGACCTGCAGACTGCAGGGGCACGGGGAGATAGTTCAGAGGGCAAGTGCTCTCACATTGAGTGGCCTGGATCCGGATCGTGGTCTTGGGATTTGGTCCTGTGAGTCTTCTTTATCCAGCAAGACAGAAGTGGGAAAGGGACCCAGCACCTTCCTAAGAGCTACGGCAGCTGGAAGGATCCCAGC
>CM053582.1:507294764-507311223 GCA_028627135.1 Pseudochirops cupreus
GTGGCCACAACCAGCGGTGGCCAGAGCAGACTTCATGAGAATGAAGCACCAGCAGCTGTGATGGCTTCCAGACTTATCAACCTATAAATGCCAAAGAGCAAGTTAAAGGTCAGTGTGGAACCCTGTTGTAACTGGGAGGAATGGAGGAGCATGGTCCGTCCCCTACCCCCAGGGCAAGAAGCAGCAGAGGCATGGCGGCTATGCAGCCACCTCCACATGGCTGCTTCAGAGCTCCTGGCCTGCAGATCCTAGGGAGAACAAGTGACCATTCAGAGGGTAATCACTCTTGCTCTAACCTGCTTGAATCTGTTTTGCTGTCTTGGGTGGAGGCCCTGGGGTCTGTGGCCAGTGGGCCAGAACTTGTGGGGGCTTCAGAGAGGGCACCCAACTAATAGCTCTGGCACCTCTGAAAACCCCAGCAATTTGGGACAAAGCTCTCCTCTCTGGAAGCAAAGTTCTACTGTGGCAAAGAGCTCGAAAGTCAGGTAATTGAGTGGCAACATAAGCAAGCAGAGGAAGCAAAGCAAACACAGCAATCAAACATTAGATTCCTTTTGGGGGGACATAAAGGATCAAAGCAGGAATGGGAGGAAGACAACACATTGAGAACTCCTGCATCAAAAGGTTCCAAGAAAAATATGAATTGGTTACAGGCCATAGAGGAGCTCAAGAAGGATTTTGAAAATCAAGTAAAAGAAGTAGAGGAAAAATTGGGAAGAGAAATGAGAATGATGCAAGAAAATCATGAAAAGAGAGTCAATAACCTGACTAAAGAAAATAACACTTTAAAAAATAGAGTAACTGAAATGGCAAAAGAGGCCCAAAAAGCCAATGAGGAGAAGAATGCCTTAGAAGCCAAATTTCCCAGATGGACAAAGAATCTCAAAAGCTCATTGAAGAGAATAATTCCTTCAGAATTAGACTGGAACAAATGAAAGCTAATGACTTTATGAGAAATCAAGATAATATAAAATAGATCCAAATAAATGAAAAAATAGCAAGTAATGTGAAATATCTCACTGGAAAAACCACTGACCTGGAAAATAGATCCAGGAGAGATAATTTAAAAATTATTGGACTACTTGAAAGCCAAGATCCAAAAAAGAACCTAGAAATCATCGTTTGAGAAATTCTCAAGGAAAATTGCCCTGATATTTTAGAAACAAAAGGCAAAATAGAAATTGAAAGGATTCACTGATCACCTCTTGAAAAAGATCCCAAAAGAAAGCTCCTAGGAATATTATAGCTAGGTTCCAGAGTTCCCAGGTCAAGGAGAAAATATTACAAGCAGACAAGAAGAAACAATATGAGTATTGTGGAAACACAATCAGGATAACACAAGAATTAGCAGCTTCTACATTAAGGGATCAAAGGGCTTGGAATATAATATTTCAGAGATCAAAGGAGCTAGGATTAAAACCAAGAATCACCCACCCAGCAAAACTGAGTATAACATTTCAGGGGAAAATATGGTCATTCAATGAGGTGGAGGACTTTCAAGCATTCTTGATGAAAAAACCAGAGTTGAATAGAAAATTTGACATTCAAATACAAGAAGCAAAGAGAAGCATGAGAAGGTAAATAGGGAAAAGAAATCATAGGGAACTTATTAAAGTTGAACTATTTACCTTCCTGTATGGAAAAATGCTCATTGTAACTCATGAGACTTTTCTCAGTATGAGGATAGTTGAAGGGAATATAAATGTGTGTGTGTATATAAATACATATGTGAGTGTGTGTATATATGTGTACATGTATGCATAGACAGAGGGCACAGGATCAGTAAAACTGGAAGGAATGATATCTAAAAAATAAAATTAAGAGGTGAGAGAGGAATTATAAGGCCATGCACGATCAGCTTCCCAAAAGAATGCTACTATGAACAGCTTTTAAGGTTCTGATTGCACAGCATAGTGAACACTCCATTTATTCCATAACAAATCAAGGCAAACATTCACAACAAATCACAATATAATATTCACAACATTATATCTTATCACAGGAAATCACAATATAGTGTTCACAACAGCTTAACATTAGCATGGCCACATTGTTTTCACCAAAGTGGTCAAGGTATTTAGAACAAAGAACAAAAGAATAATCATCTGGTATCCCTAAGGAGGTTTGCCTCCTTACTTAATCATTCAATCATTTCAAAATACAAGTCCATCTTTCACTCATGGGGCAATCAGAGGTTAACTTAATCAGTCACTTATCTTGCAATTGTTCATTGTGTCATTAACCACTAAATACAATCATTAGAAAATTACACAAACCCTCCACCCCTCAGTCTCTAGCAAACTTCAATTTCATTACACATTCTATCTCAAAGGAGAGGCCTTTTCTTCATCTCGACTCAGGGTGGTCTCTCAGATTGCCTGGATCCCCTTCCATGATCCATCCTCCTACCTGAATCCACCAAACAGTCACCTGGATTCAGAGGCAGACAGCTCCCAAGTCCTTGTCCAGTACTCTGGGCAGTTCTTGCTACACACTGAATTTCACAGGGTCCAGCACATCTCAAAACCTTCACCACTTCTGTTGTTGGGAACTCAAGGATCAACCAAGCCACAAACAAACAAAGTCTTATGCTTCTTTGGTCCTCCAGCAGTTTGGCTAGCCTTAGGACCCAGAAGAAATCTCAGCCTTCCAGGTGGCCTTCTTGACAGCAACTTCAGCCTTCACCATATTCTGGTCTTGAGAAAACTCCAACTCAGTTCTCAATTCAGCAAGTAGCAGCCCAGCTTCCAGATGCTCTAATTCAAACTCTAATTCTCTAATTCTGACTGTCTCTCTGGGACTCTTCTTACACACACACACACACACACACACACACACACACACACACAACACACACATTGGCTTCCTGTTGCAGCCAACCCCCTCCTGTTATGTCATTAACAGAAGACAGAGTTCACGCCTTCTGTTTCTTTCACAGAGGTACTTAGCCCTTAGTTACTAAGGGCTAAGTATCTACTTACTTTACATAACAAAAAAGGGGTCTTCAAATTTAAATTAATTATCATTACAGGAATATGATGAGAGGAAATAGGGAGAGACAGAATAAAGTAAATTATCTCATATAAAAGAGTCAAGAGAAAACTGTTACAATGTAGGGGAAGAACAGGAAGGCAAAAGGGAATGGGTCAACCTTAATTTTCGTTGAATTTGGCTCAAGGAAGGAACAACATACACACTAAACTGGGTATCTTACCCTACAGGAAAGCGGGGGGGAAGCAAATACGAGGGGGTATGATAGATGGGAGGGCAGATTCGGGGGAGGGTAGTTCAAAGCACACACTTTTGTAAAGGGACAGGGTCAAAGAAGAAAATAGAACAAGTGGGGGCAGGTTGGATAGGATGGAGGGAAGTATAGTCAGTCTTTCACAGTATATCCACTGTGGAAATATTTTGTGTAACTACACATGTATAACCTATATTGAACTGCTCATCTTTCCAGTGGGGGTGGGTGAGGAGGGAAGAAGAGAAAGACTCTGGGATGCAAAGTTTTAAAATCAAATGTTTAAAAAATTTATTATTTTTTTTACATGCAACCAAGAAATAAGATATGCAGGCACTGGGGTATGGAGATCCATCTTGTCCTACTGGGGTTTGGGGGAGGATATAGGAGAGAGCAGATTGGGGGAGAGAGTATTCAGTGGGATTGCTTTTATGGGGTGGTGGGGGAAAAATGGGGAGAAAATTTATGACTAAAAATCTTGTGGAAATGAAAGTTGTAAACTAAAAATAAACAAAAAAAATTTCAAACCCTGGTGTCTTCTTACCTCCACTCCCTCAAAAAAAAAAAAAAGACAAATGAAAAGGTAATTTAATTTTTTTAATGTTAAAATCTGAGCATCAGGTTTCTTTCTCCTTAAGATATTATTCCAATTCTATATGCTGAAATAAACTCTTAGGTGTTGTGATTTCTTATTAGAGACCTGTATGTTTGCAAACATCTTGCTGATTTAGTATAATTTTTTTTTCATTTTATCTATAAATATTTGGCTGCAAAAATAGTTGGGGTATCCTTAATGATGAATTATAGCATTATAAACAGATACTAAATGATTCAAGATCTAAGAATCTTTGATTTGCTTTTTTTTTTGCCCCGCCCCAACCAAATTTTATTTGTTAGTAAAATGATTTTCTTACTTTTAATTTTTTAATCTCTCCTTTGATTTTCAGAATTTTCCATTTGGTGTTTAATGAAGTTTTTTTTTTTAATTTTGTTCTTTTTCTAGTTTTATTTTTAGCTGCATTCTTAATTTATCAATCTGTTCTTTCTCTCTTTTATTGATATATGCATTTAGAGACATGAATTTTTCCATAAGTATTGCTTTGGCTATATTCTGCAAATTTTGGCATGTTGATCTTATTGTTGTCATTCTTTTTAATGAAATTACTGACAGTTTCTATGATTTGTTCTTGGACCCACTCATTCTTTAGAATTAGATTATTTAGTTACCAATTAATTTTTAATCTATCTGTCAGTAGCCATTTATTGAATGTAATTTTTATTACACCATGGTATGAAAAGGGTGCATTTAGTATTTCTTCTTTTCTTCACTTGGTTGTGAGGTTTTTATGAGGGTGCCATATACAATTGAGAAAAAAGTTATTCTCTTTTCTATTCCCATCTAACTTTCTCCAGAGGTCTATCATAAGTAACTTTCTAGTATTTTACTCATCTCCTTAACTTCTTTCTTATTCATTTTATAGTTTTATTTATATAGCTCTGAGAAGAAAAAGTTGAGGTCCCCCAGTATCATAGTTTAACTGTCTGTTTCCTCCTACTATTCATTCTTTAAGAATTTGGACACTGCATCATCATTAGGTGCAAATATGTTTAGTATGGATATTACTTCATTGTTTATCTTTTAGCAGGATATAGTCTCCCAACTTATCTCTTTTAATTAGGTTTATTTTTGCATTTGCTTTGTCTGAGAACATGATTGCTACCCCTGATCTCTTGTAACCATAAGTGATACTGTTCCTCAGGTCTTTTCCTTCCCGGTGCCTGAAAATGCTCTCCTCTGGCCTGGAACTGTGACCTGGAAATAGTTATGAGCGATGGAGATGCCAAACAGAGCCAGGTCCTGCTCCCACTGCTAGCACAGGAGTGCCTTGTAATCTCTTTCTGACCAGTTGGCCTATTCCTTATAGTCTCTGGCTTGAGAGCTCCTGAAGCAATCGCTGATGCTGTTGGCTGTTGCAGCTGCCTCCGAAACCCACAGCTAATGTTGCTGCCATGTGGTCTTTGGGTCAGCCCTGACCTCAGTGTCATAGACTTCTTCAGATGGCCTAAGTTGCCTTGGGCTAGAAAATTTCTCGCCCTAACCTTTTGTTGTCTCTGTTGCTCCAGAATTCAAATTGAGGTATTATTTTTAAAATTGTTTGAGTGGGCAGAATGTTGGGAGGAGCTCATCTATCATGCTTTCTCTACTCTGCCATATTGGCTCCATCTGCTCCAATATTTTTGCAGCTCTAATTCCATCCGAGCTAGGCCTCTCCTCTGCTAAACTCTGTGCTTGTGGGTCTGTGATCAAATATGTAAAGGAATTGAATATATCCTCTGCAAAACCTTTGTAGTTATGCACTTCCCCAAATGACTTTAATTGGACCCTTAATTTTTGTTTTCATTAAATATTGATTTGTTTCTGATAAGTAGAAATAATGTAGAGTATAAAAATGGACAGGATAAAGAATTGTAATATTTTGAGCTAACCTGGTAGTCTTCCAAAATATTCTCAGGAGGATGGCAGAGTAGTTGTTCCCCACAATGAGCCGCTACTCTAACAACCACAAAAGAAGAAGAAATTCCCTAGATCTATAGTTATTAAAACTACATCAACAAGAAGAGAATGCAGAAGCACTCATATTCAAGGCAATGCTTTTTGATATTATAGAAGAGAAGCAAGTAACTGAAATTTCTCAGTCACTCTAAATAGTCCTAGTTCTCCCATATGCTGGGCATAGCCATTCCAAAACAATGTGGCCTCTGCCTGACTTTTTCATGGAAGTGAGTCATACGTAAGCCCATATACCCCTTAATTAGTAGATATATTGCTTCTACCTAGTCACTTGATGGAAAGGACCTGAACTGGAAGATGCTAGAGAGAAGAACAGGCTAGGGGAAGAATTTTCTATGTCCAAGGGAAAGAAGCTGAGAAATCGAGTTGTGATTCATCCTATCCCAGTTGTGTTTACCAAAGCAAGAACTTAGCTAGGCCTCCATACTTCCTAGGTAGAGACTGAGGCCACCTAGGCTTGGGAGTCTATTTGGGACAAAATATGGGTACGCTGGCATGAAAAATCAATGCTGAGGAAAAGCTGAGGTGAACTATGGGCAATAGCAGAAAAAAGCCAAGAAAACTGTAAAAGCTTATCTTCCTAGTGAGTAAATCAATGGATCAAAAGAGAAAATATTTGTGAAATTCTTTGCACACTGCCTGGCACTGTAGGTACTTAATAAATGCATATTCCTTTTCCCACCCCACCCACCATGGTAAGACTCCTATATATAGAAAGAAAAATTAGTTTGAAAAAATGCAATGATTAAGTGTGACATTTTAAAAGAAAGCAAATCCCAACACTCAATGAAAAAGAGAACAAAGAAATAAATTCAGTATATTTCCTAGAGATCCTGGAACAACAATAAGGAATCCTTGTAGTGGTTCAACATAGAGATCAAATATTTAAAATAAGATTGTAGGATAAAAATTAGGTCAAGAATCAGAGCTTTCAAAAATACATATATAAGGTAAACTGCCAAGGAAACAACTTATAAGATATGATGGTGAATCTCTTTGAAGAAGTAGAAGCTCTGAAAAAAATTTTCTGGAAGACTAAAATGTAGAAGTGGAAGTAAATCTGGAAAGAGAGAAGCAAAACATCTGTTTAAAAAAACATGAATTCTATTTAAGTGAAAGCAATTAACTTTGAAAATAAGTTATACAGAAATAATATAAAGATCCTGGTACTCTCTGATAGTATGATTAGTGGGGGGGAAAACCTGAATATAACATTGTAGGAAATAAAACAAAAGTTTTGAAAATACGCAATAAGGTACTAGAATAATTTATATAGCTCTCACAGAATCCTAGTTTGAAACTTCCAAGCAGAGAGTTATTATCTCTTAGAATTTCAAAGTTAAACAACATTTATGTTGTTCATCTAAGAAAGTTATTTAGAACAGTTTAGGATGACTTCCAATCCATGAGAATTGAGAGAAAATGGAACACATGAGAAATGAGAGGAGAAAAAGGTACATGATATCCAAAAAGCAAAGAAAGATGATTCACTCTCAAAATAACTTACAATTCAAAATTAAACCTAATAATCAATTTAAAAAAACCATACTGAGACTATTGACCCTGAACTTCCTTTTCTTCCCTTCTTTATGTTTCACAACTCCCTGGCATCATACTCATTCTCCTATATTAGAGTTTTTGAAGAAGAGCTAGCTTTTCTCACTTAAGCTGATACTTGTACTAGTAATCTTGCTCAATCCCATCATTTTCAGATTGGCTCCAAAATCACCCCCACTGTCTTATGACACCAGTAATAAAGGAAACTAGATTATATGCACAACTAACTTATTTTTATACTTTGCAGTCTCAGCCAATCTACTGTTTCCTTCCCTGCTGCCCAGAAATGCTCCCAAATTTATTTCATCCTTAAAAAAATCTCATTAAAGCCTACCATCCCCTTAGAGTACTCATCTATATTTCTTTGCCTTTTCATTCAAATTTTTAGAAAATATTGTCAATCTACACTTCTCCCCTTTACTTTTTTCCTCTCATTCATTTCCTTCTCTCTGTCTGTCTGTCTGTCTGTCTGTCTCTCTCAATATCATCCCCTCAATTGAAATGGCTCTTTTCAAAGTTACAATCTTTTAACTGCAAAATATGGTAGCCTTTTCTTGATTCTTTTCATTCTTAACCATTCAGAATCATTGCCATTGTTGATTACCTTCTGCTTCTGTTACTCTTCTCTGGGTTTTAGTAACTCTGCTCTTTCTTGGTTGTCTTCCTACCTCTCTGACCACTTTTCAGTCTCCTTTGCTTGACCATCACTAATGCCACACTCCTAACTGTGAATATGCCTCAAGACTCTGTCTTGAGCCCTTTTCTTGTTTATATCTATACTCTCAGTAACATCAGAAGTTCCCATGGGTTTAACTGTAATCTCTCTGTAGATGACTTCTTGATTTATATATCCAGCCCTATCTTCTCTCCTGCATCATCAACTGCCTATTAGACATTTCAAACAGGATGTCTTATGGACATTTCAAACTCAACATGTTCCAAACAGAACTTATTATCTTCCCCACCCCCTGCCCTGAACCCTTAAAGAATTCCTGTGCTCAACTTCTCTATTTCTATTGAGGTTATGACCAGTCCTAGCTGCCACCCAAATTCATGTCCTCATCACCTCTTACCTATACTATTGCAAGGAGCAGTATAATGCCTTTCTTGACTCAGTGTCTATTCCAATCTCTCCTCCATATGGATCCCAAAGTGAGTTTCCTAAAGCACAGTTCTCTAACCATGTCACTCTCATACTTAATTAACCGCCTTAGCTTCCTTTTCTCTCTAGAACCAAATGTAAACTCTTCTGTTTGGCATTTAAAACCCTTCACAAACTGGCCCTAAACTACTTTTTTTCCATTTTAATACATATTACTTTCTTTCATGCATTCTTTGGTCTAGCCAAAAAGGCATTGCTGTTTCTCATACATAACCTTCAGTCTCCTTTCTTTAGACCTTTGCATTGACTAAATGGCTCTCAGAACCCCTCATTTCCTTAAAGACTCAGCTCAGATCATACCTACTATGTGAAGCTTCTCTCTTAAATGCTAGTATTTCTCCCTCGATAAAATACCTTGTATCTGATTTTTAAGTGCATATCACATATACATATATATATTTACAAATGCATAATATATGCATATGTATATATATACATACATATGCATAGTTATAGTTATATATGTATTATATGTGTTATATGTATATATTATATGGTATATACTACTGCTAATAATAATAAAAGCTAGCATTGATATAGCACCTATTATGTCATGGGCACTGTGCTTAACTTTACAAATATTATCTCATTTAATGTTTCCGACAACCCTGGGAGGGAGGTGTTTATTATTATCTCTCATTTTATAGTTGAAGAAACTGAGGAAAACAGAGATCAAGCGATTTGCCAAAGGCCACATATCTAGTAAGTATCTAAGGGCAGATTGGTACATGCTGAATTAGTATCTCATTAGTGTGTTTATACATAGATGTGTATGGATGTGTGAATACATGCATATACATATGTGTATATATGTCAGTGTGTTTGTGTGCACACATATGTTGCATACCATAATACAAGTGAGACTGATTCACTTGTGTCTTTATATGTCTAAGACCTGGCACCTATCGAGTACTTAAATGTTGATTGATTGATTTTGCCTGGAAAGTTTTCACATGAGAAACTCTTAAGCCCATCAAATCGCAAATTCAGATTATTTAAATGGTTTAAGCAAGTATGGTAACTACCTATTTGTAGTGACTTTGCAGCAACATTTTATTAAGAAGATTCCTAGATATTTACATATGGAATATGAATTTACCAGAATATCTTTATATTCTCTATTTACAGCTAAGAAATGGAATGGCATAGAAATATAAATACAGTACTCCCAAGTTATTGTTGTTTAACTGTTTCGGTTATGTCTCGACTCTTCATCACCCCATTGTGGGATTTTCTTGGCAAAGATGCTGGAGTGGTTTGCCATTTCCTTCTCCTGCTCATTTTATAGATGAGGAACTGAGGCAAACAGGATTATGACTTGCCCATAGTCACACAGCTAGTAAGTGTCTCTAAGGGCTTTGAATTCAGGAAGATGAGTTTTCCCAATTTCAGGACTGATACTCTCTCCACTGGGCCCCCTAGCTGCCCCAACATTCCCAAGTAGAAGGTAGGGAGAAAAATCCACAGATCGTACTTTAGAATTCATTTCTATCACTAATAATGTTTTAGTTAGGTCAACGTTAAAAAAAATGGAAGAGACACAGCTCAAAATAGCCATCTAATTTACAAATAGTAAACTTAACGCAGGTAACCTTCAGGATGTACAGTTTAATTGACTATAGCTGAATACATTCTCCTAAAAACAAACTCAAAAAACAAAAACCCTCTGGACTTTAGTCTGGAGATGAAAAGGTTGGTAGCTGGACAAGACTGAGAGATGGTCAGTGTCTTAAGGGATCTGAAGGCACTGCCATGCCAACGAGGAATTTATCTTATTCTAACCAAAAAGCTAAACTAGAACTAATGAGGGAAAGTCATGAGGAAGACCAGCTCAATGTGAGGAAGAATTTCCTGATATTAGAATTACGCAGAAATGTAGTGCTTCCTCTCATTCATTTCCCACGGTAAGTTCCCCATTAGTAGAATGTTCAAGAAGAGGCTGGATTGTTGGGGACATTTCACAAGGCATTATGCTCCAAGGGTGGGTGGGGCTAGCTGAGTTCTGAAATCCCTTCCAACTCTAGGATTCCATGATCCTACATTTCCCTTCTATTTTATCTGGCCCAAATCTTTTGCCTCTCCCCAGCCAATGATTATTTTCCATCTGGGTTAGGCTCAAGACTTAGATGCACCATTGACACCACCTTCCCAATCTCTTTGCTTGAGAAAGCAAAAAAGTAGGTTTCGTAAGTGTGTATGTGCCTTGCTTCTTCTCCTCCCCCAACCCCACAGGCAATGGACTGTAACATATTATTAATTCAACATGGTACAGTAGGTTTGTTCTGCATGTCAGTGCATAGTGAGTGCTGAAGTGAGATTATTAAACTCATCCCCCTTAGGTACATATAATTGTTGTTATCTGGGCCCTGTGCCAGGGGCATGACTCTTTTTGTTATCAGCCTAGAACCAGCTTAACTTTTTGGTCAACTTACTAGAGAAAGGAAGCTTCAAGGCAGATTTCAATCTTCTTATTTCCTCCCTCTTTCTCCTTTCTTCTTTCCTTTCTATCCTCTTCTCTTGAATACCTCTTACTATTATGACCTTAAGCACTTAGAACTGTCACTCTCTGCAGCAATTTGAAGTCAAAGTAACATTCCCTGGGAAGTCACTACCACCCATCTGAGGACTGATGGTAAAGCATTCCTACCACCTCTCAGCAGAGAGGTGGGGGACCACAAGTATGGAATGAGGCATATATTTCAGACATGGCCAACACGTTGTTTTTGTTTTGCTTTGTTTTGCTTATATTGTATTTATTATAAGGTGGAGTTCTATGGGGAAGGGAAAAAAGGAATAATCATGGATAAGTGACAATAATATATAAAAGATCATTGATAAAAAACTTTTTTTAAATTAAAAAAGAAAGCCGTTGTGAGTTGTAGGTAGGGAAGAAAAGACTTTAGAGCAATTAAATTTCCTATTGTTACAACTTTGATTTATGCCCAGACTTAACAATTCAACATAAAGTTTATTGACTAAAGCCGATAGAAATGATCTACTTGATAGTTTTCATAGCTTTTTAATATATATGCATATATATATATATATATATATATATATATATATATATATATATATATATATATATATATATATATATATATGTACATTGTGTGTGTGTTTACATTTGGTACCGATTTGTAATTTCATCAGTATGTGGAGCTCCCAGTCTGGAAACTTCCTCCACCAATTAAAAGGAGCAACTTCTTGTCATTAAGAGATTAAGTAACATAGTCTGCATGTGCCAGAAACAGGACTGCAACCCATATCTTCCTCACTCCAAGACTATACCTTGATTCGTTACAGCATGTTTATTCAGAGTATATAGGTTAAAGATATTTCCCTCCAAAAACAATGAAGTCCCAGGGAAATCTTACAATTTCTACCTAAGACCATCAGTGTGTACCATAGAGAGACTGGAATTATACTAGCCACCGGATGACCAAAGATACATCCAGATGAAAATATCATTATATTCCAAATATATGGTGCTGGAAAGTTGTCCTACTCAAAGACATATGCATTCTCACCACTGCTCTTTTTATCGGTCTTCTTGTCTTTTCTTGGATTGTCCTTTCCCCTTTAATCTATCCAAATAATCACGCATACCTGGATCCACACATACACATACATGCATACATAAACTCACATATTCATATATTTTTCCTCTGTCCTCAATGAGCATAAACTGGTCTACCATTCTGTTTCTTTGTCTCTGTCTCTCTATCTCTGTTTCTCTCTCTTTTTTTCCCTTTCCCTTCTTTTTCTTTTCCCTCTCTGATTGAGGAAAGAGAAATTGAAATAGAAGATCTGGGGTCTTTCCTTTTCATAAACACCTTATACTTACCCATTCTCTAAGCTGTGGGAAAGAATCACAGGTGTTACAACCAGACAGTGTGTGTTTGGGTGCTGGCTCCACTTATTAGCGGTATTACTGTGAAGAATTTGTGCAATCTTTCTGAGCCTCAGTTTTCCCATCTGTAAAATGAGGAGGCTGGAGAAGAGGACCTTGAAGGTCCTTTCTAACTCTGACAATCTGTGTTTATGAATCATCTGTGATACCTACATTACTTACCTCCCAGGGCTCTGAAGAAAGTGCCTTGTAGGCTATAAAAAGCATATAAATGTAAGTTAATATTATTATTAAGTATATGAACCATGAGAAATGCTTCGCTCAGCTCCTTTCTTCACATCTTCAAAATAACCAAGGACTTTGTGGGTTTTTTTAAGTGTCCCAGCTAATTTTCTTAAAAAAAAAAAGACAACCCACACACAATGAGGCTGAATTATGCCCAGTTATCCCCCCCCCCCCCCCCCGGTGATTAGGAAAGCACACAGTTCGGTCCTCACATTATTAGATAAAGCTCATTCTCATGTTGTTGGTGTTGACACATTGATAAGGCCCACACTTTTTCTGTTCCAAATACAACACTTTAATCTGATGAAATCATGTGCCTTCTGAGTCCTACTGCATAATGTTCATAGGGCAGAGATGGAAGGAGGAACAAGCTGATAGAAATGTAACATTAGTTTGGGGATAGTTTTTTGAGGGTGTGGAAATTATAGACAGTGGCCTTCCCTTTGTCATGTTTGGCAGGCAGACCCTGTTGTATTCAGCATTAACACCGATGTGTTTTGTAACATGGGGAAGAGATGGAGCAATCCGTTATCTCCCTGTCTTTTTGAGCAAATGTTTGCCCATAGTAGCCATCTTGAATTGATTGCTCCAGAGTTTTCAGCTAAAAGCTCTTTGTGTCCATCTTGCCTGCCAGCATGTGGCTTCCAAATGAGGTCATTGTTTTGACACTACCAAAGACAAGCTCTAAATGGCCTGAAGAAAGCCCTCTCCTGGGTTTTGTTCATCTAGGACAGTTGTGAGATGAAAAAATGAACTGTATCCAAAACTTGCTTTCAAAAAACCTGAAACACAACTGAGGATTTCACTCTGGCTCCATAAGTGGATTAAAAAAAAAATCTTCTGTTGGTGATTCAAATTCCAGGGAGCATTTGGTAGATAATGTTCTTCTTAACCTCTCTGCTGTCTTGAGTATTTGAGCGTCCTGTGCGGCAGTAATTATCTGATTATGAGGAATATAATAATTTCAAACCTCAATAATTGTAACTTCCATTGAGAATAATCTTGGCAAACAATATAGAACTAGATGTGCTTTTAACCCATTCCAAGTTTTGTGCATATCAAATTCTATGCTACCCATATCCTTCACTGCTTCTTTCTAAAGATCCTCAGTTTTATCAATGTGGGTGCTCCCTCTACACATATTAAAAACACTTGGTGCTTTGGGAAAGCTTCTTCATGAGTTGTTATGGTCAAAAAACCCAATTCTAACCTAGTGGTTAGCTTTATGGTGATAAACTTTTCTACAACCAGCAGACATAGCTAGCAACAGGGCCTGTACTGGTCTTTAAAATGAGAATTATACACCTTGTCCTAATTTCAACATAGAGTTACTCTGAGAATCCAATATACATAGGTAAACTACTCTATAAACCCCAAACTGCCATTTAAATGCTAGTTATTTTTGTCATCATTACTATGATGAACTTGTTCAGCTTAGTAAGATCTGTCAGACTGTGAACTCTGCTGACATAACTTTCCAGAAGGCAGAGGCACCTTCCCACCACAATGAGGCACCACAGAAAAATGTTAGTGGAGGGAACCAAAAGTAACACTGAAAAATTATTGCACTGAAATTTTCATTTGAATTGCTTCATTTGAGGGTTTGGAAATTGGATGATGGATTTTCCTGACCTCAGATCTTTTTCTAATAGTATAAGTAAAACGTTTTTGAACCAAGAAAACATATCTCTATACTACATTCACGTAATAATGAGATCCAAAGTCTCAATTGTAAGTTATCCAACCCAACAGAATCATAAAAAAGAAATCTCCCATTTGGATCCATTATCTTCATTGGAGTTAGGATCAAAGGTTGAAATGAGATTCTGTTTTTTTTTTCTACTCCATTTACTTTCACTCCTAAAAACTCACTAAAAGACTTTTAATTTTCTTTGGGAACTAATTGGAATAAAAATTTCTGATCATAAACCTAAATTATAGTATTTATAATGAGCTAGCTATAGAAAAAACATTTTATCCACTCTGAGGCTAAAGGACTGATCGAAGAGAAAACATCAGAATTTTGAAACTGCCCTTGATAGTTCAAGCAAAAGCCAGACAATGTTGGTCAAATTGATTTTCACAGAATCATATAATCTCACAACTGGAAAGGTCAGAGGTCATCTTCTCCAACCTCAACATGCACAAGAATATCCACTACACCATGTTTGATAGCCATCTTACTTTTAATCAAAGATCTCCAATGAGGGGGAGCCCTATTGCGTCCCAAGAAAATTCATCATTCCTCTTGTGAAAAAGTCTATTCATGAGGAAGGTTTTCCATACAGCAAGGTAAATCTTTTCTCCTTGCTACTTCTATTCATTGCTTCCGAGTTTTTCTTCTCAAACCAAAAAAGAAAACCTAATCTCTCTTCCATCTAACATCCCTTCATATTCTTGAATTTTGTCATGATGCCCCTATCTAAACCTTCCTTCTTCAGGCTAAATCTCCCAGTTTCATCCAAAAGAACTTCATATGTCTTGCAACTCTTCAGCCTTCATTCTTAATTCTTCTACATCCTCTTGAGATTATTTCCAACGTTGGATCATTTAGCTGGTAAGTGATATTTCATCAAAAGCATCAGTAGCAGTTGTTTCTATAAAAACCAAAATTATTTTTGTCTTTCATACTGGCACAGAGGGTGGTTTTACTTTAAAACTATTTTTAGGAAAAGTATTAGACTGAGGTAATAAGTGTATGCTAATACCATTGACCTTACCTCATGAATGTAGGTAAACCATATTAAATTTGTTGTAAAGTACATTGTTGAAAATACAAAAAGAGAAAACAAGATCAAATTTTGGGGTACACCTAATGGGAAATGATGAATAAGGCAGGTAAGTAGAATGTGAGTCAGAAAGAGCTGAGTTTAGATCTTGCCTCAGGTTCATAAGCTAAATGGTCCTTGTTGAGACTCAAAATTTTTTCAATCTTAGGTTCCTCGTCTGTAAAATGGGGTTAATAATAGAACATAACCCCACAGGCTTGTTATCAGGATCTAATTAGATACACTATCTAAAGAACTTTGTAAATTGTTAAGAGATATTTAAATGTCATTTATCATCATCATCATCAGTAGTAGCAGTAGTAGTAGTAGTAGTAGTAGTAGTAGTAGTAGTAGTAGTAGTAGTAGTAGTGGTAGTGATAGTCATAGTTGTAGTAGTATTCTGGTAGAAGTGCTCTGGCCTGGACCTGTCTCCTGGTAGTTTAAGTTCATCATTGCCATAAAATTAGGCAAACATAAGTCTTTTGATAGTTAATTAAAAAGATATTAATTTAGCCATGGCAGGAGGAGGATAGGCATTGAGGATAACTTGAGTTTATTCAACTGAGAGGAACTCCCTTCTCTGAGCTGCACATTGTGATCCACCAGTCAAGCATTAAAAGACCCCCCCACTGGCTCTTCTTGTTGCTTATTTCTGCTCAGGCAATGAGGAAATGACATCAATAGTCTGAGTCATTAGTCCCTTGAGCCAACCAAGTCTTGAAGAATGGCTCAATATCTTTTTTTTTTATTTTTTAATTTTATTTTAATTTACATCATTCATTTCCATGAGATTTTGAGTTACAGATTTTCTTCCCATCTTTCTCCCACCCACCATCCCAAAACAACCATCCCAGTATTTCCCCCCTCCCCCAATCGACTGTCTCCTATGTCTTCCCCCCTCACCCCTCTGACCTTTCAGTAGGGCAGGATGGATCTCCCAACCGCAGTGCCTGTATATCTCAAGTTCCAGTTGGATGTAGTTAACAATAATAATAATAATAATAATAATAATAATAATAAT